>CAJNDT010000813.1:417955-774650 GCA_905221615.1 Symbiodinium sp. CCMP2592 | reverse complement strand
ATGAATGGGAGTACATTGCCGCAAACGTCGCGTTGCATCCTAAGTCGTCTGATGTGTGCTCGTCCAAACATTTGCACATGACTGATTCGGACGCTAAGGATCGATCTGATAAATGCGAGTTGACTAGCCAAATCTCCAGAAGGTTGCTTAAAGCCTTGAAATTTCAGGCAAATGGCGATGGGAGATTGGTAGCCATGCCGTCTAAGGCTGGTGGACGGAAGCCAGACCGCATGATTGTTGACCTCTGTGGCTTGGGTAACGGCTACGCCGTACCTAAGTCCACTAAAGGTTGCTCTCGCATAACTTGCAAGGAGCTGATCAGCTCCAAGGCCGATGAGAACAGCCTTATCGGTACAATGAAGGATGCGTGCCGGAACGACCTGCGCACACCTGTGCTATTCGTGGCATCGCTTTTGCGATCAGGTGCTGGTCCTGGAAGTAGTGAAGGGGCTTGCGTGGGGGGTGAAAAACGTTCTGGTGGTAAGTACAAGGTTTTCAGAAGTGTCTTGAAATCTCTCAAACGCCTGCTGAAGAAGTGTGCGGGATTTTCCGACGTCTATTTTTCGCTTGACATGCCTTCTTCATGCTCATGTTGGTCTTGGCCAGAGTTGCATGCTCTTGTTTCAAGTGGCAAGGTGACGAAGGTCAAGGTTGGTGATCATGTTGGTGCTGATGGCGATGGTGGTGGACGCAGGATCATGTTCTCTAACATGCCTGAAGCGGACCGTTTGGTGATGAGACTGAATGATTGCTTGGACCATGATTCGAAGAACAGTTTGTCGCAGCGCATTGATGTTTCATGGCGGTCAATTGCGAGAAATGTTCGCAGCCTTGTTCGAGCTCATGTCAGTGTCAGTCATGTTGCACATGAACCTGAGGACATTGCACGGCAGCAACATCAGTGTGTAGACGCTGATGAAGGGGCTATTAGACAGCCCCAACTAAGGAACAACTAAGGTCTGACCAGACGGATCGGGGAAGGGTGCCTCTTAAGGAGAACCCGGAACCGTGAAGTCGAGTAGGGTGTAGGGACTTCCCTCCTACGGAGGAAGGACCGAAACCCGAGCCATGGCTGAAAGCTACAATGCCTACGAGCTGGCCTTCGATGGAGTGGACCACGAGGAAGTTTTCCCGTCTGGTGGGATGATGCGAACGTTTCTGAAGTTCCACAAGGTCCTGGAGATGTATTCTGGGGATGCGTCGCAGAGCGTCTCGCTCCCGCCGAAGATTACGAAAGACAAAGTGGTCGACAATGATCTCATTCGCACATGGGCAGCTTTCAAAGCACCTCCGTTGGTCTTGCTGTTCACGTGTGCAAATCTGTCGTCAGGAGGAGATCTTTCCATTCGGGTCCGAGAAATCCTCAAAGCTTGCTTGTTTGCTGCTCCTGAGGAGTACATGGACAAACCCTATGGGGAGATACTCGCCATGGTCACCAAGTTTGGTGGAGGTCTCAAACACATTGTTGCTGACTACGAGGGGAAGTTCAATGCCATCACCAGGTTCATGCTGGATGAGGAAGTGATCCGCGATGATGCAAAATTGGCTGTGGTTGAACTGGAACAAGAACGAAAGCAAGTTCGGTTCGACTTGAACACTGCAACAAGGAACATCGTCAGTGCGGACGGGTACTACAACCTCGCCGTTCTCATCACCTCCGTGGAGACGCCCTACCAGACTGTGACAGACACGAGAATTCAACAATGGTATACGGTGAATCAGGACTACTACCACAAGTTGCCTATGTCGGGTAGAGCACCTGACCAATCAGACCTGTTGGCGGAGCCTACGTTATGTAGGGTGTGCAAGCTGATGTACATGTTCGCGAAACACACTGGATATGGACTACGGACCTACAACCAGGAATGTGCTGCGAACAACGATGGCGCTACGCCACTCAACGTTCACCAGCTGGCCCTGATGATGCGCACAATGCCTCAAGGCATGGGGCACCCGCTCGCTTTTGCGATGAACTCGCTCCAGGCGTTCAGTGTCTGTCTCCACGTGCTTCATTCCTACGTATCATGGGTTGATCCAGACACTGGACACCCGCATTACAGATGGTCCAATGATGTGCTCCCTGATTCCGACTACACCACGTACTCTTTCCTCAAGCACCACGTGGATGCTGTATGTGCAGACCAAGACAGGAACGGCTTCCAATTGCCGGATGCGTTCCGTAGCTACACCTGGAATCAATGCGGAGTTGAATCTGGATATGTGGTCGACTGCTCTACCAAACGCGCCACGCTGAGCATATGGGAAGCAGAATTCCAACAGATGGGGGCACCAAGACCGCTTATGCAAGATGATGGCCTATTTCCGCCCAATCTTCAACGGCATCCTAGCTGGGTGTAATCAACGGGGAGGGTGGCGATGCCTACGGCAAGCAACCTCGAACCGGAAGGAATCGTGCACCCTGAGCATGGAAGAACGCCGGGACAACCACAAGGATCCGATACCGAGCCTCGAGCCACCCCTAGCCACGGACCAAAGAGGGCGAGGACGGACGAGGCAACGGCATCGTCGTCATCATCTTCTGCGGCACCTCCTCCACAACCATCGACTTCGCAACCGGAAGAGGAACCATCGCAACCGACATGGGAGGAAGCTCCAATCCCCGCTGGCGCTCAGGAAAGTTGGTACCATTACGTCAACATCGATGAAAACGGCTGTCGCTCGAGCTTGCTGGCGACGACCCGTGATCAAGACGAGTACCCACCTACCATTGATGAGACGCCAAAGTTCGTGGCCAACCACGACGTGGGGACCACACCAATTCAGCATTACGTCAGAAGACTGGTGACCTACTTGGCAAGGATTCGATCCGTCTCTCAAAGTGACGACAAGGGTCTCAACCTGAAGGTCTACGTGAAGCTGAGCACGAAGATGTGGTTACGGATGTACTCGCGGCTATACCATGCATTAGCATTGGTGTCGTGCGTGCATCTTCCTTCTCCTCCAATGCTTACCTCGGCTGTGATGATCGAGGCAGACAGCGATCTTGTCGACAACGATGAAATTCCGGCAGAAGCAAGGATCAATACCATGAACACGCTGAACGGATTTCGCAATAGTTTGGGTATGGGTGGCAAGCCTGATGCCGCGACTATGCGCTCTCAATGCACAATCCTCGTCCAAGACTTTGATATGGTCGCAAGGACCAGAGGGTCGTCGCATACAGTGAGAGAGAATCTCGTCATGCATGGATGGAGTGAGATCTACATTGTGAGCCCGTCGATCACCGCAGGTGCCAACTACAACTTCCAAGTCACAAAGGGATCGTTGGAATCTGTGAATGAGACATTGGATGGCTTGACTGAAGAGCAGCTTGCAACCGTCACGTTGCACTACCATCTGTCTCTCCAAGCGATCCTCATCGAGAACATATCGTTTCCGATGAGTGAGGTCGGAGACGGAGCAGCGATTCGTGCTGATTTGCAGCGACAGCTCAAGGCCACGTACGTTGACCCCATCATTGCGGCAGGGAAGTGTACCACGCGCCCTCCAATTGTCAACATCAACCACGACTTACGGTTCGTAGGAGCAGCCAGCAATTACCTTCGACAGAAAGCTTCTATGTTCAACGGCTTCCACGCGCTGGGAATGTATATTGAACTGGAGTTGCGGGCCCGAGCATGCGTGGTGATTCATGGATCTTCGTTTTGGTCAAGAATGTACAGCCAGGCGAAACATGCTTCGTCAGGCGTGCATACACTGTCAGTCGAAAAGGTGCCACCACCGGACAATCGGGTCAGGTTCAAATTGGGCCTAGCTATCTATGAGAAGCAGCTGTTCTGCGAGAAGATGGTATCCACGTGCTTTGTTGAGGCATCAAAAGTTCGCTCATGGGACGAAACAGTCCGAACCGACTCAGTCGCTCACCCGTCGCTTGTCGAGATTTGGGAGGACAAGAGTGAAGTCAAGACGTCCACCAAGATTTCGCAGACATGGTTTACGGGGGAACAGCAGCAACAGATCAGGTCGGGTGCCCAGGGTGACACGGTCGCTGAGTCGTCCACAGTCACCTGGCAGGATTTTTACATCGCCATGACCGTTCCCGAGGCCTACTACGACAACAGGCACTACTGGTTCAGGATCGACACCTATGCGACCCCGAACACTGGTTATGTCAAAGGGAGAACGTTCTATTGCTCTGGATGTGAAGGAATGAAGTTGGCTGAGTGCTACGCACAAGCCTTCTTCAAGCCGACCGGAAACGGGTATCCTGGGCACTGCATTGGGTGCGCGCATACTTCAGCTTTGAAGATGCAGCATCAAATCAGCTCCTTCAATGACTTGATCGCGTCCCAGAAGTACACCTTGGCTTGCGCAAAGCACCTTTATGACCTGAGGCTTCAATTCGTGGATCCTCGTGTGGACATCAAGGAGTTCCTCAAAGTTTGTGCAGAGATGGTCTATGAAGACATCGGCAAGACGGTTTCTCACTACGGTGGTCTCCGAATCACAGCCAGTCAGGCCATCGAGTACGCGGCATGGGGAAAGGCCAAACAGTTGGCGTGGGACAGAGGGTACGACTCCGAAGGCAAGACATGCTACATCTGCTACTACGACGCCGGGAACTGCGCTTATGCTGGTTTCATGAGAATGCTTTTGACTCCAGAAGAGCGCCAAGAATGCTACAGAGGGTCAGTCTTGCCCAAGGAAGAGCTCCTGGGTGACACGGTGGAGCTGGCGCTCGGGCTTCTTACGATTGCAATGAGACACCCAAGTCATTTCATGAATTGGGGTGGCCTTGAGGGAGCAAATGCGTGCGCGAGAGGAATCGAAAGGTCATTCTTCCGCTACGCGTCGGCCGAAGCCATCGAGCTGATCACGGTTGACTCCCCGCGCAAAAGGACACCGCCCAAGAAGAATGAAGCAGTCGCTGAGATCGTCAACAACATGTCCGCTGACCTCGTGATTGATTTCACAGTGATCGTCGATGGTGATATCTACCCTGTAGAGATTGCGAGAACCGACGAGACACAGGCCGCTGACAACGTCACGGACGATCCAGGGTTCTCAGTTGCTCCACCAATACCTGCACAGGATGTGGATGTGGATGCGCAACCCGAAGAAGAGCAAGGTGCAGAAGGCCCTGATCCCAGGCATGCAATTCGTGAAGGATTTGTCACGCAGCTTCAGGACTATGTTGGCGTACTCGCTCAGGGCGAGATGTCAGTCGGAAGCGATCGCATCACATTTTGTGTTGCTTGTGGCAGTGACCTACACACTCTGTCAAATTGCACAGAGAATGCTGCAACCCGGGACCTGGTACTTCGAAGCGTCCAGATCATCAAGGAAAGTCTTCTTCGATATCCACGTCGAGTACCTTCACAAGAGGCTGAACCAATGGACGTTGACGCCACAGATCATGTGAGTGTTGCATCCTCGGACCGACGACCCAAGGCCAAAGCCCGACCGCGACGCGGAGGCGAAGCCGTACGGGGTGATGTGGTCTTGATCCGTTATGAGAACAAACACAATCTCTGCACGGATGTGGAGAATCGTCGGGGCCTAAATGATGCTTGTGGCGTACCACTGCAGGAATCGGGACCAGAGAATAGCCAGCGAGTGGTGGACATCATTGAGCAGCTTTCGGACCATCGCGACCGACGCCTACCTCAACGAGGAGACCGTCCTAGCTTTGCTTACGATGAAAACACTCATAGCTACACCAATCCAGGCTATGAATCCATCGGCGGCGGAAGGCCAATCCGGTGCGGGATTCTCGACCTGATCCCAACCAAGGGTGCAAGCTTCATCAACAATCGGTGGGACATCGTGAACGAAGTTGTCCTTCGCAACATCACCCGTCAGCGCAGGTTGAATGCGGATTGGGCGCTATCATGCATCCAGTCTGACTTGCGCCACAGAATCGCCAGGCGCCCAGGCTCGGAGTGGCTTGACAACCGGTGCCAGGTGGCATTCAACAGTGTCATCAAATGTGATGAAGGAGGATGGGTGCTGATCGAGGACTTGGTGAGGCATGAGCCACTATGGACCCATGAAAGCAGACGCATCACCGAAGGGGTCTCAAGGACCGATGACCAACAGAAGAAGAGAGTGTACAATGAAAGACTTCAGCTATTGTTCCAGGGGAACATGATTGCAGCCACGAAACGCAACAAGGCCAAGATTCGGTTGCAGTTCCTGGGTGTGAGAGTGAAGGACCCCGGCACGGAAGTTCTTGGATCAGCAGGTTCGAACATGTTGGTATCAGTTCGGGACCAGATCACGGAGATCCAGAGCAACGACCATTGCCGGCATGGCCAGAGGTACCTGAACCTATGCAACGGCTGGGTGAAGCCATGGGCAGTTCGGGCTACGAGTGGTCACTCTGCGCATTCAGATCCCCAGAACAACTTGCTTCAGTTGGACAAGAACAGGTTCGCAATATCTCCATCTATGACCCTCTTGCAACGTCTTGGAGGTGCGTTCCACGCTACGGCATGCCGCAACTTGGATTCCATTGTCACGCAAGGCATCATGCCTGGTTCGGAGGACCCCGACGGGGACTTCGACCATAGGCGCCAATTCCGAGGCAACCAAGGCGGCAGACTCCACAGCTATTGGGGGGTGTTTGCGCCGTTCGATCACCGGAACGCAACGACCAAGATGCGAGTACACGGACGAGACGCCAAGCACATGCCATTGGCGGTCCTTCATGTCCCATCGCAAGATCTTGCACGAGAAGATGGACGTATCACAGACAGCGGCATCATGATCGTTGGTCGAACGATACCTTTCCATTTCGTCAAGGAGGTATGGTTTTGCGTCCCTGATCCTCGAGATACACACTCTTTCGCTCTGGTGGAAAAGATCTACGATGAAAGGTTGGAGAAAGAGCTGGTGTTGGACTACAATGCATCACCGTTGCTTCCCGAGTTCGAGAGATACCGAACGCCAAGCAAGATCATGGAATTGCTTTGCGAGATGCCTCCTGGACCCCACGACACAAGCAAGGAGCAGATCATTCGTGACCTCACGACTGTCCTGGAGTCCCACAGGGAGAACACGGTTCGGCATCACTACATGGACAAAGGAATCAAGTTTGTCATCAAGAATTGGCGACCCGAAGACCTACGCAGAGACGAGGATGGACGGAGAATGAGGGTATGCCCGGCATGCTACAACATCGTTCCAGCATGTTTCTCCCGATGCACGTCTTGCTGGTCACAGTTCATTTCGAGCGGATATTACCAAGGTTCTCCACAACGGGAGACTCCTACGGAGATCCCCAGTGACTTCATTGCTCAGACAATGGAAGCCGCAGCAGCCGCAGTGCCTGAGGCGCCCGAAGAGGAGCAGGAAGCCATGGAGGTAGAGACCGTTGCGGAACCTGAAGAAATCCCAGAACCATCTGTCATCGCGGAGGACGATCCAGAACAGGAACCTGATGAAGAAATGGACATAGAGCCTGGAGAGGACTTTGATGACGCAGTTCCAGAAGCAATCGCACAGGAACGTCGTCCCGTCTTCATTACCGGCCAGTCTTTGAACATCGATCCTGAGCTACAACTTGCACGTACCGCCATGCAGCCATCTTACTATTCTGGAAAGCGAAATGCCCATTGCATTGACGCGAACATGACCGCTCTGTCGTACATGGCATACGTGGTATGCAGATCCATCTACAAAGCTTGGTCAGGATTCGCAAAGTGGGCGACTATGCCGTTGTTTCAGATGAGAGAAAGTTTCGCACTTGGCCAACGCTATGATGTGCTTGGAAAGTGGGGATCTTTGGCGGCAGTGGATAGGGAAACGGGTGTGAGCAGGGACGTGACTGATGAGGAGATCATTCGCTTTGCAAAGGAACCTGAGAACCTCAAACAGTATGATCCCAACGGGACTTACACCTTGAAGCGCTTCCGGACGAACCAGATGCTTTCTTTACTTGTACGGGGAGCCAACATGATGGGAATTGGCAGGGACAACTTCAACCCTACTACTTACTTGAAGAGCGACAGGGATGAAGATGTAAAGGCTATGCACTTTTGTTGCCTGAACGTCCTATGCGAGGTGATCCCAATGGTGACGGGACACCAACAATTCTCAGTGCTACGACCAACGCCAACTGGACCAGTGGACTTCTTGTACATCGACCCTGTCGGTATTCTGCTGACTCATTCTGATCAGTCAGTCCAGACCATCGCCTTGCTGGTGGACCACAGTGTGCAAATGCCTGCGCATTTCATGGACAGATTGAACAGATCCAAAACTGAGAGACAGCAAAACCCGACGACAAAGCGTACGGAAGCCCTACATCACATTTCGGCCGCTGACTATCTTCCTCCAGGTGGTACATCCATCCTGGACACGCCTGTCACTACGGAGGAACGTGAAAGCGCTTCTTCATCCAAGGGACCTTCAAAAGGGCGTGGAAGAACCGGAGGCGAGCAACATGGTGGCTGGAACACCAATTCCTACCACGACTACATCGCCGCCAAAGGCCGAAACAAAGGCAAGGACAAGGGAAAGCCAAGGAACCAGTATCCAGAGGAGAACCTCCGGCCCTGGGACCGCGATCCTACGTCAACGCGAAGATGGTGGCGAGACAACGCCTGATCTTCCTCGCCTATCAGTTTGTGACCTCTGAGCTTCGCCCGTGGAATGCCATCGCGAATGCTTCTTTCTTCGGTGACGCCTGATTCGTTTGTCATTTCAGGGGATCGTTACTGACGTAGATGAGTGTCACAACGTTTCTAATTGGGATACAAAGCTCTGATTTTCAAAGTCAACGTTGCGGCGGAATTTTCTTCTGTCCTATCGTGCCATCTTCCGGGTGAGCAGCGTCGGAGACGCAACTCATGGGGGGTGCGAACGGACTGCGATGCCTTGTCATGTTCTAAGGTGTCACTATAAGAGCTGTGAGCAAGACCGTGTAAAGTGCAAGAGAAGGGGGCACGCTACGCGTCCCTCGACTCTAGGGGGCATGCTACGCATCCCTCATCTTTACCTTTCTATGTGACCGCCAACGCAACGTTTGGCTCAAGTCAATGCCCATAGCTAAGTGCTATATGTGTCTTCTATCCTGAGCAATCAGAGCTATCCCGTTGCACAGACGAACCGCCGCCGGCAGTGAGTGCAAAAGGAACGGCCGCCGGTTCTGCCTGCATAGGATTGCACGTGTGGAAGTAAGAGGGAGAGACAGGGTCCAGTCCGTGGAGAGTGCTAGCCAGCCACACCTACATTCATTACAGCTCTGGTGGGGAGAGCAGCAACCAAGTCGAGATCAATCCCCCACGCAACTACTACTACTACTACTACTACTACTACTACTGCTATTACTGCGACGACCGCAACCAAGCCCACGGCATCGACTAGTGCTACGGATAGCGACAGTGATAGTCACCAGCTTCATGAACATCATTATGACCATTGTATGGCTCTGCGGTCTTTCCCAGTGCCGTGGCTTCTGTATGGCGTTTACCTGCAATCTGTGTCCCCTTTGCCTGTCGTTCTCTGAAACCCAAAGCCCTCCAACAGCTTATGTTACGTATTTGGGTTTCAGGGCTTTGGGGTTCAGGGATTGAGAGGTTTGCGGTTTTCAGGTTTAGAAGGTTTGGGATTTAGGGTTTGGGGTTCAGGTATCTGAAGCGGGCTTTCCATGCTTGCCTACTCGAGGATTCCAGAATACTTGTTCGAATTCAAGGAGGTGCGGCGGACAGTTCGGAGTGAGATTTTCGAGCTGAACCCTAAGCCCGAAGCCCTGCACCCTTAACTCCTAAACCCTAAACCCTGAACCTGAGTGTTATAAGGGTTAGTTATTCATCGGGCTTCATTTCGGGGCTTTACGGCCCAGAGGGCCGATAACTTCTTACTTGAGTATTTGTTGAAACCGTCATATTTGGTTGTTTATATAAATACAAGTATATAAATATATATGCATGTGTACCTACATGTATGTATGTATGTATGTATGTGTTTAAACATGTATTGCCCATAGTGGTTTGAGGTGTCTATTCCTTAATTGACGTGTCTTGGGCCCTCTGTTTTATGAGGGGTTTGTGTGGCTGTAGATTGGCTTTGTCGAGTTCGTGGTTATGGTGAAGGGCTTGGGGTTTTAGGGATCCAGGGTTTGGGGTTTCGGGTTTTAGGGGTCCAGGAGTGCAGTTGTTGGTGGCTAGGTTCGGTATCCAGGGCAACCTTGAGGGCTAGCGGCTAGGTTGTCGGTCCAACTGTTCCATAAGGGTTGTATAGGATCGTCATACGGTTGATGATATCAATCCTGCATTACCGTAACGACCCTAGACTATGGAAATTATGGTATATTCCTTATTATGGGTCATGCAGGATTTGTATCATTAACCGTAGCTATCACAACAACCAGAAACACCACAACAGCAGTCAGAAATCTTGTTGCTGACATTGTCAGGCTCGTATTGCTGTAAGTCTCGGCCACACGATGATTCTGTTCAGGGCTTACTCAGTACTTGATCAATGTTCTTACTCGTGTTTTTGAGGGTTGCGAGTGTTTAGGCTTTTTGAAGTTCAACGCTTCAGGGTTTATGGGTGTTCGCAGGTTCAGGGCCTACGGTATGCGGTGCAGGTGTCGGGGGGGCATAGCTTGCCGAAGCCATTCTGGGTGTTTTGGGGCTTAGGGTTTACGGAAAATCCTACGCTTTAAACCCCTAAGCCATGAAGCCTAATGTAGGAACCCTAAGAAGGCTTCATATAAGGAACCCAAAATAAAGGCTTTCTTCATCAGGTTCCTGCATTATCTCCAAGCCCTCAGCCTACAGCCCCCGAGCCTAAACGTAACGGACCTTTTAGCCTCTTCCTTTCGGAGCGTCCTTCTTGGGAAACAAGCATAGGAACCAGGATACTCTCCTCACTGAGGGGATACTCGGGAACCTCAGTTGTTATAGTAACCTTTATACCGTATACCCACGAAAGCACAAAATGATAAGTGCGGTTACACCGCTGTTCATAGTACCCTTTCGTGGTAACCCTTAAGGGAGCCCGTTAAGTAGTACTTTCTCTAGAACCCAAAGTAGAGCCCTTAGTATTCAGGCGGCACTAACTGGGGAACCGGGTAGCGACCTTATGCTAAGGCATATGATTTGGCACGCCTAGTGCTGTGCAGCATCGTTGTCAGACGAGACTTCACAAAGTTCTTAGAAAAAAGCCTTCAAGACTAAAGCCCCATATCCTTTACTTTAAAAACCCTTATTATTTGGCCCTCAAACTAAAGCCCCATGCCCCATACCCTTAACTTTAAAGCCCTTATGAGGCCCTCTAAACCTCATGAGAGCCGCTAAAGCCGTAGCGCCCGAATAGAAAGACTGCCCTTAGACAATCCTCAAAACGCCCGATTGTTTAGAAGAATAAGAAGTCACAGCAACCCTTGTGTAGACCCTAGACCCACTAGCACTAGCCTTGTAAAACAAGAAAAAAGCACATACATCCATCCTCGCGTGCTATAGCGCGCGAAATTTACAAGCCCGGTTAAAGATTCAAGATCCCAAGAAAACCCTATAAACCCTAAACGCACTTACGTAGCAAAAAGCCCACTGCAACCTTGCACCCAACCCCTAAACCCTAAACCCCAAACATCTCTAAGCCCCTTACCCCTGAACCCGCGAGTTGCCAGGCCGCCAGGCTCGGATTAGTTCTGACCCTGGTGATCATGCCGCTGGGCTCATCTTAACCCCTAAGCCCTCAAGGCTAAACCCTGGACACATTTTCATTCAGAAGCAAACACTGAACCCAATCCGAAACCCTAAACTCACGGTTGAGGGTTCGCTGTGCCTTGGAGTATCCTACCTTAATACTTTCTGGGCGACCTGTTGCTTAAGGAGACCCGTTATGAAAGGAAAGTCTGTACTTTTTTGTTCCCTGGTTCCTTCAAATCGGTTCCTTTGAGGGGTCATTCCTCTATCCAGACCCCCGGGAGGATCCAAAAAGCAGATCCCTTAATGGGGGTCCCTGTAAAGTACCCTTAGTAGTATAGGGCCCCAAATTCGGGGATCTACTTTCTAGATCCTCCCGCAAGTCTGGGTAAGGGTGGTTCCTTTAATTTAAGGGTTGGTTTGAGGGATCTCTGAAGGTATCCAAAGCGGTTTACGGTTTGGAACCTCACAGGTGTGAGGCTTTCACGTTCTTTCAATAGGGTTGTTAAGGGTTATAGAGCTATATTATTATCTAATCTTCTAATAGTATATTTTATTAGGTGCTGTCCCGTGTATATATATATATATATGTATGTATGCATATTCTATGTGTGTGTGTAGTTATACACATATATGTAGGTATATATACATGTTATACATATTTACACACTCAGACATTGTTGTGTATTTTGTATGTTATTACATGGGTGGTTGTCCAAGATAACGTGGCTTTTGGGGTCCCAATCTATTTGGAAGAGTTGAATTATGTAGGGTTCCTTAGAGGGACCATGATTTCGACAGTTACCGGGATGACAAGGGACGACTGTCGTTGAGCACAGCCGTTGGGTCGGGTAGTTGTTTTTGCTGGGCCCGATTGCATAACGCTAGTGCTGTTGCCTCAGTTGCTGTCAGCTTCTCTTCTTTCTCTTTTGTGCATGCTACTATCTTGGCTGGCACCGGTTGTTCTTGCTCTTACCAGTGTCTTGGCAGCCTTCTAAGAGGGCGTTAGAAGCATGCTCTCTACTGCTGCATGGACTGAAAGGTCTATCTAGGGCCATCGAGGCTCGTATCTAGAGGTGAGGTTGTTTCGCAGTCACAAACTCACCCAGGACGCTCGACAGGAAATCCAAACTAGTAGACCTCAAACCGCACACTCCAAACTGTAAAGCACTCTCCACCTAAACTACACCCCTAGGCCTTTACTGGCTCAAATTCAGGAGGCCCCTATCTTACAGAAAGCTTGCAGCCTGATAGTAACCCTTACGGATCCGTAAAGAACCCTCCCTATTACCTCATGATCATGGCTCCTTTATTCGAGTATACCCTAAACATCAACCTGCACTAAACCAACCCGACAGTTCCATAACCTAAGTCCCAAAACCGAAACCGTAACTAATCCCTACTCATAGTGCACTAAACTATACTAAGCCCTAAGATTCTATACCCGAAGTCCTGAACCCTGGACCGTAAGCCGCAACTAAACCCTAAACCCTCAGTCCTAAACCATAAAGGAACAGCCGAACCCTACTCAAACTGTAAGGTTCTTCCTAGAGCCCATTTTGTGGTGCCTCCGCGGCACCGTCGAGCTGGGTACCTCGAGCAACGAAGAAGGCGGCCTGGCTTAGGGTTTGAGGGCTCAGGGTCGAGGGCTGCAGGGTTTTAGGATGTTTATGGTTTTTAGGGTTTAGGGTTAAGTTATGGGTTTGGGGTTCCTTTATTTAGCGGATCTACAAAGGTCCTATAAGGGTTCCTGCAGAGGTTCTATAGATATGCTTTAGATGTGTTTTGTTGATATCGGGTTTAGGGTTCCGGGTTTAGGACCTAGGATTGCGGCCTCAGGATTTAATTAGGGTTCAGGGTTTAGGGTTCAGGGTTTAAAGGTGTTTGTAGGGCTTCATGAGGCATTGAAGACAATATCTGCCAAGCGCACACGCAGACCATAAACTCTAGCAGAAAAGCTTGAATCTCTACTAATATTGCTTCTTGACATTTTTGTCAGAAGATGCCACAAAACCCTTTTCGAACTATCAAGGACGGAGTGACCCTAGCATCGCGGGGTTCTCAAATCCTGAGCCTGTAGCCGCGATTCTTGTCTGTATTCAGAGCCTATGGGTTTCGGTGAGGGATTATCCGCATGTGGGAAGTAAGTGGAGTGCATGTTTTAGTCCCTAAAGAAACCTTCATCCGAACGCAAAACTCGAGCCCTAGATCCTAAACTCCTACCCTACGCCCTAGAACTTCACTGCATCGGCAGCCTCGTTTTGAGCACTGCCCACCCTAAAACCTCTGACCCTAGACTCTAAGCCCTAAAACCCCAAACCCCTGAGCCCCTAAACCCCGAAGCCCTACACCCTTAAGCCTTAACTCCTAAACCCGAAACCCCTAAACCCTAAACCCTGTTCAGGCAGATGGAAAAGGGTCGTCTAAAAAAAAACCCTAAACCCTAAACCCCTAAACCCCTAAGCCCCTAAACTCCTAAGCCCCTAAACTCCTAAGCCCCTAAACCCCTTAACCCCAAACCAGCCTCAGGCCAGTTCATGTTCTCTGGCGCCTGTCAATCAAAGCAGGCCGGAGCTCGAGACTTCAGAGACTCCAATATCCCTTAATTAAGGAATATTCCTTAAATCATATTCGGGATCCTACTATAATTTAAGGAATATTCCTTAATTAAGGGATATTGGAGTCTCTGGGCTTTTTTTGGATAAAGGGCGTAGGTTAAGGGTTTAGGGGGAAGGGCAGGGGACTTAGTAAGGGCTCTTAAAGGGCTCCTTAAAGGGATCTATAGGGTTCCTTGAAGGGGTCTATGGGTTTTTGGATTAAGGGCGTGCTTGGAAGGGCAGGGGACTTAATAAGTAGGTTATAAGTAGAGTTATAAGTACCCTAAATGGAGTTACACCCAATTATAACCCTACTTATAACCTACTTACTAAGTCCCCTGCCCCTCCAAGTTCTTTTTTTGAATTACGGGCGTAGGTTAAGGGTTTAGGGGTTTAGGGCTTTGGGGTGACGGGTTAAGGGTTCAGGGGCTTAGAGCTTAGGGATTTGGGGGTTTAGGGGTTCAGGTTTCAGGGGTTTAACGGGTTAGGGCTTCGGGATTTTATGGGTTCAGGGGTTTGAGGTTTAAGGGTTTAGAGTTTGGTATATGAGGCTTACTATAAGGATTACAATTAGGCGTTCGTTTCAAGGCTTACTGCAAAGTTAGTGCTACTCCGTGTCGGTCATGGGTGGGGGGTAGGAGGGTAACATGGAGGTATTCTACAAGGGGTAGGTTTTAGGGGTTTTGTAGTGGTTATGGGGGCGGGGGTTCTTTTGGTCTACTAGTTGGGGTTTGGGGTATGAGGGTATGAGGGTGGGTTGCCGCGAGTTTAGTGTTCAGGGGGCTGAACAGTCAGTCAGAGCTGTAAGTCCTACACTGAACCCCAGAAAGTTGGAAACCGGATTTCGGAAAAGTAGTGCTGCGATTCCCCATCCATTTCGCTTAAGGATTGAGCGTATTGGGTTTCCAACATTTGGGCTTCCACTGTAGTAGACCATATGCAGAAGCTTTCTGCATTCAATGGTCTTGGGTTCTACGAAGAACCTGGATCTGGGGGTTCAGTGTAGAAAGAGCACCGAAACCTTGGCATCTAACGACTCATATATTAAGCCTTTTGGGCCCGAAGACCAGATTATGTAAGGCTTTTGGGCTATTTTGATGCCCAGGGGAACGGGGGTTGTTGTTCAGCCCCAGAAAACCCTTCAACAACTTGGGTATGCATTATCTAGATCTATTAGGACCTTAGTAGTAGCCCTATTATAGACCCTTACCGTATGGGGGCAACCCTAAACCCCTAAACCCCTAAACCCCTAAACCCCCAAACCCTAAACCCTAAACCCTAAACCCTACATCCTAAACCCCTAAAATCCCGCATCAGATGTAGGGTTCACGATTACATGCAGCGGCTTGAGACTTGAATAGCTTGTAGTAGTAGTAGTAGTAGTAGTAGTAGTAGTAGTAGTAGTAGTAGTAGTAGTAGTAGTAGTAGTAGTAGTAGTAGTAGTAGTAGTAGTAGTACGAGATCTATCCTTCTAAGAATCCCCAACCTCCTCCAAAGCTTAGTCTAATTCTTCAGGCATTTATTACAGCAGGGTTTAACGTTAGCATAGGTTGAGGATTTAAAGTCTGATTGCAATAGACGGATTGGGCAACTCAGCTGACAGTGGGGCCGAGTGTGGAGCTTCCAACCATAACCAGCAATGTGAATCTTATCTACTATTTGCTTAAGAAACCCCCAAAAAAATAAAAATAATAATCCCTATATTACCCCCCATAAGGAATATATTTTTTATTTTTTGGGGGTTCTTAAGCAAATAGTAGTTATTCTTCGGCAAGTCCGGTCTGTTTTGGTACGGTATCTCTGATGTTTACAGCCGCACAACACAGCCCACTTCAATCCCTGCAAGGATGCGGACGTGTACTGCCTCTTGGCCGCACTTTCTTAATTCGGCGATGCACCTCCCCCGATTCGCTTGTGATGTCGCAGGCAAGCCTGCAGCCCTAAACCCTAAATCCTAAACAGTTTAAGGCTGCAGCCCGCATGATTCCGAAGCACCCTCCGCAAGCCCGCCGGATCTCGGAACTCCCATGCGAGACTGCCCGAACCTCTGGTTTCCGCCACTTTCCACTTCCATTGAGCCTGTTAGTTCTTTAGCGTTCCAGAGTCTAGGACCTCGGCTGTGTTGAGAACATGCATCATTAACCCTAAGCCCTACGCCCTAAACCCTAAACCCCTGGATTTCTCTGTCTCGTGGAAGACACAGAAAAGCCCTTTTTGAGGGGCTTCTGGTGCTTGTTTGGTCCAGTCCTAGCTAGGGTTCCGTACTATAGTCATACACATACCCCCACCCCTTTTAAAGGCCCTTGTAACGTCCCTGAGCTCTAGGCCCTGAGCCCTAAACCGCCCTAAACGCTACGGCCTAAATCCCACGAATTCCGAGGTATCTTCTCTTGCATCGCCATGCTGCTCTATTGGGCGCTGCTCATGGATTTTGCCGTCATGCAACTTGTTTCGCAAATGGGGGTTTCCGAAAATAGGGGACCCTAATCTAGTATCCTAAAGAGTAAGATCCTTGTTATAAGGACCCAAAAATCAGGTACCCCTCATTTCCGAAAACTCCCAATTGTAAAGAAGCCCCATCATTATGTATAGATCCCTATTATGGTAACTTGAACTTTAAACCCGAAGCCCTAGAAGGAGCCCCCTTGGAGCTAGGAGACTGGAAACAGGTAGACAGAGTGTAGCTGTGCATAGATTCCGAGTTCAGGTGTTCAGCTGCTCACAGTGTTGGTCGTTTTTGGTATCGAACTCAAGGTATTACAGGGGCCTCAATAATTCCTAATACCATTTTTGGGGGTCCTTATTTTAAATATACTATGGTGGCCCTAAACCCTGAACCCTAAACTCAAGGTATTCGGCGTTCGAAGCGCCACGAAGCCCTGCTAAGCAGAAGCATGGTTTTGGGGCTCTGGGGTCGGTTTAGGGTTCAGGGTTTAGCGGGGAAACCCAACGATTTCCGACAAGAACAACGCCAATCAGATTTCGGGCGCAAACTCAACACTCTAACCAAACCCTGAAGCCAAAACCATCAAGCCTTGGGTTCAGGGTTCAGAAACAATGATGGGATCTTGACAGTTTGTTCCCGAACGCTTTCAAGACGCGGTAAGGTCGATGCAGGTCTCGTCCTTCATGCTGGCTTGCAGCCGGGTAGTCTCGGAGGCAACCTCAGTGAGATGCCTATAGGGCTGCATGGTCTGGTCACGGGAACCCTTAAGGGGGTAGGGGGGAAGGGAAGGGTGTATTGTGCTATACTCAAAGGGGCTTTGTAACACCCTTATCAAGTCCTTATTAGGCCTATTAATGCCTCCTCCCCCTCCCCTACCCAAGAGTCCCTATGATTTGGATTCAAGCAACTGGTACTAACGTTTGTGGTATCCCGCACAGTAGCACTTACAAGGGAGCCTAGGGGGATCATTTTTAGGGTTTAGGGTTTACTACACGGGCCCAAATAATTACCGATACTATGCTGGGGTCCGTATTATTAGTATAGTATTATATATCCTCAACACTCTATCCTATTAATTGAGGCCCCTATGGTTGGGTTTAGGGTTTAGGGCATTCGACTTTTGCCGATTTCCGAGTCGATTTCGGGCTACTACAGGTTTTTGGAATACTTAGTCGTCTCTGTTTTCCTTGTAGTCCCACACAAACGTATATCACAACATATCCGCCAACCCAGGTCGAATGTTTTCTTGGCCAGGGGACAGTAAGTAGCCAGAGCAAGAGTCCAAAATGTGTGGGCACAGGCATGGTTTTCGAAGCATTTCGAAGCCAAATCCCAGGACCCAGCCGCACATAAAAATGCAAAAGCAGGAGCCGAAGCCCTCAGACCTTAAACCCGAGGCTCTAAACGCACCCTAAGCCCGCATTTCCAAAGGCCCGAAGCCCCATGCAACAAACCCAAACTCTATGCTTTTCTCCCCCGCTTATCCCCTGCAGAAACGACAATGGAGAGCTCAAAAAACCCAAAACCCTGAACCCCTCAATCCTATCCCAAACAGAAGAGACAAAGACCTGATCCCGTGATAAGAAGCCCTCCCAAACCTGAACCATGAACCCTTGCAGAACCCTTTCGCTACGACTACTACTACTAGTACTTACTACTTACTACTGACTCCTTACTCCCTACTACTCCTACTAATTACCAGTTACTACTGACTAGTTACTAGTTACTAGTTACTACTTACTACTTGCTGCTACTACTACTACTACAACAACAACAACTACTACTACTACTACTACTACCACTACTACTACGAGACGACGACTACTACTACGACCACTACCGCTACGAGAAATCTCGTATAGGATCCCTGAAAGGAGCCGTAGAACCCCTCAGCACCGCCCCAACTAGACCCTACTTGGAAGGGCAGGGGACTTAGTAAGTAGGTTATAAGTAGAGTTATAAGTACCCTAAATGGAGTTACCCCAACTATAACCCTAGTTATAACCTACTTACTAAGTCCCCTGCCCCTCCAAGTAGACCCTACATTGAACTCATCAACATCTCCCTAATTTCAGCTCCTCCTCTTCGGCTTGGCGCTTGGATTCTTAATCCTCGCCTTTGCAACGGCCATCAGCCTCCCGGAGAGATCTCAGATGGGTTTTTTGTGATCTCAGCGAGATTCTAAAGGGTTTTAGGAGGAGGTGTGTAGGGAATGATAAGGGGATTTGTGCAGGTTTTATCTGGTTTCTTAAGAGGTTTAATAGATTTATGCCTTAACCACATTGAAAACTTGAAGAAGTCCCGAAAAAGTGCAATCCTTAACCCTACACCCCTTAGACGATAGCAAGAAAAGGTGGTTCAGGGGTTCGGGGTGACTATGGTCCAGTTCAAGATAGTGAAAGTCCCAGGTTGTGTTTTCTGCCTTAAATCTTGACCTCTAAACCCTCAGCCCAGCCATGCCCCTCCGATCTTTTCATTGAAGAGCTCTTTCATTAGGGAATATACATTGAGGTTCTGAGGGGCTTAGTTCTATAATTCAAAGTGTTTGTTTTCTGTGGGTAGAGCGTTCAACGTGCAGCTGGAGTGAGTTTTGATAGGGGATTAGCCGGGTATAGTACAGCTTCAGGTTGGTTTATGGCGGGCTTTGTTTGTTGTTTGTAGTTCTTGCAGGGTCTCAAGAGACCCGCGAATTTGTTTAACGTGGCTTGAAATTATGGATACTCAGTGAAGGATTCGGAGTTTTAAACAGTAAACTTTGGGGCCTTCGATTCCTGACTCTGGCAGGCGGAAAAGTCATTTATGCCGAGGCTGTGCTAATATAGGGGCCTAAATAAGTACCGCTACCGTTTTGGGGGTTCCTTATCACAACTAAGTATGATAGTATAATTTACCCCAACACCCTCTTCTTAAGGCCCTACATTACTTCATTCGGGGTCCTTATGTTGAGGATCCCACAAAACTGGTTCCTGGCAGCCCGGCAAGCACCGCTATAACCCGTCAAGTGCAGAGCCCTACATCCGAGGAGTGCCGCCCGCGACTGTGCAATTCCGGACTCACAACCTATGGGAGTTTCCGAAAATTAGGGGTACCCTATTATGGGGTCCTTAACATAAGGATCCTACTATTTAAGGTACAAGATCAGGGTCCCCTTTTTTCGGAAACTCCCCTATGAAAAAGTTAGTTCTCAAGCGCCAAGCCGTCGATCCTGCACCCCGAAACCCTTGAAACCGTGTGGCCTAAACCTTAAACCCTGAAACCCCGGAGTCCTGAAACCTGAAACTGAACCCGAGAGTAACCCTAAGGGTCCAAAGGACCCAATAATGAGGTACTTGGGTTTGGGATAGTAGTTACGTAGCTTTACATTGGGGAGAGTATATGGTTATCAGGTACTTGGACCCTTAGGGTAAGCAAGCAATCCAGGCTCCCTGAACCACCCTCTGCTTCTTGGCGTGGCTGCTGGGGGGCGGGGTGGAAAGGAGTTCGGGTGCAGTGATTGAGGCTTTCGGCTTTAGCGTGGTGGTTGTGGCTTCCTGACTAAAATTCAGACTATACCCTACATGACCTCAAACCCTATTCTACTCAGGAGCCCAAAGCCTAGTCCTGAACCCTAAAACCCTAAGCCCAAAAGCTCTAGACCCTAAAACCCTGAACCCGAAAACCCTAAACCCAAAAACCGTAAACCCTAAAACCCAAACCCCAAAGACCCTAAACCTGAAACCCTTAACCCAAAAACCGGAAAACGCTAAAACCCTAAACCTCAGACACCCTCTAAACCCCATGACCCCATTCCCCCAAATAAACGGTTTAGGGCTCCAGGAGTTTCGGCTTTTAGGCCGTTTCGGGGTTTAGGTTTGAGGGTTTAGGATTGGCGGTAGTAAATACAACCCTCAACCGTCCTTATAACGAACCATAATCTAGCTAACTGAACGGAGTCTTCCGTTTAGGCGAATCACCTTACTTGAGCCTTAAGCTCCCAACCCTAAATCGAAGGATAAGCCCGATCAACCAGATAAATCCCTGTCGAACCACATGGGAGTTTCCGAAAATTAGGGGTACCTTATTTGGGGGTCCTTGTAATTAGGATCCTACTATTTGGGGTTCTATCTTAGGGTCCCCTATTTTCGGAAACCCACCATATGGGTAGTTGTCAAAATTCGGGTCCCTTTTTGGGTAGCCTAATTTTAGGTGCCGTATTATACTCGGGACCCCAAACCCTAATACTGACAATTGCCCATACGACTGCCAGCAAACCCCTATTTTCGGACAGTTTCCAAACCCAAAAACCTCCTAGCTGAAGTAGAATGAATCTCCCCCTCGTTACCCCTACACAAGACCGTCTCAATAGTCTCCATAAGCTATCAAGGTGTCTGTGCATACATGAAATCCCTAGCAAGCAGTTTAAAATGCCCTCCCAGACCCCCGGGAGGATCCAAAAAGTAGATCCCTTAATGGGGGTTCCTATAAAAAGTACCCTTAGTAGTATAGGGCCCCAAATTGGGGGGATCTACTTTTTTTTAGAGATCCCTAAACCCTAAACCCTAAAGAATCCCTTAAAGGAGTCTGGGCTTGTGAGGCCCGTCATTGGAACCCTTAAGAAACCTCGGACCACTGGAGCCCTACGGCGCGGAACACACCCTCTACTATAGTCTCCTTAGGAATTACTTTATATTTTTTGTTCATAGAAAATCCAAGAGGGTATTGAACATCTTATTTTTACTATGGTTCTAAGGGGGTATAGTCTATAGCTGCGCTTTGTTGTTTCTGCAAAAACGTCGATGCCTCATCAATCTCGCTATCGGTGGGCCCAAGCCACCATGGTCTTGTCACGGTGGGCATGCACGCTTCTGCTATTCGTCGATTCAGCCAAAAACTGAAAGGCAGCTGCTGCGACTAGCCGCGGTCGCTCGGAGTGCCGAAGGCGTTCCGGGAGGCAACGCGGTTCCCTGATTCCGGGAGCCAGAAGTCTTCTATTGCTCTGACGGAAGCACGACGAGGTATAATGTGGGCCAAATTATGATGAGGAGGCGAGTGCCGACGAGGCTGAAAAAAGTGAAGAGAACAAGAAAAGTGATGTGGAAGTGGCAAAGCTCGTCCAGCCACCAGCTTGTACTGAAGGCTGAAAGAATATTCCCTTATTTTCGGGCTCTTGGCCTCAGGGGTACCTGAGAATCCTCAAAATCCTAAACCATCCACCCCAAGCCCCACACCCTAAACGCTAAACTTTAAACCCTAAGCCCTACACTCTAAGCTACCTGCTCAATGCGAACCCTTGGCGAAACCCCCACCATCGTCAAACTGCTTTCTGGGTCTCAGGCTGGAGTACGATGGTGTACACATTTGGGTCTACTCCCTCTTGAAGATCTCTTTGGGAGCCTATCTTGCAATGCCCGTCGATCGTTGGGTTTGGAGTTTAGTAGCGCTTGAGGATACAGGTTCACAGAGCGGGTTAGGGTTTCGCATTGGGGAGGTCTAGGGGCTTTATGATTTACGGACAGCGGTCTATAAGGCTATAAGGCTTAGGATTTAATGATGTTGGGGTTCAGTGCTAGAGGGTTTAAAGGTTTCGGAGTGCAAGGTTTGGGGAGGGTGGTTGGGGTTTTGGGATTTAGGGGTTTAGGGTATTGGGAGAAGGGTTTTAAGTTTTGGGCGCAGTTCTTCGGCACACAGCTCCGGTTGACTTTTGGATGTCCTCCGGATATGAGAAGCACGTGTACAGCCCAGCACGCTTTGATCTGGAGGATATCAAGAGGGTTGGACTCCCTTGTGCCAGTCTGGGCGATATTGAAGGCTGCAGGCTTGTTCAGGGTTTAGGGGTTTAGGGTTTAGGGTTAGGGTTAGGGTTTAGGGTTAGGGTTCGATGGTTTAAGACTCAGGGCTTAGGGCGATTTTGCCAGAAGGAACGCAAGCACTCAGCATCTGATCCGAGGCCCCAACCCCAGACCGCGGTATGGTGGCCCTTGCTGCCATCCTGAACTCCTAAATTCTCCTGACTGCTTTGTAATATTGGGATGCTTGTTGAGCGTCTCAGGAGAGCTCCAGTAGAGCACGCGCCAAAACAACTGTCCTAACCATGAAGGCCCCTAAACCCCTAAACCCCTAAAGCCTTAAACCTTGAACCCCTAAACCCTAAACCCCTAAACCCTAAACCCCTAAACCCCTAAAGCCCTGAACCCTCTCCCGGCAAGCTTTGGATTTCCAGACTTCGTGGAGAGGCTCGGGGAGGCCCTAAGTAAAAGGCCTGGAGAGTACCCAGAGTGTTCATTTACTGGGTTCCCCCCGGTCGTGCCCTTTTGCCCCTTTTCATGTCTGGGTTTTCAATATTAGGCAAAAGGATATGGGAGTTTCCGAAAATAAGGGACCCTAATACGGTACCCTAAATAGTCGGATCCTTTTTTTATGGATCCCAAAATAAGGCACCCCTGTTTTCGGAAACTCCAAAAAAGTAGGCAAAAGGATATCCCAGAGACTCCAATATCCCTTAGTTAAAGAATGTACCTTAGGTTATAATA
Organism: Symbiodinium sp. CCMP2592; assembly: GCA_905221615.1. Taxonomy (NCBI): domain Eukaryota; class Dinophyceae; order Suessiales; family Symbiodiniaceae; genus Symbiodinium; species Symbiodinium sp. CCMP2592. The sequence continues at coordinate 751,480 of CAJNDT010000813.1, read as the reverse complement.
GGATCCCTAATAGGATTTAAGGAATATTCCTTAATTAAGGTATATTGATATTGGACCCGATACACTACTTGGAAGGGCAGGAAACTTAGTCAGTAGGTTATAAGTACCCTAAATGGAGTTACCCCAATTATAACCCTACTTATAACCTACTTGCTAAGTCCCCTGCCCTTCCAGGTAGAGGACCGAGGCTCAGGGCAGAAGTAGTTTTAAGTAGTTGGGGTTTCTAGGGCACTGGGAGTTAGGATACGTTACACCAGAATAGACCCCGAAGCCCTGCGTTCCAGGTTGTAGCTTTGTTGGGCTCACGGTTGCACTGCTGGCGTTGTGCAGGGTGGTTTAAGATCGTGGTCGTAGTTGTGGTCAGGGTTCTACTTTGAGGAGCAACCACCTAGGCACACGCGATTCTACTGTTCGTGAACATCTTCGGGCTCGGGCTTCGGTGGTATAAGAAGTTGGGTTTAGGGTTTAGAGGTTAGGGCTTAGGCTTAGGGGAGTGGGAAAGGTTTGTTGGTTATCGTATGTTGTCGTCTAAGCATTGTTCTAAACAAGTTGTGGTCCTGGTGCAATCTTCTCTTGTGCCAAGCTGGGTATCAGCCCTAAACCACAAAGCCCAAAACATTGGCACCCTCGAATCCCAAATCCCTGACACCCCAAGAAACCGACCCGGTAGCAAGCTCTACACGAAAAGCCGAGGAATGTTTCCAGCTTCGAGCTATGGGACTTTGACCGAGTATGTGCCCGTCCTTGTGGCCGTTTCCGTCTTTGTGACCTTGGTGTTTGTGGTTCTGCTGCCGCTCGGACGTCTAGCACGGGCTTTCGAGCATCAAGGTTAGGGGTTCAGACGCTGGATCGTCCTACTACTCCTGCTAGTTAATTGCTCCGACTACTCCTATTCCTCCTCCTATTTTTACTCCCAGCGCTATTACTGCTACGGCTTCTGCTGCCTCTGCTTCGGCTACGGCTGCCACCACCACTACAGCTACGGCTACGGCCACTGCTACGAATGCGGCTACGGCTGACTGCGGCTACTGATACTGCTACTCCTGTTCTGTTATCGTTTTCGGTCGAAGGCTTCCCGGCCGAACGCTGAAGCCACCGGTGCTAATGCTGCTCTTGGGGACTTTGTTTCAAAATGTTGTTGCTGATTCGCGTTATGCTTTCTTTTATATGGATCTCCAACAACATGTTTTGCCTTCCTTCTCCCGGAGCAGTTTTAACCGAAAGATCAGGGGACACAGCAACCCTATTTTAAAAGGACCCGGGTTATCATAGTAAGTCCTGAAGCCTACCTAGGCCCTAAACCGTTGACCGTAAAACCCAACCCTAAACCCTAAACCCTAAACCTTAACCCTAAACCCTAAACGTTAACCAAAAACCCTAAACACTAACCCTCAGAGCTGAGAATCCCTGGGCTATCCTGAAGGTGACGTCCCAGTTTAGGGTCGGGGTCAAGTAGACCTAGGCTCCCCCCTTGCAGTGCCCCTGTGCTATCGCGCGAGCCCTTACAGAATCCTGGCAGTAACCCTGAATATTAAAGCACCCCTGTTCCAGTGAGTAAGGCCCCTTCATGACTAGAGCCCAAAAGTTTGACAGAAGAGAGGACCTCTTGGTTGATTTAGAGTTAGAGCCCCCAAAAAATTCTAAGCCTTAAAAGAGAGGAACCTCTTGGTTGATTAAGGCCCCTTCATTACTAGAGCCCCCCAAAAAACCCAAAACCTTAAACGAGGGCTTCATTGCTAGAGCCCCCAAAAAACACCAAACCTTAAACGAGGGCTTCATTGCTAGAGCCCCCAAAAAAAAACCCAAACCTTAAACGAGAGCTTCATTGCTAGAGCCCCCAAAAAACACCAAACCTTAAACGAGGGCTTCATTGCTAGAGCCCCCAAAAAAAAACCCAAACCTTAAACGAGAGCTTCATTGCTAGAGCCCCCAAAAAACACCAAACCTTAAACGAGGGCTTCATTGCTAGAGCCCCCAAAAAAAAACCCAAACCTTAAACGAGAGCTTCATTGCTAGAGCCCCCCAAAAACCCTAAACCCTAAACAAGAGAGGAACCTCTTGGTGGCGCAGCTCACCGGAGCCTATCAGACCACCTTCAGGGACATGCAAGGCCCCCCGTCAGAGCCGCGGTTCACGACTTTAGAGAGGTAGGGTTTCGGATAGTTTAGGGTTGAGGGTTTAGGGTTCAGGGTTTAGGGTTTAGGGTTTAGGAGTTTAGGGGTTTAGGGGTTTAGGGGTGTAGGGTTTAGGGGTTTAGGGGTTTAGGGTTCAGGCGTTTAGGCGTTTAGGGGTTTAGGGTTTAGGGTTCAGGGTTGATGTGTCGGGAATTGTTCTGTTTCAAAAGGCTTTGGGATGTCTTGCTTAGGCTTTTTGGATGTCGTTCTTGAAGACAAGTTGGGTACTTGTAAAGCCAGTGTGTTACGGTCGAGTGTAGAGTTCAGGCTCTAGTTTGGTGTTTAGGGTTTAGAATTTGAGTTTTTGGGTTTTGCGCTTAGGGTAGAGTTCGGTCATAGGGCTTAAAAGAAGGGGCCTTAACAATTGCCTATACTATTTTGGTGGTTCCTTTTAAAAAGATAATGGGCCCCAAAACCCTGTTCTGATTATTAAGGTCCTTACATTGTGGCTTAGGGAGTCGTAGCCCGCCGGCCAGGTTCTTTGATCCTTCAAGTAGCGCTTATGGCTGGAGTTTCTTGGGCTCGGAGGCTACACTTCCCCAGACCCCCGGGAGCATCTAGAAAGTAGATCCATTAATTTGGGACCCTATACTTCGGTTGATGATATAAATCCTGCATTACCTTAAGGACCCTAAACTATGGTAATTATGGTATAATCCTAATTATGGGTAATGCAGGATTTATATCATCAACCGTTCTAAGGGTACTTGATAGGAACCCCCATTAAGGGCTCTCCTTTTTGGATCCTCCCCTCCCGGGGTCTGGGTCTGGGTTGCCAAGTACACATTTTAAGGCTTTGGGCTTCGTAGGGGTATCAGGGTCAGTGTTCTGGGTTCCTGAGTAATACCCTTTTCTAATTATTAAGGGCAAGCCTTGGGTGATCGCCTAAGTGCCACGACGCCAAAGGCCTCAAGCCCACTTTTCCACAGGCTACGCACGCCTAAATCGGGCGTACGTCATCGTCTGTCAGCTCGACCAGGCTTCTGGATAGGGTTCACTTGGAAGGGCAGGGGACTTAGTAAGTAGGTTATAAGTAGAGTTATAAGTACCCTAAATGGAGTTACCCCAATTATAACCCTACTTATAACCTACTTATATACTAAGTCCCCTGCCCTTCCAAGCACAGGAGGGCTGCACAGGATTTGATAAGGGTGTTGTAGGGTTCAAGCGGCGGGTACCCGCCTACACCTCTGAAAACTGGAGGCATTAACTTAGGCGTACTTAGAAATATTTTTCTTAATTTTTGGTTATTATAATCCCTAAGAAACAGCTAAAATTATAACGTTTGCTAGGGTTCCAAGTTCAGTATAGTTAATAATGAGTAATCATACCACTTTTTCATTCCCCCAGCTCTATCTTATCTATTAAGACCTGGACAATTTGCCCAAGTGCAATCCTACACAAACAAGTACATGACCCTGTTCTAGTCATCAAGACCGAACCAAGACCACTAATGTATGAATTGCGACATTCGGAGTTGACGGGCTCTTCCGGTTGCAGAACTGGAGTCAGGATGAAGGTTCTTCGCATGCTACACCCTGACCCTGAATAAGCTACCTTTTTTAAAGAGTGGTAGAAGGAGATCATTCCAAAGGAGCTGGGTCTGGCTAGAGGTCTCGCCCAGTGTTCGGGTTCAGGGTGTAGGCTTGAGCTTTTAGGGTTCCTGTTTTAGGCTTTAGGGTTTGAGGGATTCTTTAGGATTAGGGTGTAGGGCGTAGGCTTTACAGGCCACAGCCTGTTCTCATGATTCAAGCACCATGTGACTTGCGTATGAAAAGCAGGGTTGCCGCAACCGGGGTCCTTACAACCCTCATCCTACTTGGAGGATCATTGGACTTAGTAAGTAGGGTTATAAGTACATTAATTGGGCTTATAAGTAGTTATAAGTATAGTTACCCTAATTATAACCCTAGCCACTAAGTCCCATGATCCTTTAAGTAGGGTACTTACCGAGTCCCCCTGAGCCCCCTGAAGTAGGTTTGCCCCAGACAAGCTTAAACCCAAAAGAGCCGATCCTTAAAATCCCGAAGTCCTCACATCTCTAAGCCCTAGACCCTTAATAGATTTTTAAAGCCCTGACATTATGAACCCTAGACCCTGAAAAGATTTTTTAAAGCCCTCACATCTCTAAGCCCTAGACCCTTAACAGATGTTTTCAAGAATCTCTCAGTCATCCGACGGCCTGAAAGGGCCTGAAATCTTGAAATCCCAGGAACTTTCTCGACACCCGGAGCCCATACATCTTAATCCAGTACTTGGAAGGGCAGGGGACTTAGTAAGTAGGTTATAAGTAGATTTATAAGTACCAATAAAAGGAGTTACCCCAATTATAAACCTACTTATAACCTACTTACTAAGTCCCCTGCCCTTCCAAGTAAGGGACTTCTTCATTCTCAACACCCTTCTGAAACCCTTGCTCTTCCTCCAGCAGCCCGGAACCCTAAACTCGAAGAGACGAGAAAAGAGCCCCTCATCATGGAATAGACCCTAATTCGTAAATCAGGAGAAGAATACCACCGTAGTTTAGGGCGTAGTCCTTGATTCACAGGTTTGGGAGTCTCTAACCCGCTCTAAGCCCGAACCCCTAAACCAGAATCTCAAAACTGAAAACCCGAATCTCTAGACCTCAAACCCTAATCCCCTAACCCCACACCCTGCCTTAACCCCAAATACCCTCCCTTTTTATTTGACTTATATAAGAAAATCAGATGAGGGATTCTTAAAAAGGTATATAGGTTATTTGGGGTCCAGGTAAGCCCTAAGCCCTGCAGTAGAAGCCCAAAAGTTGGAAACCCAACAGCTTCAATCCTTAAGAGTAATGTAAAGGGAATCCCAGCTCCATTTGGCCTTAATCCGGTTTCCAACTTTATGGGGTTTACTGTAAACCCCTAAACCCCCAAACCCCCTAAACCCCCAAACCCCTAAACCCTAAACCCCTAAACCCTAAACCTTTTTTTTAATAAAACAAAAATTAAACCCCTAAGCCCTAAAGCCCTAAAGTGACGGGGGTTTGGGCAGGTGACTCAGAAGAGTTGGAGTCGGTTCTTGGAGAGCCTGAAGTTCGAGGAGAAAGGGTTACCTCTACTGTTGATGATATAACTAGGGTTCCTAGGGTTCCTTTAAAAGGGCTACTGTAAGGGATACCATAAGGGATACTATAAGGGTACTAGAATACCTCTACTTGGAAGGGCTTTGGGGGACTTAGGAAGGGCTCTGAAAGGGCTCCTTAAAGGGATCTATAGGCTTCCTTCAAGGGGTCTATGGGTTTTTGGAGTAAGGGCGTACTTGGAAGATACTGTTGAGGGGCCCTATTAAGGGTACCTTTAAGGGGCTCCTGTAAGGGATCTATGGGGTTTAGGGTTTAGGGTTGATGATTTATGGTGGATGATATAGATCCTAAGGGTTCCTTTAAAGGGATCTATTAGGGTACCTTTAAGGGGATCTATAGGGTTTAGGGTTTAGTGTGATGACATAAATCCTGCATTACCTTAAGGACCCTAAACTATGGGAATTATGGCATATTCCTTATGATGGGTACTGCAGGCCTTATATCATCAACCGTAGGGTTTAAAGTTAGGGGTTTAGGTTAGAGTTAAGGAACTAGGGGTTCAGGGTTCCCTTTGAAGTTCGAGGAGGGGGTTGCCAAACTTACCTTTGGTTACTAGGGAATGGAAGAATAGTAGTAGTAGTAGTTATAGTTGTGCCCCGTTCCTCCATTCCCTACTAACCAAAGCCCCTAAACCCTAAACCCTAAACCAAAGGTAAGCAAAGAAAGCTCAGGTTCCCAGGGTTTAAAATATTGGGGGTTTAGGGTTGAGGAATACTGGTCCTTGAATCGTACTATAGGGATCCTACAGTAATTTCAATCAGGTACGTTCGCTGGACCAGTTACCACAGAGAGAGCTGTTTAGGGGTTTAGGGCTTTGGGGGTTTAGGGTTTAAGATTCCTTTGAAGGGGGGGGCCAGGCAGGCGGGCCTTCAGGGGCAGGGGAGCCAGCAGGCACGGCGGAACGGATTGCTGTGGCTGGCCAGCGGCCTTTGACAGCCCAGTATCCTCTCCATCGGCTCCACCCGTTGTTTGGTCCAGGGTGGGTGCAAAGGCTGCCAGGAACCCTCAGTGCCTAAACAGGGTGGGAACGGCCCCAGAAGCCGGGTGGAAATTTAGGGGTTTAGGGGTTTTGGGGTTTAGGGTTCAGGGTTCCCTTCAGAGTTCGAGGACGGGTTACCAAAGAGAGCTCCTGTTCTAGGGTTTCCTTTGAGGGTTTAGGGTTCCTCTCCGGGCTTAAGGGGTTTAATGGATTCAGGGTTTATAGAAATTTTTGAGGGTTTGGGTTCCAACAAGTTTGGAGCGAACGTTTTGAGCGAAACTTTTTTCTTGAGTCTTGGTTCCGGGGATCGGTGCACCGTACGTCGGTTGGAAAATCTGTTGTGATACGGGGGGCTTCTTGCGGACTTGTTGGCGCATCGTTGCGACTCCTGCCACGAGGGCTGGGCTTGGGCTGGGGCTGAGGCTGGTGGGGTGGGGTCGTGGGGCTGGGCTGTCTCTGGCTCTGGCACTGGCTTGGGCTCGTTGGAAACGGTTGGGAAGTGGCCGACGCACAAATTCCGTGAAAAGCTTGTCTTTTGATTTGGGATTTGGGGTGCTGGGCCGGGCTGGGCCACGGCTGTGGTTAGCTCCGGTTCTAGGGTTTCTTTTGAGGGTGTCCTTCAAGAGTTTAGGGGGTTTAGGGTTTGTGGTGGAGGATGAGGGCTCAGGGTTACCAAAGAGAGCTCCGGTTCTAGGGTTCCGTTCAAGGTTTGCTTTAAATTTTAAAGGATCTGTAAGGATTCCTGTAAGGGCTTCTTTACGGGGTTCCTTGAAAGGTACTATACGGGTTCAGACGGGGTAAGGTTGTGGGGGGTTTTGGGATTGGGGGTTCCAGATCGAGCTGAGAGTTCCCCCAAACCCGAAACCCGGCTTGGGGTTTCGGGTGTCTAGGGTTCAGGGTGTCGGGTTTAGGGCGGAGGGTATAGGGTCTACGATTTAAAACTATACGGCTCTTGGGGACTTGCTTTTGTTCCTGTCTTCTTGGTTTAGGATTTCTGTTAAATGGATCTCTGAGGCGTAGATGTTTGGCTGAAGCAAGCTCTGAAGGCTGAAACGCCTTAAGCCCTGAACCCGACATGCCCCCCCCCCCCCCAGGAGGAGGTCCGGGTTCAGGGTTTAGGGTTTAGGGTTTAGGGTTTTTAGTTCAGGTGTATGAGCCCCCCCACCCTATATTGCGGGCGGCTGATTTTCAGGATCCCTAAACGCTACGCTTTCTATACCTGAACTACAAAAGACTTTAGCTACCAAAAAAGAGCATAAACCAAACCAACTACAAAACTCATAAGCCCTCACTATAATAAGAAGATTCCCAAAGCTTTCTTAGGACCCGATCCACAAATAGAGCAATAACTCATGGGTAGTTCTCTAAGTCAGGGTTCCGTTTAAGGTCCTCTTTACACGGGTGCCGTACTATTTTGGTGCCTTAAAAGGAAACCCTGATTTAAAGAACTACCCTCATACCCAGAGACTCCAATATCCCTTAATTAAGGAATATACCTTAAATTATAGTAGGATCCTTAATATGATTTAAGGAATACTTTTTAATTAAGGGATATTGGAGTCTCTGGGTACACCCATACACCCTAGCTATAACAGCGCCTTTACGCCTATCGCAGGAGACCCTAACCCTCATGCAGCCCTCAAAGGAACCCTGAAAAGGCTCACTCGAAGCATCCCCTAAAGGAGCCCTTAAAGAAACCCTGCAACGGAACTGACTTGTAGTACCTTTAAGGGAACCCTTCAAAGGAGCCTTAAGGGACCCCTTCTAGATCTCCTATAGATTCCGTTGAAGGAACCCTAGAAGCCCTAAACCCTAAACCCCCGAACCCTCAAAATCCGAAAACCTTGAACCCCTAAGCACCTAAACCCTAAACCCCAGCGTTGGAGGAGCCCTTGGAGTTCAACGAAGGTGACATCGGCCTTCCCGGCGGAGTCCAGATACTGGAGCCCGCGTGTCTGGGCCGGCCTTGATTTTAGGGTTTACTTGGAGGGGCGGGGGACTTGGTTTTTAGGTTATATGTAGGGTTATAATTGGGGTAACTCCATCTAGGGTACCTATAACTCTACTTACAACCTACTTGCTAAGTCCCCTGTTTAGGGTTGAGGATGATCCGAGTTTTGAGGGCTCGCTTAAAGGGGACCCTTTTAGAGAATCTTATAGTACCCAAGTGACCCTATTATAGAATCCTGTATATAGTACCCTTTAAAAGGGACCCTATTGTAGAACCCTATAGTACCCTTTAAAGGGAGTCCTTTAAAGGGAATCCCCAAAAGCCCCCAAAGGATCCCTTAAAGGAAAGCCCTTAAATCCGAGACAGATCCCTTAGGTTTTAGGGTTTAGGGTTTAGGGTTCAGGGTTTAGGGTTCAGGGTTGAGGGTTTAGGGTTTAGGGTTTAGGGTTTAGGGTTTAGGGTTTAGGGTTTAGGGTTTAGGGTTTAGGGTTTAGCAGGCAAGGATCTTGTAAGGGGTCTATACTATAAGGGATCTCGGCATGAGTATTGGATCCTTGCACTTTAGCCAGTAAATGTGCTTGCTTGAACCTTTAAGTATGGGGGGATTACCACTCTGGGGGTGAGTAGTAGCTAGTAGTAGGAAGTAGTAGAAAGTAGTAGATAGAACTAGCTAGCACTGGTTAGTAGTGGTCGGAATAGGATAAGCACTGCGTCGCCTTGCCGAAGCCGGAGATCTTGAAGGTTTCAAAACCTATGTAGAGCATTCCATTACTTGGAGGGGCAGGGGACTTAGTAAGTAGGTTATAAGTAGGGTTATAATTGGGGTAACTCCATTTAGGGTACTTATAACTCTTCTTATAGCCTACTTACTAAGTCCCCTGCCCAAGCCCTAGCCCACTGTTTAGGGTTTAGGGTTTAGGGCAGGCCTGCACAGACATCGTTATGAAACAATCTTGGGCCCAAAGTACATTTCTATTTAGGGTGCCTTCTTATGTTTTCCTTATCTGGGCTTTGGAGTGCCATGCTGTAATGCTTCTTTTGGGACCTGTTAGTTAAAGGGAACCAGTTATGAAAAAAAATCTACACTTTGCTCTCCCCGGTTACTTCAAAGCCCTATGCTTCCCTATCATGAGTTCCCGAAACAGGATGCTTATTCAGGATTCACCCTCTTGGCCACTTTCTTGGGTCTTAGCGTTTTGGGACGGTTTTGGCTTAGGGGCTGAAAGGGTCAGAGGGATCTCTAAAAGCATATTCTGCTTAATTCTTTCAGAAATCTTATTCTACCTTGACTTACTATACCCTCAATCGTGTTTTGGTTGAGCGGGTGCTGAGTTTAGGGTTTAGGCTGTTAGGCCAGGGTGGGTTACTTTGGGGATCGCGCAGATCCGAGTTTCAGGCCCTAAGCCCTTTCAACAGCCGCGGGAGGGATGTCAGCTTCTTGTCTGATGTGTCCGCGACAAACACTTTCAACAGTGGAAGGGTCAAGTGAAGATGACAGTGTTGTTCGCAGAGGGTCGTGAAGTCTACATCGTGATTCAGGTGTACTTGGAGGTTCATGGGTAGTTATAAGTAGGGTTATAAGTAGGGTAACTATACTTATAACACATATTAGGGGACTTGTAACCCCACTTATAACTACCCTAAACCCCTAAACCCTGAACCCTTAAAGGAATCCTTAAAGGAACCCTTATAACCGTAGTATAGGGCCCCCCAAATTAGGGGATCTACTTTCTAGATCCTCCCGGGATTCTGGGTATTAGGGGACTTATAACCCCACTTATAACTACCCCTGAACCCGGAGACTTTGGAGGCGGGCGCAAAAAGGTGTTCAAAGCCGGTTAGGGTTTAGGGTTTAGGGTTTAGGGTTTAAGGTTTAGGGTTTAGGGTTTAGGGTTTAAGGTTTAGGGTTTAGGGTTTAGGGTTTAGGGTTTAAGGTTTAGGGTTTAGGGTTTAGGGTTCAGGGTTTAGGGTTTAGGGTTTAAGGTTTAGGGTTTAGGGTTTAGGAAAAATTAAACCCTTAAACCTTAAAGCCTCAAGCCGTGCATTAAACCCCTTGAATTCAACCATAAAGCCCATAAACCCGTAGGGCCAGAATTAAGCACCAAACGCCTGAAGCCTCAAGAACCAAGGAATGCCAGCACTGTCACAGAAGACTCCATCAAGCGATACGGTGGCGCGACAGCTCCCACGATGCCGTGGCCAGAGGACTTGCAGAACAGGGCTGGGGGCTTCGGGCTTCGGCTTTTGAGTTTCGGCTTTAGGGTTTAGGGGTTCAGGGGTTTACGGTTTAGGGGTTTAGGGCTTTAGGGTTTAGGGGTTTAGGGCTGTAGGGTTTAGGGGTTTAGGGCTTTAGGGTTTAGGGGTTTAGGGGCTTAGGGGCTTTGGGGTTAGAGTGAGTTGACTTTAGGGTTGAGGCGGGAGGGGTTACTTAGTAGCTGAGTGGATACAGTTTACACTTTTTGGGATAGTATTGCCCACCATAAAACTGAAAGTGTATTTTTTTGGGGCTTATGAACTCACCAACTAAGTTTAGGCTCGTGATTCAGCACTTACGGGTTTGGTTTCAGGGTTTCGGGGTTAAGGCCTAAGCCAAAGATTCAGGGGCCGCTGAGATATTGGCCGCAGACTGTAATATTGGGGCCTAAGTAGTTGCCTATACTATTTTGGGGGTCCCATGCTATAGTTGTACTATTCTAATCATTAAGGCCCCAATATGGGAGTTTCCGAAAATAGGGGACCCAAATATAGTACCCTAACAAATAGGCTCCTTATCATAAGGACCCCAAAATAAGGTACCCCTATAAACGGAAACTCCCATATAAGCCAACTCCTGAACTGTTTCGCCTTAATGGTCCCCAGCCGTTAAACCCTGGCCTGGTACATTCCTACATGGCCGTGGGGTTCATACAAGAAGGGACCTGAAGATTTACCTATACGTTAGAAGCTGCCCCCACCCTGTAATAGTGCTATAGGAATATAATAGGGCCCTAATATAATCCTATATAATCCTTATAGTCACTATTACAGGGTGGGGGCAGCTTCTAACCTATACGATTTTGGGGGTTCCTTATTGTAATTATAGTATAGTCGCTTCCCAAAGCCTATTCTAATGATAATGGCACCTATACATACTGCTGTATTGCAGACCTGGCTTTATGCCCTGGTAATGGTATCGTGGGCTGTTGTGTATCATACTTACATGCTGTTTTTTGCGATCTGGGACCTAAAAGGGGATCATTGTGAAATAGAACTCTATACTTGGAAGGGCAGGGGACTTAGTAAGTAGGTTATAAGTAGAGTTATAAGTACCCTAAATGGAGTTACCCCAATTATAACCCTACTTATAACCTACTTACTAAGTCCCCTGCCCTTCCAAGTACCTGTTTTCCCTGGTTACTTCAAAGCCCAGTATCATGTCCAAACGACAGCGGCACAAACAGCTTTCATGGCAACGGCTTTAAACCTTTCAGGAAACTGGAGAGGAAGGGCCATATGAGATGCCATGATCTACAATACTATGCCATAAAAGACTACAACATACTACATACTGAGGTGTGGTACCATCTTTAGAGGTTTAGTGTCTTTAAGGCTTCTAGGATTCTAGGGGTTAGGCATTGAGTGTGCCCATGGTTTCGGGTTGAGGATCTTTCGGTTGAGGGCCTTGGGTGCCTAAGCCCTAAACCCCTAAACCCTACTTGGAAGGGCAGGGGACTTAGTAAGTAGGTTATAAGTAGAGTTATAAGTACCCTAAATGGAGTTACCCTAATTATAACCCTACTTATTACCTACTTACTAAGTCCCCTGCCCTTCCAAGTAAACCCCCTTAACCCCTAAACCCGTAAAACCCTATACCCCTAAACCGAACATTGCGAAACCCGACATGGCCCTTGAAAAGGATGAAGCAGCGATTGAAGAAGATCGCTTCGAACGCCTCGAAAAGCTTCTAATCAAAGCGCACAAGCGGATGCTCGGTTGGATTTTAAATCCGGAGTCCGTTGGCATTTGGGGTGCTGAAGGATTGCATTGACGGTTTTTTAATGGAGTGTAATGCTTCATGGCTTTTGGTTTAGGGTTTCGGGAGTGCTAGAGTCTAGTTGGTGTTTCGGGTTTTGTGCTGTGGGATTGGAAGGGGGTCTGCAGCCTAAATCGTGTTGAACTTCGGCTGCGAAGCAGTTCACGGACTCTCAGAGTGTCGACTTTCTCTCCCGTCCCCTGCCCAGAGACTCCAATATCCCTAAATTAAGGAATGGTTCTTCAATCATATTAGGGATCCTAGCATGCACCCGAGAAGGCGTGTTAGACCCCCAGGCACGCATCGCAGGGGCATCAAGATATTTCCCGTTGTATCAGTCTAGCATAAAAATGCGAAAAAAGAAGATATAGTGGCAGTTTCGGCCGCACATAGCTGTCCAAGATCGGCTGGGGAACCCCTCAACCATAGAGATCTGAGTTTGGGGGTACAGTCTAGGGGTTTAAGGTTTAGGGTCGGGGTGAATCATAATTGATGATGGCTGTGACAGCGACGACTAAGACCACGACGTTGACTTCTACTATCACTACTGGTAGTCCTCCTGCTGCTGCTACCGCTACAGCTAGTGCTGCTGCTATCAGTAGTTACCGGTGCCACGACGACTACGGCCACGGCAACGATTGCGACTACGACTAGACTACGGCGACGACGAGGAGGACGATTGCTAAGGTTTGTTCTCTGGTAGTTGTTAGCTTTTCTGGCTTAATGGTTTTTGTGCTAGATATTTCGCTTAGATAGCGTTTTCCGTCAGATAGCTTTGTGAACAGTGCCTGCTAGATAGTGTTTTCTTGAGAGAACCGGTCTGTCGGCTAAATTCATGGGGTTTACTGTCAGACACACTTTTCTGGCAGACCATGCGTTCAGAATACTCTACCCTCAACCCTACCTAGACCCTAAACCTTGGAGCGTAAGCCTGGTTGAGAAGACTGAAGAGGTACCAAAAGTCTTCATGCGGGCTCATTATGTATAGTTATTATATGTTGTTTGTCTAGTATAGAACTTGAACAGTATTTTTAGTTCCCACTCAGTAGCAGTTTGGGTAATATTCGTAGTATAGTTGTACCAGGCCCTTTATGGTGGACCCATTATAGACTGTTGCTCTGTGGGTGCAGTACCCAAAGTAGAGTATCGCAATGCAGCTGCCCACTGGCCCCACCGAGGAATGCCCGGGCTGCAAAGAAGAACGGCTCGGCTTCAAAATCGAACGGTGGAAGTGACTGGGCAGAAGCTTGTTTTGTGTTTAGCTCTAGGGTTTTGAGTTTTCGGTTATGGGCTTTGAATCCTAAACACTACTCCTAACCTTTCAACCTCCCAAAAGAGCCCCGATCTCAAGCCGGGATTTCCACCAAAAAATTTCCAGCCCGAGTTCACTGCAAAGCGTGCAGCCTATACTGGGTCCTTGCTGAGGAAGTTAGTTTAAGGTACCATAATAGGGATCTACAGTAAATAATATGAGACTTTCCGAAAATAGGGGAACCTAATATAGTACCCTAAATAGTAGAATCCTTAGTATAAGGACACCAAAATAAGGTAACCCTAATTCTTCGAAACTCCCATATGCTTTCCTTATTATGAGAACCAGTAGAGGGGCCTCCAGAGCTGGGATAAATGGGGCTTTAAACTTTAAACACTACATATATATTCTTCCGAGTTATTCCTTTAGGGTTGCTTATTATAACTATACTATAACGGAGCCCACAACCCTATTCTAATTAATTATGCCCGTATTTTCGGTTACCAAAAAACTGGATATTCTGAGCCCTGCGTCCATGTCTCGAAGCCTGAAACGTTCAGCCTGAAACGATGCTGAAGCCCCACATTTAGGGTTTAGGGCTTTAGGGTTCACACCTTGCAATGATCCATTTTCTTTGAAGTCCCAAACGGCTGATGGATTTAAGACTTCTCAGGACTTGGCATGGACTTTGGTCAGGGGTCTTACATGGCATTTTAAGGGACCCAATACTGAACCGTCAACCCCTAAATCGTACGAGTTCTTTCGTTTTGGGGTCAGGATTCCGTAAGTAGGGATTTGCAAGCCATGTATGTTTGCTTACCTCACAAGGGAAGCAGATCTTAACCTTCAACAAGTCCACAAGTTCATTTCGTTGGGTTTCAGACATCCATAAGCCCTTGACCCTAAATGGATTAGTGTTCAGGGTTGTCCTGTGAACTCGAAGCCCTACAGTTTCTACCAGCCGTATCGAAGATCTTAAGGTACCTTTTCAAAGAAAGCCTCAATAACTGGGGTGGGCTTACGATAACCTTGATTTGAATAGTTTCTGGACAAAGTTGAAGCCGTCGACTTGTTGACGGTTTGGGGTTTAGGGCTTAGGGCCGCCTAAGCTTAGCGTTCAGGTCGAGGGCGATTCAGACGGTGGACGGTGTTTGTGGATTGTGAAATGCCGTTGCAAATGCGAGTCAGTACATGCAGCCAGTTCTGTTCATGTTCTATACGTGCATTGACAAATCCATACCGCCAGGCCACACCACCCTCAGCACAGAGGATCCGAACAGGTTTTTGGCAGGGTTACGTATACTACAACTACTATTTGCTGAAGAAACCACCAAAAAATAAAAATAATAATCCCTATATTACCCCCATAAGGAATATATTTTTTATTTTTTGGGAGTTCTTAAGCAAATAGTAGACAAGTATAAGAAGGAACCTAAAGTAATCAGATAGGAAGTTCTTTAGGCCTCTATACGGCTGATGATATAAATCCTGCATTACCCATAAGAAGGACTATACCATAATTCCCATAGTGTAGGGTCCTTAAGGTAATGCAGGATTTATATCATCAACCGTATGACTTCGAGGATTAGCGGACTTAGCGAGCAGGCTAGACCTCCAAGGCCTGGCACACCCGATTGAGGCTCCAAGGAATTCCTAAGGTCTGAACCCTTAAAACTTAAAAAAAACCCTTAAACCGTCGGGTGCTTTGTACTATAGGTTCCTTAGGAATCATTTTCTATTTTGTTCATGCAAAACCCAAGAGAATATTGAAACTAATATTGTTTTATCATGGTTCTAAGGGGGTATAGTGTAGGGAATGGGGGAATGGATCCCTACAGCAGTCCCCATAATCCCCATCGTCTCCATAATCCATTCCCCCATTCCCTATTAAGAACCAGACAGAAAATCTAAACCACCCTGCATCGTCAAGTCTGGCCAGGTAGCGGCGGCAGTGTCAGTGTCAGTGGAGTGGGGGTGGAGCCCTCCACTTCGTAGCTGAAGGGGGTTGCGTTTTAGTAGGGAATTGGGGTGCCGTCTTGGCTGCAGAATTCGCAGTTCCGCTCTCTGAATCGAACCCATAGCCACGTTGCGAGTTCTGGCCGTGCCAGCGGTTTACACCGCCATGTCCCAAAGACTAGAGTTTTGCCTTCCTGTCTGAATCATACGAATGTGGATTCTGCGATTCTCGCCACCTGTTGCTGCAGTTGCTGCCTGGCCTTCTTCTTGTTATGGTTTCTGTGGTTGCTGTCAGCACCAGTCGCAGCCGCGGACATCAACAGCAAGCACAGCACCAGAAACAGCACAAACAGACGTAAGCGGCAGAATGAGAAGCGCAGGAAGCGGTTGCTCGCAATTGTAGGAAGAACCTCCTGACTGACAGCGACAAGAAATGATACAGGAGTTTCCGAAAATTAGCGGTACCTTGTTTTGGGGTCCTTGCAATATGGATCCTACTGTTTAGGGTACGTACTATATCAGGGTCCCCAATTGTCGGGAAACTCCCATACTAGTGCTGCTAGTACTAGCAGCAACATATGCACGCCAGAGCCACGACACCTGACACCAGGACGGATCACACCACCGCTGCCATCGCCTCCGACAGTAGCACAAGCACTTTCACCAACCGGTATCACTGGCATCATCGACAACAGAAGACAACCTGCTTCATCCGCCGCAAGAACTAAGTGATCGCCGTCACAGCGATATCAAGAAAAGCATCAGGGAATCTCAAGGTCAATTATCCTGTTCGTCGTGCGGATAGCTGTCGTCATGATCGTCGTCTTTAGTCATCGTCGCCCAAGTCATTGTTATCGTCCACGTCGTCATCGTCCTCCTCATCCTCGAGCTTGTCGTCGTAGTCGTCCTCACAGTAAGATCTTTTCTAATAGAACAGATTGTCTCGTCAGTAGAAGCAGTTGGTAGCAGCAGGATAACCAGGAGCACGAGCCAGCATCGGCAACTGCTAAAGCAGCGAGAGCAGCGGAGACAGCAACCGCGACACCAACAGTACCAGTGCATGCACCAGCGCTTGCGCCAGCAGCAACGGCAACAGAAGCAACGGCAATACCATGAACAGCAACAACTGCGGCGGCGAGAGCAGCAGCAGCGGCAACGAACAACGAACAAGGGTATTGGTATCGGTTCCAAGGCCGGTAACATGTGGGTGGTTGTCAAAAGTAGGGTCCCTTTTTGGGTCCTTATTATAGTACGGCACCTAATATTTAGGGTACCCAAAAAAGGGACCAGAGTTTTGACAACCACCCATGTGGTAGCAATGAGGATCGTGGAAGTAATTTTTCTGCTTACGACGACCATGGAACAGGCGCTCGTTTGTTGTATCTTCTCCATTCTAGGCACCGGCCCGAGCCGAACGTGGCATGGCCAAGATTTAGCATTGAAGCCCCACTCGTGTCGAGCAATTGGCCTGCAGGCCGACACTGCATGGTTCACGGTAGTAGAGCCACAAAGCCTCACAAACCAACTCAACTAGAGGCCGATTCTCTACTACTAGGATGCCCAGTAGTACCCTTATTCCCTTTTTGTAGTCCTAAGTTCCTTATAAAGTTACCCAATATCAAAAAGAGAGGCCTTTTTTTTCTTAGGTTACTGGGCATCCTAGACTACTATAGCGGCCTTAGTAGTGACCCATGTTATTTTTGCGGGTTCCTTAACATAGTTATGGTATATCCCCAAGGGTCCAAGTACCCAATAATCATATACTCTCCCAAATCCTAACCTACATAACTACTATCCTAAAACCGAGTACCTGATTATTGGGTCCTTTGGACCCTTGGGTATTATACCATACAAACCTATTGTAATTATCAAGGCTCTACACTAAATCTCTGCCGCCTAAGATAGCCCCCCCAAAGACGAGGATTCCAAATCGGTTTCAGGAACCGCTCAAAATCATTCTAAGGCCCGCACCAAGCCCATGCAGCAGTCTGAGATTGTAAAACCCATGCATAACCCCCATACGGCCCTTGTACCCAGTTTAACACCCAGAAGCCCTAAACAAGGGACCAAAAAAACACTGACGTTTGTGAGGAAGAACACGTTTGCTCGTTTTCAGAGGTACTTTTTCGGCCATGCTGGGCGGCCTGGAGTAGGGGAATCTGCAAAAACCCTGAGCCCTAAACCCGGTAACTCCACGAACAATTTAGGGATTCAGGTTGAGGATATCGGTGTTTCCTAAACCCTCAAGGGAAGGGGGTGATTGCTGTTTGAACATGGCATCTGCACAAGAGGCAGCAGGTTCCGAGTTAAGGTTTCGGTTTCTTGGCGTTTCCACCGTATAGGGTTTAATATAGCGGCCTTGATAATTAGAATAGGGTTTTGGTGCCCAGTATACAATGATTAATTATAATAACGAACCCCCAAAATAGTATTAGTAATTACTTAGGCCCCTATAGTATTGTGACTGGTTCACGATGAACATAAGTAAAACTCCGTAGCTAAGTACGCAGCCTTTCACCTTTGGGGGCTGTATAATCCTACCATAATTCAGAAGGCCAGGGTTTTTTTTGGGCTGGGGTACAGCCACTAAGATAAAAATGTTGTTTTGAATCAGCGGTTCGAGGTTTCGGCCGCAGTACTTTTCTTCTGCAGGCAGGTGCTATCGGAGTAGCTAGCAAGACTATTCCTTGGGGCTTCTAGTTATAACTATACGGTAGCACATCCCCGGGACTCTACAAGAGAATGCAGCCAAAGCCTATTCTAGGTACTAAGGCCCTATAATTCGTTTACCTCTCTGCGTTGAGGTAACAGGGGTCTGTTTGAGGTTGTAAATCTAGGCTAGGTTCCCGAGTAGAAGTGGTTTTGCCCTTTTGTTTCAGGTTTCCCTTGTTCAAAACAACTGAATACCAGCAAAAGGACACTCGCATTATAAAAGGGACATTGGGGGGAACCTAGACTACCCCTCCCCAATAGGATTTAGGGTGTAGGGTAGTAGGCTTGTAAGGCAGGGGCCTTCATGGTTAGATTGCGGACACTCTAAAATGTTCTGTACATACGGTTCTATGAGGGTTCCACAGGGGATCGGCGGGTGAAGCGTACCGGGACCTTCATGGTAAGCATAGTGCTCTGGACAGGGAAGGATATTGGAACTATAAGGGAATTCCACGTTATTGTGCTAAAGAACATTTCCTAGATACTCTATGAAGTCCTACACGCCCCTCTTCAGCCCTTAATGTTACATGAATTGCGTGAACAGACACCATGGTTGTTGAGTACGGGTAAAAGCTGTACGTGTCACCGTCCCTATGGCTCGTAGTTGCACCATTGCACCTGGGCGATCGTTCTGTTGATGATTCTTGGCATTGCTGGCGATAGTTTGTTCTCGCCATTGGTTGTAACAGACTGCTGGCGCAGCGTGCTTGGTCTACATATGGGAGTTTCCGAAAATAGGGGTACCTTATTTTGGGGTCCCTATAATAAGGATCCTACTATTTAGGGTACTATATTAGGGTCCCCTATTTTCGGAAACCCCCCATATTAGTACGACATTGAACACCAGCTACTCTTGCTGCGATTCATTTAAGTCCCCCAACCCCTAAGCCCAGATTTTGCATGCTTGCAGCTTCCGAGGTTTTACTGTAGGGTCCTGAATCATTACCTATACTATTGCGGGGTTCCTTATTATAATCACAGCATAATTTGCCCCAAAGTCTTATTCTAATTATCAAGGCCCCTATATTTCAGCCCAGCAGCTACCTATACATACTATTTTGGGGGGGTCCTTCTGATAATTAGAGCATAGTGGGCCCCAAACCCCTACTCTAACTGTTGAGGCCCCTCTGTTTCGGCCCAGCAGCACGGCCCGTTCTCCAAACGGAGACTGGAAAGCTGGAGACCTGAAAAGTCTGGCCCAGCGGATCAGCGCAGACTGCCGGGACCGCGAACCAAAACTGCACCCAAACCTCACGGTTTAGGGTTTAGGGTTTAGGATTTTGGGGTTTAGGGTGTAGGATTTTGGGGTTTAGGGTTTAGGATTTTGCGGTTTAGGGTTTAGGATTTAAGGTTTAGGGCCTGAACTCGTACAGTAGTAGCCAGAAAGTTAGAACATCGTTATCCTCATGCCCTTAAGGTAAAATAGAGGATGGAGGGAATCCCAGCACTAATCATTACTAATCATCCCACTAGAGGGTGGGATAGCCCGACGTTAGTGGCTTACTTAAGATCAAGTCAGAGGGAACTACAGAAATCCCAAGCCTCTGTTGCTTTTTCGGTGCTGCTCTGGGGCCCTGACGAATTCCGGACCAGGGCTGTAGGGCTTAGGGCCTAGTCCTACTCCCTCCTTCTCCCTACTCCTGCTTCTTCCTACTCCCTACTCCTAGTCGGACTCCTACTTTTACTCTTTCTTCCTTGTACTCCCTACTCCTGCTCTGACTCCTCCTCCTCCTCCTCCTACCACTGCTGCTGCTACGACGCCGACTACTACTACCACTACTACCATTACCATTGACTAGTAAGTAATACCGAATACCAGTTGCCAGTACTGGCTGCAGGGACTGCAGTCGAACTGCTGAGTACGCTGTCTGGTTCTACTCACTACAGGCAAAGACTCCACGCTAATGGGGTGTAGGGTCTGGCGATAGATGGTCCATGGGCTTTAGCTCCCCCGAACACTAAACGAATGCCCCAGACTAAACCCGAATTCCAAGACCCCAAACCCCGAAGCACCAACACCTAGAGGTGAATGGGTTCCCAAGTCCCGCGGAGTAAGGCAGAGAGTTTCACGAGCAATGCGAGACATGGCCAATGAATATGCCAGCCATAGCATTTTGCACGCACCAGTTGCTGCGAGAGCCTCACCGCGCCAATTTGGGTTGAGGGGTCACGAGCGAGATCTGCAAAACCAGGATTGATTTGTGAGCCAAGCGAAATCTCAAGCACCAGACCTCCACTTGTGAAGCTTACACTACACTGTATAGTTCCTGGGAACTTAGTCAAGACTCAGTTTTTGAGGGCATCTTTTCAAAGTGTGAGTTTGCTAGCTTTCTACGAGTAGTGAAATGCCCGACATGATGGGCCTCGTGCGGATGCCCAACTCGGCTAAGTCGAGCCGCATTAGCGACTCCCCGTCCTTCCCCTCCACCCCCACCACCTACTTGGAGGGGCAGGGGACTTAGTAAGTAGGTTATAAGTAGGGTTATAATTGGGGTAGCTCCATCTAGGGTACGTATAACCCTACTTATAACCTACTTACTAAGTCCCCTGCCCCACCACGTAGCAACTCCGATGCACGAGGCTTTGTGGTGGCTGGGGTTACTAAGTTTGGTCGGCTAGCAGTATTAGTCGGTCATCGCATGGGCCGGTGTGTAGAATCTGATGGTGGTGAGGAAGAATGCTGATGATGACGGTATAGGATGTTTTGCCAGGGATGCTGACAATGCCGATGACAATGATGGTGATGATATAGATGTTGTTGATGACAAGGGTCATGAGGATCATGCTGATGGTCGTCATGTTGATTCATGATGATGCTGATTATGATGCGGGGTGACAATACTGTTGATGATGACGACGAGGACTGCATGTACGGCTCTTGGCAGGTGATGGTGATGATGACGATGTCGCTGATGATGATGATGATGATGATGAGAACATCACTTTTTGGAAAGCACTAAAAGCCGTCGTAGAAGCAGCAAGGGGGCGATGATGCCGAAATCACGAATCTTCATTGGGTTTAGGGTTTACGGATAGTGATATGAGAAAGCTGCGGAAGCAGCTGATACCTGCACCCGGCCCTAAGCATTCGGCGACAGGCCTTTTGCTTGGAAATCTCGGCCCCTTTTCGTTTTGGCCTTGGGCAGCAGCAAAGCCTTTGGGTAACAGCGAAAGCAGCGGATACCGTTCCTGCAAGAAGTCTACAGCAACCAGTGATAGAACTGATAGCACCGTTTGTATCATGATAAGTAGTACTAGTCTCAGCCGCAGTAGGAGTCGTAGAAGTCGCAGTAGTAGTAGGAGTAATGGCAGCAGTCTTCGTAGTAGCAGTAGTAGCAGCAATGTTAAGCCCTCCCCCAAATCCCCTCACGCGCGGTGGGCTGCAGTGCCGTGACTATCCGAGTTGCAAGGAGTTCGGCGCCCGAAGGGCCCCGAAACTCAGGAAAGAAAGGGTCGGTCTGACTCAAAGAAAAACTGGAAGTGACCTGTAAAGAAACCCATAAAGCAACCCTTCAAGGAACCCTTAAGTTAAACAAGCCCTCAAAAGGATCCGTTTAAAGAATCCGTTGAGAACTCCATGTCCTTGGGACCCGAACATACGAAGTGCCAAAGCGGGCTCAGAGGTCATAACAGGGGTAGTAGACGAGTGGTTTTGGCCGTGTTTCACCGTCGTTCAGGGCACAGGATTTGTAGGGTTTTTGGGTCGCTGAATGGTAACCTTTCATTTCCGGGCCTACACATATAGTCCTGCCACGTTTGGAAGGTTGAATTTTGCCGAAGCCGAAATCCTAAACCCCAAACTCTAAGTTTAAGACCCCTAAGAAGCACCCACAGCCACAGGAAAGCACTGTATGAATCCTAAACCCCAAACACTAAGTTTAAGAACCCCTAAGAAGCAACCCACAGCTAAAGGAAAGCACCCATCAACCCTAAGGGTTCCCTGAGGGGCGCTTTCTTGAGGGCTTCGTTTGTGGGCTCTGAACCCTAAACCCTACCCTAAACCCTAAACCCCTAAATCCTAAACCCTAAACCCCTAAATCCTAAACCCTAAACCCTAAACCCCTAAATCCTAAACCCTAAACCCCTAAATCCTAAACCCTAAACCCTAAACCCCTAAATCCTAAACCCTAAACCCCTAAACCCCTAAATCCTAAACCCTAAACCCCAAACCCCTAAACCCTAAATCCTAAACCCCTAAATCCTAAACTCTAAACCCCTAAACCCCTTAACCCTAGACCGCTAAGCTTGCCTTCAACCTAAAGCCCTTAAGACCCCGAAGACGACGTGCCGACTCTTGTCACAAGAAATCTTCGGACCCCCGAGTTGCTGACTGCAGCTCCCACGCCCAGAGAAAGATGAGTTTAGGGCTTAGGGTTTAGAGGTTTAGGGTTTAGGGTTTAGAGTTTAGAGGTTTAGGGTTTGGGGGTTCAGGGTTCAGAGTAGGGGGTACAGGGGGTTTAGGGGTTTAGGTGTGAAGTTAAGGCTTTGGAAGGGTCACAAGCTCCAAAACCCATTGATTGAGGAATAGTCCTGTGATCATAGCGGAATCCTCAGTACTGCTGATGGACAAAATCTAAACTATGGGAATTATGGTATATTCCTTATAATGGGTATATAATGCAGGATTTTGTCCATCAGCGGTATGACTTCAGCTCTATTCCTTAGAAGCTGCCCCCACCCTGTAATAGTGGTATAATAGGAATATAATAGGGCCCGAATAGAATCCTATATAACCCTTATGGTCACTATTACAGGGTGGGCCGCAGAGTGGTTCAAGGGCTTACTTAGGATTTCGGATTGGGTTGTTAGAGCTCCGGATTTCTGTAAGTGTACCTTTATTAAGGCTTCTATAGCTTTCTCGAATGGTTCTATAAGGATCAACTGCATTGAAGGGCTTTGGAGTCTTCAGGAGATCTCCGGCTGCTTCAGTAGGGTCGCGGGATGCTGCACTCCAGGTCGTTACAACCGTACTTGGGTCTAGGGTTTAGGGTTTAGGGTACTTGTTTCTATACTTCCTTTCTTCTTAGCCCTAAATGACATGTCCCAGCATCCTTTAAGTAGGGTTTTTTGGCAATCAGGGCTACGGGCGCTTTGTGGGTTAAGACTGGAGGGGCCTTAAGGGCTTCTAGGATGCCCAGTAGTACCCTTATTCCCTTTTTGTAGTCCTAGGTTCCTTATAAAGTTACCCAACAAGAGAGGCCGTTTTATCCTTAGGTTACGGGGTATCCTAGGCTTTAAGTTTTGCGAGTTTGTGTTGTTTTTGGTACTGCCCCCCAATCAATAACAGTTGGATAATGTTCATGATATAGTCATGTTAGGGCCTTATAATAGTAGCCCTATTATAGCCTGTTACTGTATGGGGGCAGTACCCAAGTTATTTGGTGTGGATCTTCGGCTGCTTTCTTGTGCGCTATTGCTACGGGGCTAGAACAATTACCAATACTATGTTGGGGGTTCGTTATTGTAGATATAGTATAATGGGCTCCAAACCTGTTCTAATTTTAAAGGCCCCTATGTTAATTTCGTTATTGCTCTTGATCTCTTCATTGCTGCGTGTTGGCGGCAGCAGGGGCGTGGTGGGCCTTCGGGTGTTGGGTATTCGTTGGTTTGGCGCTTTTGGGAGGTTTGGAGTTTTCTTGAGGTGTTGCGTCTTTGTTGCTACTACTACTACTACTACGCCGACGACTACTACTACTATTGTCACCACTGGCACTGCTCCTGCTGCCGCTAGTGCTGCCACGACCACCGCCGGCAAGACTAGACCATGAACCCCTAAACCCCTAAATTGCACTAAACCCCTAAACCCCTAAGCCCCTAAACCCCTAAACTCTAAACTCCAAACCCCTAAACCCCTAAACCCTAAACCCCCTTCTACCCTCACTTCGCGCCGCAGTCGGCTAGAGGAGCCGCAGCGGTTCCGGTCCCTTAGCGTGGGTAGGACCATGCCGGGCTTCGATCCCGAAGTTCAGGCCGTGTTTTTTTTTTTTTTAGGGGGGAGGGGGGAGGGGTGGGGGGGGGGGGGGAAATTTTAGTTTTTTTGTTTTTTTTTGGGGAGGGGGGGAGGGGGGAGGTGTGGGGGCGGGGGGGGGGGGAGAAAAGCTTAGGCCTTTACGGGTTCCGGGGGTAAGGATCTGTTGAAGTTTCTAGGGTGTTTAGGGTTTAGGTCCCTTAAGGGTTCAGGGGGTAAGAGTCTTTTGATGGTTTAGGGGTTTAGGGTTTGGTTCCTTTATGGGTTCAGGGGGGTAAGGATCTGTTGATGGTTCAGGGGTTTAGGGTTTAGGGCCGTTTACAGCTCAGGGGAATGGGTGTTTGTTCTTTTAAGGTTTAGGTCTTTCAGGGTTCAGGGTATTGGACCCTAAACCCTAAACCCTAAACCCTAAACCCTAAACCCTAAACCCTAAACCCTAAACCCAAAACCCTAAACCCCTAAACCCCTACACCGGGTATTGGGGTCCTTTTGGGGCCAGGGTTGTCCGGACCTTGGGGTTTCGGAGTTTAGCTGGGCCTCGAAGTCCCATACTTTAACACTTTTTCTACTATTTGCTTAAGGAACACCCAAAAAATAAAAAAAATAATCCCTATATTACCCCCATAAGGAATATATTTTTTATTTTTGGGGAGTTCTTAAGCAAATAGTAGTTTAACACTTTTTTGGGAACCTTTTACTTCAGGAGAACCATCATGAAATACAAGTGTGGGTTTCCGAAAATGGGGGACCCTAATGTAGCACCCTAAATAGTAGGATCCTTATTATAAGGGCCCCCAAATAAGGTACCCCTATTTTCGGAAACGACCAAGTCGATACCTTTTTCTCCCTACTTCAAAGCCCAGTTAGGGTTTAAGAGGCCTCGGATGTCAAGATCTCGGGCAGGGCGAGGCTTGAGGCTAGAAGCTTATTATTATTATTATTATTTATTTATTTTTTTTTAATGGTTTAGGGGTTGGGGGTGTAGGGTTTAGGGGTTTAGGGTTTAGGGTTCTTGGGTGGTGCTGCGTGAGTTCACCTAAAACCTCAAGCCTCAAACATCGACCGGCACTGCAGTTGCCCTGTTCTGTTCATTCTGCTTATTCCTTGGATGCTTCTGTGTAGGAAACGACCCTTGCAAGAACCCGCATAGGAACCTTCAAAAGGAGCCCTTACACAAACCCTTATAGGCACCCTGAGCCCTTCAAGGAAGCCTAAAATGTGAATCCATCTAGGCAAAGCAAAGCAGCTTCAACGCGAAAGCAGGAACCCTATCCGAAATAAAGGGCAAGAGCCTCTCACCCAGACCTGCACCTCGAACGTGCGGAATTAGCTGCGTAGGACATTAGGGTGTCAGAGTTTAGGGTTTAGGAGGGTTTGCGGTACAGCCTGGTATAAATATTGCAGGGAACCCTAAGGAACAGTAGTACTAACTATTTGGGCTTCTATACTACTCGGCACCATCGTTGAGGTCGTGATGACTGTCGAAGATGAGCGCTATCAGCATCATCAGCATGGCCGTCATCACCTATCCGATGTCCTCGTTTTGACCTGCAGCATCAGCGTGATCATGTTTTAACATCACCTCCGCCTGCATCAGAAAGTCTTAACGACAGCATCAGTATCCACCACAAGCAGCAGCATTGTCACCCTCGCCGTTACCATCGCCATCATCAACACCGTCGGTAGAAGCACCGTCCCTATTGGCCAGTGGCATGCCTTTGTTTTGTGCTGGCTTCAACGCATCTGGGTATGGTTGGCGTTGTCGGTCTGTTCTGCCTTTTCGTAGCCTTTCGTGGTAGCCTCTTATCCTTGATGCCTTGATTCGTCTTCTTGTGGTTGATTTTGTTGATGGTGATCTGTCAGAGTCAGTCCTGTCACTTTTTCTCTTTTGGAGCAGTACGACAAGTTTTGATCAAGTCACGTACTTGATGCTTTGCTGCAGACTTGGAAGGGCAGGGGACTTAGTAAGTAGGCTATAAGTAGAGTTATACCTAAATGGAGTTACCCCAATTATAACCCTACTTATAACCTACTTACTAAGTCCCTAAACCCTAAACCCGATAGATGCCCTTTAAGGAACCCTATAGATCCCTTTAAGGAGCCCTTTAAGAGCCCTTACTAAGTCCCCTGCCCTTCCAAGGACAGGGTCGGTCGTCGAGGTTGTTTTTTGGGGGTTTGACTCTTCGACCGGCTTCGCAGGGTTCCCATCATAATAAGCATAGTCGACTATATGGGAGTTTCCGAAAACAGGGGACCCTAATATGGTACCCTAAACAGTAGGATCCTTATTATAAGGACCCCTAAATAAGATTAAATAAACATAGTCTAGGATGCCCAGTAGGACCCTTATTCCCTTTTTGTAGTCCTAGGTTCCTTATAAAGTTACCCAATACCAAAAAGAGAGGCCTTTTTATTCTTAGGTTACTGGGTATCCTAGTAGTCGACTATATCCCAAAACCCTGTTCGAATTACTGACGCCCCACACATGAAACCCAAAGCTCCAGATTCCCGCAGGAGACTTTGAAACAGGTGTTGCTGTTACACAGTAGTGTAATACAGGGGCCTAGATAATTACCTAATCTATTTTGGAGGGGTTCCTTAGTATTAAGCAATACACCCCAAACCCCTTTTCTAATTATTAGGCCCTGTATTAAGTTCCCTAAACCCTAAACCCTAAACCCTAAACCCTAAACCCTCCCTATGGACTGTTTTGTTGTCCTGGAGCCCCCAGCGTTCAGGCCAATGCCATCTGCTGTATTGTCTCAAGCAGCTCCGGCCGGCATGCTTTGACTGAGTAGCTGAGTGGATACACTTTACACTTTTTGGGGACAATATTCAAGACTATAACACTGAAAGTGTGCACTTTTTGGGGGGTTATGAACTCAGCCGCTGAGTCCAAGGTTTAGAGTTCTTTGTTTGGGGTCTACGGCTTTCGGTTGAGGGTTTCGTTACAGGTTTCGAGTTCCTTGTTCAGGGTTTACGGCTTTAGGGTTTCGAGTTCCGGATCGAAAGCCTTCGCATGCCACGGTCCATTTCGGACCTGGTCTGTCACAGGTCCAACGCTTTGGGGCTTAGGAATTAGGGTTTAGGGTGTAGGAGCTAGGGTATAGGTATATAGGGTTTAGGAAGTAAGGTTTAGGGGTTTAGGGTTTAGGGTTTGACACGAAACTGGACACTCGGGGCTCTTGCAAACCCGGGGTACTGCAAGACCGCATGCAGCAACGCTTCGGTAACCGGATTCATTTTGTGGACCAGGTGGATGCAATGCAGGGTGAACTATTGGTTGCGGATGTGCTACACGGTCGAACGCCAGAAGCTGTAGTGTGGGGCTCGCCGCATGGCAACACATTAGTCCCGCGGACTGGCGGCCCTCTACTACGTGCTCGAAGCAATGCCGCCTGCAAGGTCGAGGCCTTCCACTGGCTGTGCGAGGCCTTCCCAAACAGCGAAATTTTCTGCCCCATCCCGGCGTACTAGACCGAAATTGTGGGTACTGTGCCACTACAGCCGATACAATCTGCCGACGGCCTTGTTGTATACGAGCCCATGGCGAGCCATCCCTACCACCTGCAACGTCTGGAGACGGCCGCTAACTTGATGATCATGACGACACTGGTTGATGACGGCACAACTTTAGACCTGCGCGCCAATTTTTCCCGTCAAACATGGCCCTCAGTCATTGCACAGCATCCCACGGCATGTCTGAAGCCAGGAGTTTACACTAAACCTTATGCTGGAAACCCGAAACCGATAAACTAGGGGATTTAGCATTTACGGTTTGGGGAGGCCAGTATAGTAGAATTCCCGAAAGAACCCTCAATTATAGTGACGGAGTCCTTTGAAGGAGCCCTACTCTAATTATGAATGCTTCAGTGTTCCCTTATGCCCTTCTGGTCACCCTTAAAAGACCCCTTTGTAGAAGCCTAAACAGGAGCCCCCTGTAAGCCCTTTGACTTGGTGCTTCCTTTTTTTTATTCTAGTATAATGGGCCCAAAATCCTATTCTATTGATGAGCGCCCCTATACTAAATCCCAAATCCCTTGCAATAGCCCTTATATTATAGTAACCCTATAGACCCGTTTAAAAGAAGCCCATTCTGATGATTAATGGCCCCTAGATTACTCCAACTATGCAGGCCCATTGTAGTACCCTCATAGACCCCTAAAAAGGAACACCCTATGTTAACCCTATTCCGACTTATGCAAGCCTCGCTATCCGTCCTGGCCTCCAAGGGTAAAAGGAGGGACCCTTAATAAGGACCCCTAGGTATATACCCTCTATCTGGCTATTATATACCCATTATATAGCTATCATATACCCATTATATAGCTATTATATACCCACTATATAGCCCCATTATAGGGTAGGGGTCCCCATGAAGGGTCCCTCCTCTTCCCCTTTGACAACCCTGGGGACTGCAATGGACCCTAAACCCTAAACCCTAAACCCTAAACCCTAAACCTAAACCCTAAACCCCTAAACCCTAAACCTAAACCCTAAACCCTTAAACCCTAAACTCTCTTAAGGGTCCCCCCTTTGCCCCTTTGATCCTGGCCAGGTGAACTCTTCGGCTTGGCGGTCTTTGACGATGACCTCCGAGCCTTCAGGTCGGGAGTTCCCAGAAATTCCGGGAGGATCCTGGGACTTAGTAGGGTGGATGACATAAATCCTAAGGGTTCCTTTAAAAGGATCTATAAAGGTACCTTTAAGGGGGTCTATAGGGTTTAGGGTTTAGGGTGATAATCTTAAGGACCCTAAACTATGGGAATTATGGTATATTTCTTATTATGGGTAATGCAGGGTGTAAAGCCCAGAAAGTTGGAAACTGGGTTAAGGCCAAATAGTGCTGGGATTCCCTATACGTTACTCTTAAGGATGGAGGCTCTGGGGTTTCCAGCTTTTGGGCTTCTACTGTAGTAGGGTTGATTAAAGGGGATCCTTTAGGGTTTAGGGTTTAGGGATCTATAAGGGAAAGTAGATTCCCCTAATTTGGGGCCCTACACTATTAAGGGTACTTTATAGGAGCCACCATTAAGGGATCTCCTTGTTGGATCCTCCCGGGGGTCTGGGTTTCCGAAAATAGGGGTCCCCAAGATAGTACCCTAAGTAGTGGGATCCGTAGGTTTAGGGTTTGCTTAGGTTTAGGGTTTGAGCCTTCAGGTCGCGTTGTGGATTTCAGGGTTTCGGAGGGTTTGGGGTTTAGGGCTTATGGTTTGGGAACCGCCTACTGGCCAGAACGTTTAGGGTTTGAGCCTTCAGGTTGGGTTGTGGGTTTCAGGGTTTGGGAGGTTGTGTGGTTTCGGGTTTAGTGTTTGGGAGGGTTCAGGGTTTAGGGTCTGGGGTTAAGGGCTCGCGAGGGTTTAGGGTTCAGGATTTTTCGGTTGAGGGCTTGGGGTTTAGTGTTTAGCGTTGGAGGGTTTAGGGTAAATCATACAGAATGAGTATGTAATAGGACGTTCTAGTATGTTGTGGCATTAAACAGCCCCTTCATGGTTTAAAGTCTATTGCTTTGTTAAGGAGCGCTGGGTCCTCTGGGGAGGGCTCAAACCGTGCGTTTGACTTGACCCTATTTGCAGAACTCAAGTCTACATTCCGAAAAGGCGGAATACGAGTCCTTATATCAAGGGTCCTTGATCCTACCTAACCCGAGTGGCCAACACCGTTTAATGAAGGAATATGTTTAAACATAAAACTTCGTAAACCTCAACACATACAAAGCCCTCCACCCTGCACAGTAAGACCTTTGGGTGTAGGGTTTGAGGCTAAGGGTCACTTAACCCTAGGTTTTGCACCCACATCCCTTTGCCGTCCACTTCATAGCTTAATCAATGCCCATACTTCGCAGAATTTATGCCTTAAACCCCATACGTCGTAGACTTTATGCTCTAAACCCCATCCCGTCGCCTCTATACCCCAAACCTAATTTTTTCAGCCTGCCCATCGCAGGATTTGCGAGTACAGCGAGGATGTTCACCTCTCCAGGAGTTCGCTGCTATTGGGTTTTTGGGAGGTTGGCAGCTAGGATGTGCTAATACAGGGGCCGAAATATGTACCTACATTTTTCTTGGGGGGGGGGGGTTCTCATCTTGATTGTAGTATTACGGGCCCCAGAACACTATTCTAATCGGTAAGGCCCCTCTAGTAGGCCTCAGGACGGTTGACGTTCGCAGCTTTGGGGGATCGGGGGTTTAGGCCTGTGGTTCTAGGCTGTTGAAGCTAGGCGTGCAGAGTTTGGGTTTGTGAGTCCGCGGCCTTTGCGTGTGGTCGGATGTTGCAAGATAAGTTGCTACTAAGCGGATCTAAACCCCTCAATATGTCTGAGCTTACACCCTAAACCTTTAAAGTAGGGGCCTTTGACTAGGGTTTTGGGGCCCATTCTACTATGATTATAACAAGGAACCCCCCAAAACCCCAAGACTTAAAACTTTAAACCCAAAACCCCAAACCCGAAACCCCCTAAACCCCAACCCCCCCTCCAAAAAAAGGCTTAAAATTGTTTCGAGGACCGAGGCGTTGCTGCTGCAACTCCAACCCCGAAGCTGCTGCCAGCGACCGACGCCTCGCTTGGGAATGCGGTCTTTCAGGGTTTACAGGGGTGTATATGAAGGCTTAAGGTTTAAAAGGGTGTAGGGTTTAGGGCCAAAGGGTATAGGGCTCCTTTAAGGGATCTGTGGGGTTTAGGGTAATGAGCCCTTTCAGGGTTTATAGGGGTGTATATCATGGCTTAATAAGGCTTAAGGTTTAGAAGAGAATAGGGTTTGGGGGCCCATTATCGTATACACATAATAAGGAACCGCCAGAACAGTATAGGTAATTACTGCTATAGGGTTCCATAATAGCAATAGGGCCCCCTTTAAAGGGTATAGGGCTCCTTTAAGGGATGTGTGGGGTTTAGGGTTAAGAGCCCTTTCACGGTTTATAGGGGTGTATATGAGGGCTCAAGGCTTAAGGTTGCAGTTCGATTCTTCGGGGCGCGAGTTTGGAGTGGCAAAACTCTGAAGCCGCACCTTCGTCTACTACATCGATACCCAGACTCCCGGGAGGATCCAAAAAGTAGATCCCGTAATGGGGGCTCCTATAATCAGGGGATCTACTTTCTAGATCCTCCCGGCGGGTCTCGGCCATGGGGGGGGTCCTGATAGAGGTGTATATGAAGGCCTAGCTTTAGAGGGGGTTTATATAATGGAGTTCGTGATTAAGGTTTGGGGCCGCGGCTTTGGCAGGCTCAGGGTTCAAGGGCTTAGACTCTTAGGGTAGGGTTTAGGACTAACGGTTTGTGCTAGGGGATTCAGAGCTCTAGGCATCGGGATTGGGCTTGAATGAATGGTTTGTATGCTAATCAGGGTTCGATTAGGGTTCGGGGACTAGGGACACGCCACGATCGCAGTGAACAAACTTGAATGCTTTTGGGGCAGGGTGGAGGTTTCGGCAGTGGATTTGGTGGGGTGCAGGGGTTTCACCGTCAAACGTTAAACCCTACACTACCCTAAACCGAAACAGGGTTCTGGGTTTGGGATTAAAGCTTTTGGGGTTTTGGGTTTAGGGCAACGCAAAGGTTTGCAGGAGACTGTCTGGTTCTTAGTAGGGAACGGGGGAATGGATCCCTATAGCAGTCCCCAATGTCCATTCCCCCACTCCCTACTAAGAACCAACAGGCAGCCTAAGAACCCTAAACCCCCATAGTACAACCCTTATGGCAACCCTTCTAGTAGCCCTTAAAGAAATTCTATTCCCGACTAAGAACCAGACAGGAGGCTCAGGAGACGGTTCAGGATTTGTGTATTCGGGCTTCACACCCTGGTGCCAGAAGCTGTGGAGCTGAGGAAGTCGAGGATCTAGACAGCTTCGGTTCTAAATCCTGAACCCCTAATATAGGGGCCTTAATGATTAGAAGTAGGGTTCCTCTGAAGGGGTCTATCAGGGTACCATAAGGGATCTATAGGGGTACTATAATATAGCGGTGTTTGGGGTATTTCATACTATAATAAGAAACCCCCAAAATCGTAGAGGTAATTATTAAGGCCCCTATATTACCTGAAAGCTGAAAAACTCCTGCCTGCAGTGTTTAACGAACGGAGCCGTTCCGGAACATGTAGACAAGCTGTGCCATATTGGACAGTACCTCCAGGCAACATGCAGCTAGCGACACACGTCTGTGACTGGATCGGCGAGTCCGCGATGTTGCCTGAAACGTTCGTGGCGCGGAATCCAGGCCAGCCGGAGGAGGAGGCTGCGGAGGGTTATTGGAGTGGCTGTGTGGCAGCAACCCATGGGGCGACAGCCTACCTGGAGGGGCAGGGGACTTAGTAAGTAGGTTATAAGTAGGGTTATAAATGGGGTAACTCCATTTAGGGTACTTATAACTCTACTTATAACCTACTTACTAAGTCCCCTGCCCTTCCAAGTATCCTGTCTACTGCGCCGTGTGAAAATCTTGGCTGGATCCACTGTCACTGGACACATTGGCCGCAAAGCCTGGGCTTCTGCATTGCAGAACACTCTAGGATGCCCAGTAGTACCCTTATTCCCTTTTTGCAGTCCTAGGTTCCTTATAAAGTTACCCAATACCAAAAAGAGAGGCCTTTTTATTCTTAGGTTACTGGGTATCCTAGCACTTCAACCCGTAAACTTCACCAAACCAAATCCTCCCTGAACCAATACCCGTCAAAACTGCTATAATCGCTACAAGTCACTTCATACAAATCAGGCGCCGTAAACGCGTAAACCCCTAATCCCCTAAACCCTAAACCCTGAATCCTACACCCAAACCCCGACCCCGAAAGCCTCGAGCACTGAATGCGAGACGGATGCCAGGCTTCTTCACAGCCCTGAGGCAGTGAAGAAGCTGCGCAGCGCCCCAAGAACTCAACAACACGTGAAGAAGTCGAGTAGGTTACCTTTAACCCGAAGGGTTTTTTTAATTATAGGTAACCGTAAACCCGTATGGGGCACTGCAAACCCTTTATAGTCCCGAAGGTTAATTGCTCTCGTTCCGACAAGTCAGTGCACTTGGGGACCTTCAAGTCGTGGGTAGCTCTTTACAACAATGATTGATCTCATGCGTTTTTTGCAAGAGGTCTTTTGGACAATACGTCGAATCCGGTAAGAAACCTCAAATTGCAAGGGGCCTAGTCTTGTGATTCAAAATTTATTCCTGAATGAAGGCATTTGGGGATCTGTGGGTACCTGCATTTGGGGACTCTACTCAGAGATCCACAGTGGCTTTTGGTGGGCTTCAGAAGAGTTCTTTCTGGGTGTTAAACGGTTTCATAGGCTCTTGTGAATTTATGAGGCATTGGGTTGGGGCCTCTTCTGCGGTAGAATAGTTACATGTGGGTTATGGAATATGCCTAGATCACATTGGGGTTCCTATCAGAGGTCTCTTGACCTCGGCAACGGCATCTCTGGAATCTCTGGCACATTTTTGCACCGATGCTACAAGCCTAGGGAGCCCGATACTCTAAAGACTATAGACGTTTCAACAAAATATTAGGGCCCTGGTCGTTTATTTAAGGTCTATTTTCACACCCTGTGAATCCCTATTGTTAAAGCGCCACATAGAAGCCCTAGCCCTATGACTTCCCCTAGCTAAGTGCCCTACACCCTGAATGTCCTCCACTAGTTAATATCGGGGTCTAAATAATTTACCAATACTATTCTGGGGGGTTGCTCATTATAA
Organism: Symbiodinium sp. CCMP2592; assembly: GCA_905221615.1. Lineage (NCBI taxonomy): Eukaryota > Dinophyceae > Suessiales > Symbiodiniaceae > Symbiodinium > Symbiodinium sp. CCMP2592. The sequence goes on along the minus strand of CAJNDT010000813.1, from coordinate 717,688 downwards.
TCATGGTATATTATCCCCCCAAGACTCTATTCTATTTATTGAGGCCCCTATATTAAAGTACCCTTATAGATCCCGCTTAAAAAGTAACCCTTACAAAGACCCCTTTAAAGGAACCCTATTCTAATTTTTGAGGCCCCTAGAAGGGGTCCTGGGGCCTTACCGGACTAAGGCCCGGGTCTCTTCTGGCTTCCCAGAGACTCCGATATCCCGTAGTTAAGGAATACCTAGGGTTCCTTTGAGGGATCTATAAGGGATCTATAAGTTTTAGGGTTTAGGGGACTCCAATATCCCTTGATTACGGAATATACCTTAACTTGTTATAGTAGGACACCTTATATATTTCAAGGTAGCGTTTGAATTTGGGGGTTAAGGGTTTGTTTAGGGTGGGGTTTATTCGTTTGAAGTTTGGTTCCCCTTTCGAAGGGACGCCTTACAGTAAGGATCCTGCCATTTTACAGCCCGGCCACCGATGCAGTTCAGGGACTTCGGGTTTCGGGCTAGGGGTTTAGGGTTTAGGGTTTAGGGTTTAGGGTTTAGGGTTTAGGGTTTAGGGTTTAGGGTTTAGGGTTTAGGGTTTAGGGTTTGGGGTTTAGGGCTCAAAGACTCAGACATGACCCAGGCTCCGTGGCGGACTCCTGCGGCGTGGCGGTAGAGGCCAGGGGGCTTCGGGCTTAAGCTCGCGCTTCGCTGATCGCAATACTAAGGTGCACAAAGGGCTGGGTACTTGCTTGGAGTAAGGCCCTAAACCCGAAACCTTAGGAAAATTCGGCAAGGTGAACCGAACATCCGTATAGGAACCCACATAGATCCCTTCGAGTATACCTAAGTTTAGGGTGTGAGGGCTTCACAGTTTCGGGTTTCTTTGGTTTCAAAGGTTCGGCTTTGGGGTATGGTTGTGAGCCGTACTTGGAAGGGCAGGGGACTTAGTAAGTAGGTTATAAGTAGAGTTATAAGTACCCTAAGTGGAGTTACCCCCCAATTATAACCCTACTTATAACCTACTTACTAAGTCCCCTGCCCTTCCAAGTAAAGGCTTGGGGTTCAGGGTCCAGCGGCTGCGGAGCGAGCACTAAAGCCTTCCGCCAGTCACGCCCGAAGCCATCCGTGAGAGTTTAGCGTTGAGGGCTTCCCTCGGAGCCTAGGTTCCCAGTTATTGTGTTTAGGGTTTAGGGTTTAGGGTTTGAGGGCTCGCATGTAAGACTGACTGAAGAAGAAAGGAGAGTCCCTTTTGTTTACGTGGCTACTTTGGAAACATTCCTTTGGACGTTTCATGACCTGGAGCCTTAGATCAACTTCGTAGCTGAGTAGGTAACCTTGAGCATTTAGGGAAAAACAAACCTACCGTGAATCAACAGGTTAACCTTTTCTGGGCTCGGATACCCTAAACCCCAAAATCCTAAACCCTAAACCCTTTTTGGGCTAGGGTTCTTTTGGGGGTTCCTTATAAGTATAGTATAATGGGCCCCAAAACCCTATTCTAGTTCATTGAGGCCTCTGTAATAGTACTGTTTTGGGGGTTCCTTATTCTGAATATAGTATACTGGGCCCCCAGACCTTATTCTAATTATGAAGGCCTCTATATTGCAGGAGAAGACACAAAGTAGTTGGAACATCATCATCCACAGGCCCCTTAATCCATGTTCCAACTTTTCGGGGCTCACTATACAAAAAAAAACCCTAAACTGAACCGCTCAGCCCCCAAAGCCCAGACGCGACGCCGCCAAAGCCCCAAACACACCGGACAGTAAACCGTACCCGGAGAGCCCAATTCCTCTCCATTCAAGAACATATCCTTTTCCATCGGGATTTGATGGTATGATTTGAGGTGGGTTCCTTTATAAAGGGCATTGGATATGTGGCTCTCGGGTACGACACTCTTCAGGATGCCAAGCCGCAGCAGTCGAGGCAGGCGGATCTGGAGCAGGACCCGAGCGACCCGAAATCCTACCCCCCCTTACCGGTTTAGGGTTTAGGGTTTCCTAACTGGGCTTCGGGTTTCTAAACCCTAAATCCTAAACCCATGTAGGCCCTTTTACCCCCGATTGGGTTTATGAGAGTTTGTTAGGGCTTATAGTCTTCATAAGGGGTCCGAACAACTCTCCTTGACATGTGCGTTATTGTGACAGACTAGTAGACGCCTCAAGCCGTGAATCGTTAAACCCTTATCCCGAGTCAAAGACGCAAATTGCCAGTCGGCCCTCCGCCATGCAGACTCGCAGAGCATGAACATGCGCAATTCCAGTGCCCAAGCGCCCCTCAACCCTACTTGGAGGTTCATGGGTAGTTATAAGTGGGGTTATAAGTCCCCTAATATGGGTTATAAAGTATAGTTACCCTACGTATAACCCTACTTGTAACTACCCAGTAGCCCCCGAGCCCTTTAACCCGAGACCTTTGAACTATGACCTACCGCCCCTGACCTACCGCCCCTCAAGGAATCCACCGCAAGTAATAGAGAGGTCAGAGTGACTGCGAATCTCCCTTCTCCTCCCTCTTGTTGCTAGAGGGTGGCCTTCATTATTACCTATACTATTTTGGTGGTTCTTTTTGTGATTATGGTATCATGGGGCCAAAGCCTCATTTTACTTATTAAGGCCCCGAAAGTATCCCCCGAAACTCCATTTTCTGCAACCAAGGGCCGCAGATTACACGCCGAGCAGTGGGCCTCTTTGTTGCGGGGATCCTGTGGCATACTTGGAAGGGCAGGGGACTTAGTAAGTAGGTTATAAGCAGGGTTATAATTGGGGTAACTCCATTTAGGGTACTTATCAAACCCTAAACCTTAGGTACGGCCCCCACTCAGTAATAGTTGAATATTATTCGTTATATAGATATAGTAGGACCTTAGTAGTAGCCCTATTATCGACTCGTACCTAAGGCATATTACGGTCAGAAAGATTTCGGGCTGCTTGTGAGACCTTATGGAAGCCCCACGCTACTTTTTCAAGGTAGCAATGAACGAAGAACGAACAGGTATTTTACGCAATGTTTTGTCAAGGGGCAGGGCATCGTTGTAACTGTTTCAATCGGCTCTGCGGCACTTCGTTACAGGGGTCGGAGCCGGCGCATGGATTTGTTGTTCATGCTTTACTCTTCTCCCCAAGTCCTATCGTACACCCTATAGGGTTTGGGTTCATACCCTATATATCAAAAAGGCCGGACCTTGAATCACTGAGGCCCCGAAACTTCACTTCCCTAAGCCCTTAACCTCCAAATCCAGCTAGAGACCACAGGACTTCTTGCTTAGGAGCTGAAACCTAAATCCCTTATGACTTAACTCAGTATAGTACCGTATACTAATGCATTTTATAGGTTTTTGCAGTACATTATAGGATATTAGGGGATATTGCAGTAGAGTGAAAGATGTTAGAGTACAGTCATGGTACAATATAGTATGTACATGAGGCATAGGCCCAATAAAATCGATAAAAAGCCGCCCTGAGCCTTGTAGCCTTTTGGAACCCCTGAGTGCAGGGTCCAAACCCCTAAACGAGAGGATCTGCTGCGGCTCCTGGCTGGGACGGAGCAGTGCGGCTTGGGGAAGCACCTCGAGGCCTGTGGGCGGAGGGGTGCGTTAAGGAATTGTTTTAGACGGCGGTAAGTGGTAAGTATGTTCTAGAATGTTGTAGAGTATTTTGGATGTTGTAGGATATTTTGGGATAATCTGGTATATGATGGTAAATGGAGACACGTTTTTGGTTCGGAGTTCAGGCGGAGCTGATTGGGCTCATTCGGGTTGGCTGAATTTGGGGCTTATAGCGCTCGCTTTGGGTTCTTATTGCATGAGGGGGCTAGGTTGGATTTTGGGACATTTTCTATTTTCCTTGTTTGGGTTTATAAGGGACCCTATATATATATATATATATATATATATATATATATATATATATATTATATATAAATATAAATATATATATATATATATATATATATATATATATATATATATAAATATAAATATAAATATAAATATAAATATTTTTCAGTGTGTTTAAAGGCCAACCCAGAGGGTCCAATGGGGTTTTGTGTACACGTCTAGAACGGGTTTATGAAGGCTTATGAGGCGTCTTTTCACAATTAGGGGTCCCTGACGTGAGGTCCTGAACTCCTGGACCCTAAGCCTTAAACTCTTACACCCTAAACCCTAGTAGTGAAACTCCCTGGTGTTTGTGCTCCGGTCCTTCATGTGCTGAAGTGGGAGTTCCCGAAAAAAGGGGACCCTAATATAATACCCTAAGTAGTAGGATCCTTATCATAAGGACCCCAAAGTCAGGCACCCCTAATTTTCGGAAACCTCCAAGTGTCACGGACCGGTAGAGTATCTTGAAGAAGTGCTTCGGGTTTAGGTTTCAACTTTGAGGTTCAGGGTTTAGGTTTTACGGTTTGCCATTTCGGGTTTAAGGTTTACGGTTTAGGGTTTACGGGAACCCTTAACGTTTCAAAGGGCCCAAAAGTGCTGCGTCCTTGAAGGGCCCAAAAGTGCTGGGCCCTTGTGAGAATCTACGCTCGTTTGAAGACGACGTTGAAGGAACTCTCACTTAAAAGTCGAGTCTCTGTTAGGGCTTTACGGATCTAGGGCTTATGTTGGATTTTCGAGGGGATGCATGTGAAGCCCGAAAAGCCTCAACTGTCTGGTTCTTAGTGGGGAATGGGGGAATGTTGATTATGGAGACAATTAGTGGGGATTACAAAAGGCGCTACTATAGGGATGCATTCCCCCATTCCCGACAAAGCACCGGACAGTCAAAGTCAGGAGCAGCGGAAGAAGCAAGGAATGAGGGCCCTAGCAGTGCTCATCGCGTGACTCCTTGCACGCTTGGGGCATTGTAGGGCTTAGCGGTTCCGGAGTTGAGCTTCAGGGCTTTGGGGTAGACTTCTTGGAGGGGCAGGGGACTTAGTAAGTAGGTTATAAGTGGGGTTATAATTGGGGTAGCTCCATTTAGGGTACTTCTAACTCTACTTATATCCTACTTACTAAGTCCCCCGCCCTTCCACGTTGGCTTTCTTTAAGGATTGGGGTCGAGAGGGGGTGAGGGGGGGGCTTGTTCTTTCAGATATAAGGATCAAGTGCGAGGGTCTAGCGTTCAGGATTTTTGTAGAACGTCGCAGAGGACACAGGCAAGTGGGGTTCGCGGCAACATTTTGAGGTCGGATGCGGGGTCGTTGATGCTGGCAGTGCTCCGTAGAAACACAGCTGTGGTTTATGATGTGCATCGTCATCATCATCATGATGTTCTTCTCAATCATCATTACCGCATCATTCCGTGATTATCACCACCGCTAGTGACGCTAGTGCGCAGCAGTTGTAGTCTACTGCTAGCAGTAGTTGTAGTAGTAGTCGTCGTCGTAGTAGTCGCCGTCAGTAGAAGGAACAGTAGCAGCAGCAGTAGCAGGTAGGGGTAGGGGGTAGGGGTAGGAGGGACTTGGACGGAGTCGAAGTCAGGGGGAGGAGGAGTGGAGAGGAATAGTAGGACGGAGTGGGAGGAGTTGGTAGTGGTGGTCGGGTGGCCCCGGTCCTATGGTCCTGTGTTCAATGTCAGACTGAATTATGATTTTGGCAGTTGCGCAAGTTGCGAGTCCGATGAGAGTCCGACTCTAGGGCCTAATATAGGGGCTGAAATAACTACCGGTACTGCCTACACTACTTGAAGGGTTCCTTGATACAAGTGTAGTATAAGATACCCCCGAACCCTGTTCTAATTCTTAAGGCCCCTACAGAAGTCATTCGAGTCTTGAAGATGATAGCTTAGTAGCAATCGTCGTCAGTAGTAGTAGAAGTAGCCCTAAACCCCTAAATTCTGAACCGTAGCCGAGCCGTTTGAAGACGATAGCGTAATATAGGGGCCTTAAGATAATTACCTACACTATTTTGAGGGCTCCTTATTATAAACATAGTATGATAGGCCCCAAGACCTCTATTCTAAATCTCAAAGCCTCTATGTTAGGCATTCGAGTCTTGAAGACGATAGCAGGCACCAGCAGCTCTTTAAGGCCCCTATTCTATAGTGCTCCTATAGATCCCTTTTAGTGACCCTTAAAGACCCCTTTAAAGAAACCCTGTTCTATTTACAGGCACCAGCAGCTCCTCAATGAGCCGGCGAACTTCAACTCCTGTACCCTTGGACTCTACCCGCTGAGGCCGGTCCGGTTCGTTCTGTGGGAGTTTCCGAAACTTTCTAGAATTATCTTAGGGTTGCTTTAAAGGGCTACTCTAAGGGTACTATAAAGGTTCTATAATAAATTTTGTAAGGGGTCCTCATAATAGGGATCCTACTATTGCGTTAATTTTGGGGTCCTCATAGCTACTGTTGCCTTGCTCTTGGGGTCCTTATAATAAGGATCCTACTATTACCCTGTTTGGGGGTCCTCATAATCAGGATCCTACGATTACCGTATTTTGGGGTCCTCGTATGGATGCAAGGCCTCCAAAAAGACAGAACGAGGATCTCCTTAGGAAGCATGTCTTCGGCTTCGGCTACCTTGTTCCTGCTTGCGGCCTAAAACCCTAAACCGATACCCCGCATCAGAAATTGAACAATCAAACGAATCTAGACCCAGAGACTCCAATATGTCTTAGTTGAGAAATATACCTTAAATTATATTCGGCTCCCGAATATGATTTCTGGAATATTCCTTCATTTAGGGATATTGGAGTCTCTGGGAAGGAGCGACAAGTCCCTTGTGAGACGCTCTAACCCTCTCAACCCCAGGCTGCATGTATCCATGTAGGGTTCCTGTGAAGGGTTCCCTTTACTGAGGTTTGGAGTACCATACTTTAACAGTTTGTTTCGTAAAGGAACCATGAATTATGAAATACAAGTTTATGCGTTTTTCTCCCTGGTTACTTAGAAGCCCAGTTTAAGCATGCTTTAAGGGATATTCGGGTTTTCACTAGAAGAGTGTGAGCTCGAAGCGTGTGTAAAACCCGAGAGGAGCGTAAAGTCTTGTATAGGACATTTTGAACAATAAAGAAGCACTACAAGCCGGGAGGAGCTTTTTGAACCCTCAACAGCGAAGGCCCAAAACGTTAAATCTTCAACAGGCATGAGTTGCTGTTGAGGAACTTAACTTAATTTACCACAACGAGGATGGGTACAGCAAATACAAGGGTTCCTTATGAGAGTAACTTATAGGGATGTTTAGTAATTTTCAGGGTTCCTTATAATAGTAAGTTACTTTAAGTTCCGCAACAACAACCCAGCCTCAACCGGGAGGAGTTTCATGTTCTTGGACAAGGCGGCCTTCTCCGCGTTGAATGCCCGAGCCCAAGGAGATCTCACCTTAGGATGCCCAGTAGTACCCTTATTCCCTTTTTGTAGTCCTAGGTTCCTTATAAAGTTACGCAATACCAAAAAGAGAGGCCTTTTTTATTCTTAGCTTACTGGGTATCCTAGTTAGTAGGCCCAGCTTCAGAACTTTTAGAGGTAAGGTTTTAGGGTTTAGGGCTTGGGGTTTAGCGTGCAGAGCTTAGATGCGTCCTTTTGGGTTTCATCGGGGACTTTCAGTTCAGGCTCTTTAGGGCTTAGGGTTTAGGGTCAAGGGCTCTTTGAGGTTTCAAAAGGCCGAACCTGAAACCAGACCCTGAACCCTAAACCAGACTAAAGCTTAGGCTTAAGTTCAGGTCTTCAAGACGTAAGTTCTGCTTAAACTTAAGCTACCACCGTAATAGGGATGTAGACTAAATAATATGGATTCTTTGTTATGGTAACAAGGCCCTAAACCCTAAACCCTAAACCTTAAACCCTAAACCCTTATAAAACCCTGAAAGGAACCCTTTCATGGTAACTCAGAATAAATCCCTTGACAAGAACCCAGTCTACTCGGATGATTTTGCTTGGAATTTATGGACTTAGGATCTGACCTCCTCTGGTTTTCCTTAAAGGGAAGCCCACAGAGGCGTCGAGCTTCAGGAATGTCCAGGTCCGTACTTTTGCGACCTGGAGGCCTCCGTTGAGAGACAACCTCGAACCACTGGTTAACGAGAGTTTCGAGCACTCTTTCACTGGTGTCGCAGATTTTCAAGACCACACAGGCGCAGTCATCCATTCCGTACGGTCAGTGCTGACCGCCTATTTGGAACTTGGATCGTTCCAGAAATGGCAGGTTTGGCTGATCCATGACACGCTGGTTCCAAGAAAAATGGGAGCCCACGAGAAGTGGTGCTTTGATGCTCAACCAGACGAAGTGAGTGTTCGATGAGATGACGGACTGAAGCTAAAGGAGCCTTTAAAACAGGGAAGCCCTAAAGGAGCCTGTAAAGGAACCCTTAAAGGAACCCTATGGACCTTACTATCGGAGCATACGAAAAAGCTAGCTTTTGGAAAGTCGTCTGAGGGGTGGGGGTGGAGGCTTCGGGGTTCAGGGTTCCTCGAAGGTCGCTACATGGGCTCCAGAAGAGGTCTGTACATCCTCATAAAGGTTCAGGAGTTTTGGTGTTTAGCAGGCTTGGAATAACTAGGTCACAAGCACAGTTATACTGCTATGCTTCAGACCCCACACCTCCAAGTAGGGAAGACGCTCGTTCGCTTTAGCCCTGAGAACATAAGAAACCTTGCATAAGACGTGACGCAGCAGTCCTGATAACCATTCAAGAATCAAACCCGGAGGCCAAAAACCCTACACCAAGCCCAAACCTGAACAAGCTAGCATGACTGACAGCAGTTGTCTAGTAGTCCTCATGTCACGTCATGATGACAACAACTGCCGAGTTTCCCATGTGAGGTTCTTCCACGACCGGAAGAAAGCCAGAGGCGCATGCAATTTCAGGGACTGTGTTGGATGTACTGAGTATGTGAAGCAGCCTGCTTGTTTCAACGTGCAGGAGGGGCTTGGGGTTCGGGTTGCAGATCGGGTGCTTCGGGTTTGGAGTTTAGGCGTGGTTCATACACTCTCTGCGCTTGTGGCTTGCGCCTGAAGGAGTTGAGAGGTCTCTTGGATTGTTGTCATTTAAGATTTGAGACTGTCAGAGGACTGACTAAGTAAGGTAGGATACACGCAACTTAATTGGCGCAAGAAGCAGCCATTTCGCCTGTAGGTTCTTTATCCACGACACTTGTTACTGAGTCACATCCTCCTTTCAGGGCCTGAGTGCGCATAGGAGCAGAGCAACATGCAAGAGCTTTTAGCGAATCATGCCGAATTTGCATCTCAAGCAAGCATTGGCGGTGTGCTTATCCGCGAGATAGCTAAAAGTCGTTGTCGAGGAATCATGCTTCTGCCCCAGTTCCCTAAGTCCTGCTTCAGCCATGTCACCATATACACCAAGCAACTAGAGCTGTAAATGCCAGAACCCCACAATCCCTACACTATAACTCTCGTTTCAGGTAACCCTACCTTAACCCCAAATAACCTGCCTTTTTAAAGACGTTTAACAGGAAATCATAGGTCCAGACCCTTCAATAAGCCACGACAGGTGTTCAGGTTGACCTGCGCCCTAGTCCCAAACGGTCCTCCCCATTGCATCCTAATCCCCAAAGCTTGCAGCCCACACGTACTATAGGGGGCTCAACATCTACCTATGCTATTCCGGATTATTAGCATTATTTTTATATTATTATTATTATTATCATTATTATCATCATCGTACAGTATACACCCCCAACCCCCAACCCTATTCTAATTATTAAGGCCCCTACAGTATGCTATTTGGGTGGGGTTCCTTACTATGATGATAGTACGCCCCAAAGTTGAACGTCGGGGTTTTGGTGGGGGGCCCACTTGTCTTTTCTTATGAGTGGGAACCCCGAAAATAGTACAGGTACCCAGACCCCCGGAAGTATCTAGAAAGTAGATCCCTAATTTGGGGCCCTATACTATACTTGCTAGGAACCCCCATTACGGGATCTGCTACTTTTTGGATCCTCCCGGGGGTCTGCGTAATGATGAGGCCTCTACAGCACGTCCAAATCCCTTTGCATCCAAAACCCCCCGGGCCCAAGCTTACTTGGAGGATCATGGGACATAGTAAGTAAGGTTATAAGTACCTTAACTGGGGTTATAAGTAGTTTTAAGTATAGTTACCTTAATTATAACCCTAGTTGCTAAGTCCCATGACCCTTCAAGTACATGTAAGAGTTTCCAAAATTTAGCGGTATCTTTTTGGGGGTCCTTATGGTAAGGATCCTACTATTTAGGGTACTATATATATTAGGGTCTCCCCCTAAACCCTAAACCCTAAACCCTAAACCCTAACCCCCATGTGGAGGTCTGCCACAAACCTCCTCGGCTTTCTCAACAGGTGGCTTCAACTGACATGCAGGATCTTTCAGGGTGGCATGTGAGGTTCAGGGTTTAGACTTCGGGGTTCATAGAAGGGTTTAGGGTTCAGGGTTCATAGAAGGGTTTAGGGTTCAGGGTTCATAGAAGGGATTAGGGTTAGGGTTCAGGGTTCATAGAAGGGTTCAGGGTTTAGGGTTCAGGGTTCGTAGATTGTGACAGCTTCGGTATAGGCCTCTTTCTGGTAGTTAGCTGCAGGGTGGGTCAGCCCCAATTTCCGTGAACGAGTTGAGGTTCCATTCACCTAGGGTCTCGAGATACTTTGATTTCGTAGGTTATAATCACCACACATGGCAATAGTCCAAAGAAGTAGCTGAGTAGGTAACCTTTAACCTTTTGGGGTTTACCTTCCTACCATACTCTACAAGGTTAACATTTTTTGGGCTAGGGTACTTAAACCGTGTACTTAAACCCTAAGTCTCGGGCTCTCTGGAGAGGTCTTGGGCTCTCCGGGAATGCGGCCACCCTAAACCTTAAATCCAGAAGAAGCAATCTACTTTACTACCTGGTATAAATTACAGCTTATGGAATATGATTTAAGGAATACTCCTTAATTAAGGGATATTGGAGTCTCTGGGAACCTTAAGCCCTAAGCGGCCGGTTCATGACCACGCCAAAGGAGTCCTCCCGGTCTCCAGCGTTGACCGCAAGCCGGTGTGGACGTGGTAGGTAATGTAGCGCCTGGGGGATTGGCAGTTCTATGGGAGTTTCCGAAATAAAGGACCCTAATATTTTATTTTAAGGACCCCAAAATAAAGGACCCTAATATTTTATTTTAAGGACCCCAAAATAAGGTACCCGGAATTTGTTGGAAACTCCCATCTTCCTCCCGCCCACCCCACCAGAGGCCCGAAGCACGTCATTGCGGTTGAGGGTTTAGGGTTGACACAACTAAACCAATGCGCCAAAAACACGCAATAGCTTAAACAGCCCTTAACCCTGCAGCTTACACCCCTGTAAACGCTAGCCCCGTGTGACCCGAAAGACGAGCATGAACAGTTGGCAATACTATATCGTACAATCCCCATCCATCATACCAGAGCATACCCGAATAAAGCCATGTAGAGACCTTTTCACACCTTATTCCAATGAGGCCTCTCTAAACACCTACAAAATCGAATAAAACCGAGTGTAAACACCTTGAAGGCATAAAACCGCTAAGGACTCTTAATTCCCAGTGCTAAACCGGTGATGACGGGTAAGGACCCTAAAAGAACACTGCAAAGACTGCAAAACATGTGGCAAAGTACTAAGCCCAAGCACCACGAGACCTTTAAAACCCTACAGCAACGTCCTATTCGAAACCCTAAACCGCCTTTTCTACAAGCGGAAAAGCCCTCGGAGCTTGCAGGTGCCGTTCTCACATTGGCCAACGCCGCCTGCGCCAGTGGCTAACGCCGGGCCCTCCGACAACAGCTAGGGGTTTAGGGTTAAGGCCTTTAAAGCTTACCTGAATTCTAAAGATACTAACACTTCCGGTTTCTTTAGTATGGCTTCGTTATAAGAGTCTTAAACAAAATAGCTCATTTGGGCTCAGGTAACGAATAGGCTCGAATGATTAGGGTTTTGTACGATTTTCCGGAAGGGTGGTGCAGGGACCTTCATATAAGACAGTAGTGATCTGGGGTCTGCTGTAGTGTTTTCATTACACGCCATAACCTGCTCAGCTAGGGTTCCTGCACTAGGGCGTGTATCAATAGGTTAGAAGTAAACTTAGATGGGGCAACTTCAATCTATAGGGGCCTGTGTCCTGAACCCTAAACCTTAAAATCTGAAGCCTGAACCCCTAAACCCTAAACCCCTAAACCCCTAAACCCTAAACCCCTAAACCCTAAACCCCTAAATCTAAACCCTGGACCCGAACCTCCTTCGTAAGCATCCGGATCCTTCAGGCGCGGTTTAGGGCTAAAGCCTTGCTCTAAGCCCGGCATTCCCTCGAGGGCGTTGTTGGCTTTGTAGTTGTCAAAAATATGGTCCCTTTTTGGGTCCCTAATATAAGACGGCTCCTAATAGTTAGGGTGCCCAAAAAGGGACCCTAATTTTGACAACCACCCTTGTAGAAGACTGAGTAGCTGGGCAGGTAACCTTTAACCTTTTGGGGTTTGTGTAACTCTATACCATAGTTCAACAGATTAACCTGTTGGGCTAGAGTACTCAGCCCACAAGAAGTGCTGAAGGGTCCAAGGTTAGGGTTCAGGGTTTAGGGGTCGTTCAAGTCAGGGTTGTTTCAAGTGCTTGCCGTCGAAGGGAAGCACGGAACCCAAGCTCCTAAATCGTCAACTCTGAACACATAACTGGTAGACCTAAAGCTAATGCTTATCTTCTGAGGCGTCAGCCCCGACTCTTGAGCACTTAACCTCAGAGACCGCAGCACCGCCTCCCGCCAAAACGCCTGCCCCACAGCAGCCCGCGCAGCAGCCCCAGCAGCCACGCGATGGCACGCCGCGCCGCACCGCCACGCCACGCCGTGACACTGCGCCTCAGCACCGGCGTCGCGACAGCACCCCGCCACGCGCTGCACAGTGGGGCCGCCCATTTTGGGCAGATACAGATGATGATGATGATCTGGCTGAGTTCCGAGTTGCGAGAGTGTAAACCCCTTAACCCCCCTGAAACCGAGACAGCTCCGCAGGCAATGCCGCCCTGGAGGTTCTCCAAGCCCCGCGAAGTCCTTTGGGACTTGCGGGGTACTCAGACCTCCATTGACCGGATCGGGCCTCCCGGCGGTACATCGTCCAGCTCCGCACCTTGCACGGTAGCAGACGCCATGGCACATGGGCAACAATTACAGGAAAGGGTGAATGGGCACCGCCAGGCAATGGTCACTGGGCAATGCGAGTGCTGCCATCCCAGAACCCCGAAGACTCGCAAATCCTGCACCACGCCACGCGCGGCGTCTGTAAGGTTTAGGGCCAGTGGGGTCATTGGGGCTTGGCAAAACAAGTGTACGATGTTGCAACGATGTGGATTTTTACAGGTTCTGTTCGTGAGGCTGTAAGTCGCAAATCTCATGCTTTAAACTCTCCAGGTGTCCAAACCTGCGCAAGGGTGGTGGAGATTTTCTATCCTAAAGCTAGGATGCAGGATTGTAGTGTTTTGAGATCAGGGTGTCGGGTTTTGGATCTGGGGTTGTTGGTGCTTAGACCTTGGAAGTGTAAACTCGGAACTCAAAACCCTGAGCCCCAATCCATATTCGAGTGATCAAGAGTTCTTCTGCAACCGTGGTCGCGGAAATTGCGGTTCCGAGCCATGAGCCCCAAAGCCCTACCTTCGCCCACTAAAACCTACCTGTCTTCGGGCCCCTACAAATTCCACATTAGCGTTTAGAGCAAGAGCCTAATTACTCGGCCCAACACCCAACACGCCCAAACCCTAAACCCACAACACCTAAACCCCCACACCTGCAAAAACCTAAAGTCGCGACCCTAAACCCTAGGTACTTATTTTTGGCCCATATTGTCCCTATAGGCCCCTTTAAAGGAGCCCCCCCAAACTGGTATAGGTAATTTTGAAGGCCCATATTAAAGTACCGTGCTAGATCCACAAAGCAGCCTTAAGCCGAAACTCGAATTCACCCTAAACCCTAAACCCTAAACCCTAAACCCAAAACCCTCAACCCTAAACCTTAAACTGGATTTGTCAATGGCTTCATTTGCAGGAGGTTTAGGTTTTGCGTTTAGGACCCGGCATTCGTCAATGGCTCCATTTTCAGTGGGTTTAGGAGGGTGTTTAAAAGGGTTTTATGGGACTTCTGATTAGATGTTGATACGGTTTTCTGTTGCGCCTTTCGAAGGGTTTGGGAATTACTTAGTAATGAAACTTTACCCATGTCGTCGCTCTATAAGTTTACCATCATAAATCCCCCCAAAGGCCAGTAATCTGCACTCTGAATCGCGCGTTGGGACTCTGAACACATCCTGACTCTTAAGCCAAGGCTAAGATCTCCAGACTGTTCGTTTTTGAATCCCGAGCCCCCTTGGACCTAAGGCCCAATACCAACTCCTAATTACCCACAGGCAGCCCTTGACGGATGCCAAGCGGATCTCCCAGCGTCACGATATTGCCCGCCGCTCATGGACAGGAGCAAGCTCGGGGAAATAGCCAATCCTCGCTTGTCACGTTTGCGCCACGAGGGTATCATGCATCCGTTCCTACATGCCTACAAAAAGCTTTACATACCTACCTACCTACGTACATACATAGGTGCATACGTGCATGCATGCATATGTACATATGGCCATGCGAGTGTACATACATTTGTGTGCATGTACATACTTATATGTGTATACATATATATATATATATAATGTATTGTTAGGTACACATACATGTGCAACTATTTATGAGCTTCAGACTCTCCACTAGTCCCGGTCATGCCTCATGGGCCCTGAATACTCAAGCTGACACCTGATGACTTCACGGGCCGAGCTCGAATAGGATTTGGGCCCTGTTGGACGTATAATTTCGGGTTATTCATCCCCGAATGCACTGCAAAGGGTCAGGAGACTTGGCACCTAATCCTGAAGCAAGTCTAATATTCAGCAAGCCAGCCGGTCCTCCAGGTAGAGTAGCATCAGTCGACTTGGTTGTTTTTTGTTCAGGCTTAGGGCTAAAGGAAACTCCAGAAAGTTGGAATATAGTTTCAGGGTAGGATACCTTGTAATTTACCATAAAGGGTTTAGGATAATCATATTCCAACTTTCTGGCTTTTACTTTAATCCTAGAACGTGTGTCTCCGTGCCTGTATATGATGGAGGGATGGCCTGCGTTTGTGTCATACGTCGGCGCCAAAGACAGTCGTTGCCTGCAATGGTCAGGAGCCCTCGTATGATGTGATATAGCAACATAACATCGTATGATATAGTATAATAAGATATACGAAGTTGCAATATAGTCTATACTAACAAACAGTATTGATATACTCATTTATCGGGGGCAAGCTTCGTACTTCCTGCTTCCCAATCCCACCACGCCCGACAAAATTTGCAAAGTTCTTGCAGCGCGCTTCGCCGTTCCCTCGAGCTTGCCTCCCACACCCCACAATCAACTATGGAGGTAGGGCGTCATGAATACTGACATGAACCAGGATTTGTCGGAGTACGTGCACAGGGGCTTGCGCGTGCTTCGCTGAGTGTAGTATTATGCCTTCTGTGCCCATATAACTATGCTGTAATATATCCCAAGCCCTACCCCTGGCCATGTAGACCCCACGCCCCCGTCATAGACACGATAGGTAAGTTCCAGTTTCTAAGGATCCCGAACAACAGCTTGAATTCTATGCTTCAAGGCCTAAGCCATAAGCACTAAGCGATGAACCTGAACCCCCAGACCCAAAACCCTCCCCGAAACCCAAAGCTCAAACCCCAAACCCTAAAACCTTAAAACCCAAATCCAAAATCCCCAACCTCAAACCTCCAACCCCAAAATAGCCCAAGCCCCCAACATCCCAAGCTCCCACAATCCCAAGCCCCAAAAAAGCCCAAATCCACAAAACACCCAAAACCCTTCAAGACCAAAATCCCGAACCTCCAACCCCCGAACCCTGCGCAGCTCCACCAAAAGCTCGCGAGGTGGAAGCGCTCCACGACGCCGAGCCGACACTGCGCGAGCTGGAGGTCGCTCCTCTTACCTTTGGTTAGTCGGGAATGGAGGAGTGGGGTAGAATTATAACTACTATTACTACCATTCTTCCTTTCCCTACTAACCAAAGGTAAGTCCTTCAAAAAGTGGGCACCTTTAAAGGTTTGTTAAGCCTTTGCAAAGGTTTTTAAGGTTCCTTGGTCCTTAAAAGGGTTCCTTTGCTTCCTTTAAGGGTTCCTTGAAAAGGGGTTCTCTGAAGAGGTGTTTCAATCGGATTACTTGCAGGGCTCCTCTACGGGTTCATGTTCTATAGTTAAGGGCTTTAGTTTGAGGCCGCTCCGATTGTGTGTTAAGGGTGGAAGGTTTAGGGTTTTCCGGGACCAGTGTTCCTTTGAAGGGTTCTACACGGGCGTTTAGGGCATAGGGTGTGAGGCCGCTTGGAGGGGCAGGGGACTTTGTCAGCAGGTTATAAGTAGGGTTGTAATTGGGGTAACTCCATTTAGGGTACTTATCACTCTACTTATGACCTACTTACTAAGTCCCTTGCCCTTCCAAGTAGAAACAAAGGCACCCCCGCAGGCTCGGTAAAATCATCCCAAACCACAGCCCAAAAAGACTAATTGGAATTATTCAAGCCTAAACGTTTCAAAGCCTTACAAACTTACAAGCGCCAAACCCCGAAAACCCGAAACCGTAACCCTAAATGCCGCAAAGATCCAAGCATCCTCCCTGAATAGGGGAGCCTGCGGCTTGTGCCTGACCTGGAACGTCTTGCTGCCCGACTCCATCGAACATCTGCAGGGCCGGGGCCTTGGGCTTGGGTTCGGAGTACCATCCTTGAATACTTTTTTTGGTACCTGTTCCTTAAAGGAGCCACTATGAGATAAAAGTCTATACTTTTTTCTCCCTGGTTGCTTCAAAGTCCAGTGGGTGGAAGTCTTCGGATCTTCAGCTGAATTCACAACATGGGAGTTTCCCAAAATTGGGGTACCTTATTTTGGTGTCCTTAGAACCAGGATCCTACTATTCAGGGCATTATATTAGTGTCCCCTATTTTCGGAAACTACCACAGGGTTTCAGGATCTCGCTGAGTCGAAGTTTAGGCCTCTTTGGCTTCATGTGGGTGGTTGTCAAAATTATGGTCCGTTTTTGGGTAGCCTAAATGTTAGGTGCCGTATTATCATAAGGACCCAAAAAGGGACCCTAATTTTGACAACTACCCATGTAAAAGCAATCCTTTTGTTTTCGGGCAGGGTGGGGGCGGGGTTCGTTGCTGCTTATGGGGTTTATGAGGGCTTACCGGCTCCTTTCATGAAATATTTTGCCTTAAACCGTCGGGCTTGATAGGCTCCTTTCTAAAAATAACATGCATCATACGAGGGGGCGTCCTCCTGGTGATTTCGGGTATCTGTCCGTCGTTCAGGAGCTTTGGAGTCTCCGGGTTCTTGCGTTCATGCCTTGGCCGTTGCTGTTGGGATCCGATGTCTTCATATAGTACTAACAATAGTCATACTGAAAATGCTACTACTGGTAACCATCATAGTGGAAATACAAATATCACGACTAGCATTAACATTAGTCTTATTAGTTTTCATACTAATCAATACTGATGCTCTAGTTTCTGCATATTTCTGCGTCAGCGATAATGATAACAAGATAATGATAGCAATAGTAGTTTGAAGTTGATAGTACTGATTATTGTACTTATATCGATAGTAAATAATAATGATAGCAGCAACTTGCAAAGAAGAGCATCATCGCTTTTGGGATTCACGGTGTTGGAGATTGCAGTTCAAAGCTTCGGGGCGCGAGTTCGGAGGGGCAAAACTCTGAAGTCACGCCTTTGTCTGCTACAGCGATAAGTGTGTCTGAAGCAGCAGTTTCGAGCGGAAGGACAAGGATAATGCGGCAGCGAGTTGCAGGCAGCCAGACGAGAACGCGCCCGCTGGAAGAGATGCGTTCATGCAGCTCAAGGAGAGACAGACGTTGGGGGTGGTGGAGGTGGCAACTTCTCTTCTGACGTCGCCAGGAGCTGATACACGCTCACGACACCCCACCAGGAGTGCTGTCTGTGGCCCCCAAATCGAGCCTCTGCTCCGCCCTTTAAGGAGCACCTGGCGTGAACGCTTCGAGTCGTTGCGGCTACTGTTTTGCATTAGATGTCGCTGTGGATGGTGGTGCATGTGTTCATGATGGTCGTGCATGCATAGGCCAGGATAGTCTTCAGCCGCAAGATCAGTCTGAAGCACTGAAAAGGGTTGATGTTGAATGGTGCGTATTCCTTCAGGTTGCATGCACTATGTCACGAAGTCACTTGACCCCTTCAGAAGCCCTATAATTAAGCCCCAGCTTTTTTCCTGAGCCGTAGATCCCAAGCCCTAAAAAAGCCCTAAACCCTAAAACCCTAAGCTCTAAAGCCTTAAGCCATACACCACCGACTTCTCAAAGTTCGTGCTCTTCCAAGCAGACCGAACCTGACCTTGCATGCTTTAAGCAAAGAACGCTTGGGCTCTGGGTATTCAGAGACTCCAATATCCGTTATTTCAGGAATATTCCTTGCATCACATCAGGAATCCTACGACAATATGAGGTATATTCCTTAATTAAGGGATATTGGAGTCTCTGGATATGGGGTTTTCATGTCCCTCAACCTAACTTCGGAATCTTAAACAGGCCCTCTACTTAGGAATGGAAGCCTATGTTTCAGGTCCCCTAACTCAATTTCGGAATGCCAAAGAGGCCCTCAAATTCTGCTTCGGACCCGCAAAATCAGCTGAATTCGCAGGTCCAAGGGCCAGCAGGCCTCTTTGGAGGCCTTCTACCGACTTGGTCTTTGAAAGCTCGTATAATGCTAAATTCTCTATGGTTCAGGGCGTGTTTCAAGGTTTGTCCGTACTTCCTTAGGATGCAAGGCTCAGCATCGATACGAGGGGTTACCCTGGTGCTCTTAAGAACTAAGTTATTTTTGAGTCGTTTTTAATCTTCTGAAGTTCTAAAATATTCTAATTCTCCAAGGCAGTTTTGTTCATAGTATTGCCATTATGGTTCTAACGGTGGTCCAGGTTCAAGGCTGAAAACTTCCGATTGTCGGATCCACCGCGAACTATTTTTGGGCCTCTTCCTATCCTGACAAGCTTTGGACAATCCGGGCTCGTCTCTGCAATCAACATAGAGGTCTGAGGAAGAAGTTTCCGAATATGCCTGATTAAAAATCCCAAGCCCAGTTACACCCAAAACCAAAAAAACCTTCTTCCGGTGGTGTACGCCCCGCAGATAGAGGCCGAGATGCAGGGAGAGGGGCTGGTGCCTGGGTTTGGAGTACCATACTTGAACATTTTTTTTTGGTACCTGTTCCTTAAAGGAGCCACTATGAAACAAAAGTCTATACTTTTTTCTCCCTTGTTACTTCAAAGTCCAGGCTGCACCTTGAACAAACCCAAACCCTGACTCTGACCTGGGTCTTTCAATCTGATCGCCACCCATCACGACCGACTACGGTTGATGATATAAATCCTAAGGGTTCCTTTAAAGGGATCTATAAGGGTACCTTTAAGGGAATGTATAGGGTTTAGGGTTTAGGGTAATGATATAAATCCTGCA
This sequence comes from Symbiodinium sp. CCMP2592, assembly GCA_905221615.1. Classification (NCBI taxonomy): domain Eukaryota; class Dinophyceae; order Suessiales; family Symbiodiniaceae; genus Symbiodinium; species Symbiodinium sp. CCMP2592. Next base: position 698,233 of record CAJNDT010000813.1, on the reverse strand, counting down.
TTACCTTAAGGCCCTTAAACTATGGGAATGATGGTATATTCCCTATTGTGGGTAATGCAGGATTTATATCATCAACCGTATGCATGCCTCACTGAATACGTTTGAACCCTGAACCTGTCCAAGCAGGACCTTGTCTCGCTGCGCGGCACTTAGCCGAATTTGATCTGGAGCGATGCCGTAGAAGCCCAAAGCTTGTTTGCACACCCAAGCCAACAAAGCCGACATCCAGAAACCGAAAGCTTGGATCCCCCTAAGCTCCGAACCATAAACTCCGGCCCACGTTTGACTTGGAGATGCGGGGCGTTTGTGCCATCCTTTATCTGTGAACTGAACATGCCAGATGGTTTGTAAACTGCACACTTCACCTAAACGCTAAGCCCTACACCCTAAACCGCTAAATCTCCGGGCCCGCAGCAGCTGACGACAAAGAACCGTTTAACACAGGAAAATGGCAAATATACTTCCCTGGATTCGTTAGTATAGTCGGAGTATAATATGCCCCGAAACGCCATTCTAATTGTTCAGGCCCCTATACGCAACCCCCCATAAAGCGCTGTGCTCTTATTCAAATGCTGAGATGCACTTAGGCACCGCTTTGGGATAGTTTGTCTAGTGTAGAACCCTGCTCCCTGGTTCTTAGCAGGGAATGGGGGAATGGATCCCTATTTTGGCCCTATATGATCCCCAACAATGGTCCCAATAATCCATTCCCCCATTCCCTACTAAGCACCAGGGAGTCTGACTGTGAATAATGTTGAACTGTTGAGGGCTGTTGAAATCAACACTAACACGTAGTAAAGGTTGAGAAGTTTGCCAAAACCCCAAGTATAGGCTACTTACTAAGCGACCGGATCCTGTGAGTAATATAGGGGCCTGTATAATTGCCTATGCTATGTTTTTTTTTTGTTTTTTGAGGGGGTCCTTCTTATAGTTATAGTATAACATACCCCAAAACCCTATTCTTCGTATTAAGGTCCCTATAGTATAGTACCCCTATAGATCCCTTATAGTAACTCTTAGAGACCCCTTTAGAAAGGAACCCTATTCTAATTATTAAGGCCCCATATTATGAAAGCTTCTTCAGGGATTAGTATACTATACCCCAAAGGCCCCAAAACCCTATTCTACTAACTTATTACGGCCCCTACAGTTCAGGCTACTTGCTAAGTAATCGGAACCTGTAAGTGTGAATTTTCTTCAGGGTTTAGGGTTATAGATCCCTTATAGTAACCTTATAGACCCCGAGTACAATATACCCCAAAATACTATTCTACTTGTTAAGGCCCCTATAGTATGAAAGTTTCTTCAGGGATCCAGCTCTGAGGTACCAATGCGTGCAAGCGTCGGAGAAGATGGTCGAGGCTGCCCTATGTGATGTTGGGGGTCCCTTTTGTTAACTTGTATTTATTAATATTTATCAGTATGTGCATTATTATTGTCATTATCGTTATTGCTATGAAAAGTACTCGTATCACTATAGTTGTGCTTGTTTATTAAGGCTCCGTATCATCAGCGTCCCATGCTTTCTGAAGCTCTCCTCTAACCAGGGGGCGACACAACTTGTCATAATGTCCTTTTCCAGTCCTAAACCCTAAACCCTAAACCCTGCTGTGCATCGTCTGCCTCGGCCCGGTCGCAGGTGCAGGTTTGGTCCACCGAAACGTCCTGCTCTTTGAGGGCTTCAACACTGCTTGGAGGGTCGGGGGATTTAGTAACTCGTTATTGTAGGGACTTATAAGTACTTATGAGTCTACTTACTACCTACTTACTAAGTCCCCCGACCCTCCAAGTAGGATCCCTCTGAAAACCCGCTTCCCCTTGTAAGGCGTAAAGAATGGCATTATTGGGGCACGTAAGAGGGAGTTATTAATCACGGGTCTCCGTCTACATTCCTCATTACTCCTAATCAAGGGACAGGGGGCTTCTCATTCAGACGTTCACAGACGTAGATGCCGGCCAAGTTGGAGTGCTGCAGGTGCTTCAACACCACGACGGCCGCCACGCAGACAGCCTCCGCGAGACCGTCCTGGGACGTTTGTGGCAGGGCGCTGAGCAAGGAGAGCTTTTGTAGGGTTGAGGGTTTGGGTTTGGGGGCCTAACGCTTTAGGTTTGGGGGGTTTACGGTTTCTAGGGAGATAGATAGATATCCATTTCCCTGTGTCGCGACGTGAGGGGGGGCTGCGAAGCGACAGGGAACTGCTTCTGCGCTGGCTTAATGCCATCGACATCTATGCAACCGGAGGCTCCACTTCGTCGACGTCTACGGGGGCTGGAAGAAAGCAGCGCGGATTGGATAACTGAGTGGAGCTTTTAGCAGAGTCGTCGCTGCAAATGGAGCGAGAAGAGCTGAAGGCCTCAGTTGTGCATGTACATGGTCAGCGGTCGGCCCGGCCGCCCGGCGTCGGGAAATCCGAGTTTGTCGTGTGGCCCTTCTTGTCGTTGAGCCTAGCGCTGGGCACCCATGAGTTGCACCCGCACTGGATTTGTTACATTTTCAATCGGGCTGGCTTTGCTCTGAAACGCCGCCAAAACCTCGAGGGCTTGCGGCTGAACGACACACGGCTGTCGCAGCTGCTCCCGCAATCAGCAATAAACTTCAATGCTGTGCTTGGAAGGGCAGGGGACTTAGTAAGTAGGGTATAAGTAGAGTTGTAATTGGGGTAACTCCATTTAGGGTACTTATAACTCTACTTATAACCTACTTACTAAGTCCCCTGCCCTTCCAAGTGTTCGTGCAAGTTGACGAGCTCCGGGCAGGCGACCCTCGCTCGGTGGAAGGACGCCAATTCCCAATTATGATGCAATGCACCCGAAAAACCCTAGTCTATTCATTTTGCAGGTCAAAGCCTTACAAGACCCTCTTAGGAAAAAAACCTTGTATACACTGCAAAGACATCCTAGCAAACCATACAATGAACACACCGTATTTCAGATAAAGGCCCCTTCATTGGATGCGTGCGACAAGACGGCGGACTCTCCGTCGCCGCGGAATCGATACCCCAAACCTTCCTAAGCCTCAAGCCCCCAAGCCATGAATCCGAATATGTAGGCGTCGGAACGTAGTAATTTATAGATTGTAGCATTTACTTACTTGTAGTCCCTATCTGTTTATATAGTTATATTACAATATACACCCACAGCCCCACGAACCTCGTTAAGGCCCCAATTTCGGAGCACTAGATCCCCTAACTTAGCCTCAAGCCTCCCGGCCCTGTGCGAAGAATTCCATACGCAAAGGGAGGGCTTTTCGGGTTAGTAATATATAAGCCGAGCCAGAAGAATTATCAATATACTATTCCTTAAGGTCCCCAGGTAACTTGCACGTCATACTATACCCTCAAACCCTATCGCGTCAATTAGGGGATATTCTCACATCACATTATGGGTCCCCCCTGGAATTTTCAGGAACAGATTTTGGAGCTTGTGGCAGCGGGTCAGGAATTTGGGTTACGGGGTTGAGGGTTAAGATTTGTGAATCGTTTCGGGTGTAGGGCTTTTTGCGCAAGATTACATGGTGTTGGCTCAACTGTTTACAGTTCAACTGTATACAGTGGTAGGACTAGCAGTGGGGCATGACAACACGAAGTGCTAGAGGAGATCATGCGCGCGTGTACGGGAGACAGTGAACCAGCCCAGAGCCAGGTTTTTTTGGATGTACGGAACACGTCAGAACCGACGGTGCGCTGAGCATAACAGCCGAGGGCCGCGCAGCATCTAGCAAGGTTTAGCTTTTGGGGCTTCAGGCTTGTAGTTTCTTGATGAGGGTTTAGGGCTTAGGGTATCGCGGCGATAAGACAAGGCTCATCCTTTGCCTCACCAAAACCATCGAGGCTAGCCAGGCACCCTAGCCCGACCAATGCCAACATCATCATCCGGGACGCTGCTAGCTGCTACATGCCTATCTATAGCACCCAGCTGAGCCCTAACCGCAGCCGAAAATTGTAAACCAGAAGTTATCCCCGAGATCCTAAACCCCTAGCCTCATAAACCCAAAACGTTGCGAACCCCCAACCTTAAACCCTGAACCCTAAACCGCTTAGACCCTCAAGAAGCTCGCACGCTACACTCCGAAATCCAGCCCCGGAGTGTGCCCCCCTAACCCTGCACCATGAACCGTATAGGCCCCCACTCCCTAAACCCTTGAATCCACATATACCTTTTTTAAAGGAAAAATATACAAAGAGCCCCCAAACCTCCAAACCCTACATGCAGCAACAAGCCCTAAACCCTAAACTGTAGACCCTAAACACTAAACCATACCCCAAAACCTCTGAACCCGAAAGCCCTAAACCCCGACACTCTAAACCCTAAACTATAGACCCTACAGGCCTAACCCCAAAAAACGCAAAGCCTCTTAACGCCGAACCCTATCAGACCTTTTCCTCTCAGCTCTGCCCTCTCGGACTTCGCCAACTTCCGTGCTCTGGTCGAGCAGACCATCGACCTCAAGCAAGCGGAGTTGAGGCGCGATTTGGGGCTTAGGCTGAGGAGCGAGTCTACGGCATGATATTGAAGTAGGGCTATGACATAGGGGGCCAATAACAGGACACTGCTTCAAGAAGATACAGGCCTGAACCACAGGGTTTTGATCAGACTGTATGGGGCCAGTTCCCCGAAGCTAGAAAGGGTTTGCGGCACCGTGACCCCTAAACCCTTAACCCTCAGCAAGGAAGCTGACGACGTATAGATATGTGTGTATGTACATACAAATAAATAAATGTATATGTCTATATGCATATGTGTGCGTGTATGTATGTATAGCTATGTAGGTATGTATGTATTTATGTAGGTAGGTGTGTAGATTAAAACATATCATATCATGCCATACCACATGATATTGTACTATGTTGTATTGTATTATGTTATGTTGTGCTCTGTTATGTTGTATTACACTACGTGGTGTTATGTTATATTATACGAGGAACTACTGCATCAGCACGGCCTTCGACCCGTCCCTGAAGCAGCTGGCGAAGCAGCGTGACACCATGAGGGAGCAGATGGAGGACTGGGATGCTCCGCTCGACCCTATGAAGTGTTTTTCTTTTTTTTTTACTAGGTTGCCCAGTAGTACCCTTTTGCCCTTTTGCTCAGTTGGGGTCTCCTTATTGAAGCTTTTTAACACTCCGAAACACGTGCCATTCCACGACACTTGAATGAAGTCGCCAAAGCCCTACTTAAAGCTTACTTATCTACATTTAAACTTTCACAGTTACCTATCGATCCCAAAACCTTGCAAAACTCATTACCATCCTTGTTACCCTTACATGATCTTGAAAACGGAATACTGCATAAAGGCCCAATCTTAATTCAGGAGCCTTCGTTGGTTTCCGGAATCTACAAAATTTAGATCGCTGAACCCGAAAACACAATCCAACCGCTGTAACATCAGATGTTAAACCAGCCCTGCACATCCCTGTCTGTCCACACGAAAAAGCTCCGCAACACCTCATAATTCCCAATTTCAGCCTTAACAGAGCCACATAAAGCCTCACGTTGCCCTTCTTGAAACCTGATTTCCCTAAACCCTCGGACCCTAAGCCCCATAACCCCCTTAAAGCCTACTCCCCTAGCCCCTATACCCCTCAACCCCTAAAGCTCTAACCCCTAAACCCCTGGACCTAAAACCCCTAAACCCCTAAACCCAAACCCCAGTGCAAAACCCTAAACCCCTAAAGCCCTAAACCTTAAAACCCCCTCAAGCCCTCAAACCTCTAAACCCCAAACTCCAAAAACCCCAACACCCCTTAAACCTGTAAACCCCCGAACCCTAACTCCAAAAACCCTCTACCCGGGTTTCAAAGCGTCTCGGGAGGAAGCCCGCGCCGATGTGGAGAAGAAGCTGGGCCTTGGAGGCGGGCGCTATCCGGCGTGTTTTAACGTGCCCGTTATTTCGAGTTTCAGTTGGTTTTATTATTATTACTACTACTACTACTACTACCACTACTACTACTACTATACTACTACTACTACTACTACTACTACTACTACTACTACTACTACTACTACTACTACTACTACTACTACTACTACTATTCCTATGTTGGTTGTTATTGTTAGAGTTTTGCTATTGTGAGAACTGTTACAACCATTACGAATACTACTACTAACATTATGAATGTCAATCTCATGAGTTAGCAGTAGTCGTCGGCGTGTCGCAGTAAGAGTGGTGCTAAGGGGCTTTATAGCTTTCCTTGTCGGGTGTGTACAAGGTGTTTCTCAGAGCTTGTATAAATGTTGTAGGGGCCACAGAGCCCAAAACCCTTCAACATGCTTGAAGTGATACCACTGAGCCCCTTACCATGTAAGATCTGTTCTTCTTTAATTGGCACTGGGCTCTCTCGCCAGGGCCCGTAAACCCTAAACCTCAACACCCCCAAAACACTTGAACCCCGAGGCCCCAGACCCCAAAACCCCCAAACCGTAAAACCCTAGAGTTTCGGGGTTGGGTGTTTTGGTTTAAAGTTTCGGGTTTTGGGTTTAAGCGTAGGGTTTTCGGGTTTAGGGTTTCTGGTGGTTCCTGTTTTGCCTACGCCCACAGTCCACTGATGATTGAGCCACCTTGTTTCAGACCAGGCTAGCTTCACACTCTGAACCCCGCTTCAAACCCTTGTCAATATAGATGTTTGCATATTATGCAATGAAATCCCAACAAAAGCCTTTGTGTACGCAAGCATTATTCTGTCATACCCCTATCCAAGGTGTGATTGAACTTAGGCCCGTATCCCTGAAACCGAGCCCCAACATCCCGAAACCCTTCAACCCCTAAATCTCCAAACCCCGAAAGCCCGAAACCCGAAATTGTCAATCCGGATCCTGCAATCTAGGCCTAAACCCTGAGTCCTAAACCCTAAGCCCTATAAGCCTTAAATCCTAAGCCCTAAGCCCTATAAACCTTATATCCTAAACCCTAAGCCCTATAAACCCTAAATCCTAAGCCCTAAGCCCTATAAACCCTAAATCCTAAACCCTAGAAACCCCGAAAGAGGCAACAAGGCCAAGGACGGGCGCCTGTCCTTGACCGCCTTACGCCTGCAAATGGGGTCGGGCTTACAGTTTCTAGTAGAGTAGCTTCTTAAGGGTTTGGGGTTTAGGAGTTTGGGGGTTGGGGGTTTAGGGTTTAGGAGGTTTGGGGTTTAGGGGTTTGGGGTTTAGGGTTTAGGAGGTTTTGGGTAGATTCGGGGGTTTAGGGTGTCGGAAGTATATACATAGTCTTGTTGAAGAATAGCAAGACTTGTCATAAGCACACTCATGATAAAAGGGGCCGAAATAGTTACCAATGCTATTGTGGTGGTTCCCCTTATTCCGTTTATAGTATCATATACCGATTCTGGGGTTTAAAATAAGAGCCTGAGTAAGGGCTTGAGTAATTGCCTATACTATTTTTGGGGGTTCAACCCCCCAAACCCTATTCTCATTATTATGGCCCCTATCTTAGGGTCTAAGAAGTATACAGCCATTCTACGAATCCTAGGTGAGCATAGGTGTAAAGTCCAATCCTTTTCGGCTTGCTTGCGGGTGCTTGCTAGGATCAAACAGTTTTCTTCTACAGCATCCGTAATAAGTAGGACTGACACTCTCATTCGGCTGGATGAAATCTAAAGGTGCATCTCTCAATGTATGTAGGGTTTTCTTCCGGTTGCACCTAGCTTGTGAACAAGACAGGTGCCAGCATAAACCAGCATGTGGACCTAACTTCGCACCGGGCTCCGTAAGCCTATGCCTAGGATGAGTCCAGCGTGTTCTTCATTTTCGCACAGCTTTTCTGGCGGTCCTTTCACTGTTTTTCAGGGGGTACTAAGTAGGATGTACGTCTATAAATAGGATAGCCCCAACTAGGGTATTCATAATGAAACCGTATGCGTATAAGGCCGAAACCCGAAACCGTCCTAAACCCCTAAACCCCTAAACCCTAGACCAGAAACCCAATACTGCAACGCCTAAACCCCAAACCACCCTAAAGCCACAAACCCTAAACCCTAAACCCCATAAGGCCTAAACCCGTAAACCACCAAACTCTAAACCCCTAAAGCCTAAATCCCAAACTCCTTAGCCTTTCAACCCTAAACCGACCTGTGCGACCTCAAGGAAACCCGAAGTCCGTGACTCCCAAGCCATAAGCCGCAATAGGGCCCTTAAATTTGCAAGCTCATACTACATGATTCTATACGATACTAAACCTAGTCCAGTACAACACCTTCTATTCTTCTGCTTTGAAATAACCTATGTAGAATCACACATAAAATCCACGGGGGTCTGACTTGTAATCCTTCAGACACCGAGAGGAAGCCAAACTGCCCTGAACCCTAAACCCTTGCCACATCTCCGAGGAATGTCCGGAGGGCTTGGCATTGAGAGCCACGAAGAAGCATCAGCAGGTAGGAATTGTCATAGGGACCCTTATTGTAGCGGGGTAGGGGGAGGGGAATAAGGAGATAATATGGCCCAATTAAGGAAGCATGGTCCCCTATCCCCCGGCCCCTTACCCCCCTAAGGGGTCCCTATAAAAATTGATTCTTCAGGAGTCACGGTGTAGGGTTTATTGGGAGCCTAGTTTACAGGTTCCGGTGGCGCTGGAGCCCCCCGGAAATCCACGAAGAGTGTGAAAATCAGAAGTCCGTTATCTAATGGTCTTGCAGACGACCGGTGCCTCTTCATTGCACCGAAGCCCCAACGCTGAACCCCTATACACAGCCTGAGTACTCAGTATGAGTATTCCTTCGGCTTTATTTTGTGTTTCTGACCCTCTTGCTCTGTTTGACCCCTTTCTCTCAGTGTTTCTGTTCACCCTTCCTTTGTGTGTCTCCACGATTGAATTGAACATTTTTGGTGTTGCCGTCATATTCCAACTTTTGTGTCAAAGTTGGAGTTGGAACCTTGCAAGCTTGGAACATGTGTTTTTTTCGGTTGTGGCTGATGCGGGAAACCAGGTCTGCCATGTTCCAACTTTTTGGCTTCCACTGAAAGCCCCAATCCCTGATATAGGGCCTAAGTAATTACCCATACTATTTTGGGGGTTCCCTATTGCAATAATAGTATAATGGGCCCCCAAAGCCCTATGCTAATTATTAAAGCCCTTATCAACCCCCGAACCAGTACATCCAAAACCCTAAACTTCAATCCCTAATATAGTGGCCTAGAAAATTACCAATGCTATTCTGGTGGCTCCTTACAATTATAGTATAATGGGCCCCACAACCCTATGCTAATTATTAACGCCCCTATATTGTAAAAAGGGCCCTATGCTAATTATTAAGGCCTCTATATTGTAAAAAGGGCCCTATGCTAATTATCAAGGCCAGTATACTGTAAAAAGCGCCCTATGCTAATTATTAAGGCCCCTATATTATCAGTACCCTTATAGATCCCTTATAGTAACCCTTATAGATCCCTTTAAAGGAACCCTATGCTAATTATTAAGGCCCCAGTATAGTAAACCCTGCAGCCAGGCCATCCAGGCCTTCACGGGCAAGCCGACCCTGAAGGCGTCCTTCCTCGCAACGTGGGCAGTGCCCTAACGTAGATTCCCTTTCAAAGTGTTGCTTTTGGAGGGTTCCTTGAAGGTATTCTGATTGAAACCCAAAGACTCCAATATCTAGTAATTCAAAAATGCTCCGTAAATTATAGTAGGACCCTGACTATGATTCAAGGAATATTCCTGAATTAAGGGATATTGGAGTCTCTGGTTTCCATCAGGTTCTCTAAGGGTTCGATCCATGTGGGCTTTGCACGGTTTTCCGTGTTTTGACAGGGTTGAAGACCCCAGTAACGATAACGATGGTCGCAGTGGTGATGATGTTGATGATGATGATGATGATGATCGTGTTGCTGCTGCCGCTGTTGTTGGTGTCATTGCCATCATCCTTGTTCTTGCTGTTGCTTTTGATGTTGCTATTGGTGAAGGCGGGATCGAACGATAGGATGGAATCAGACTCACCATCTTAAACAGAATATGCATGGTACAGCAAAAAGCCGCAAATATGAGAAAGCCACTGCCGGGATGGCAAGACTGACTACCTAGGATGCCCAGTAGTGCCCTTATTCCCTTTTTGTAGTCCTAGGTTCCTTATAAAGTTACCCAATACCAAAAAGAGAGGCCTTTTTATTCTTAGGTTACTGGGTATCCTAGCTACAGTGACTACAGGACTGAGCGTGCTGTGCTCTATGTTCCTTCCTTGATTTAACTGAGCTTTGGAGTACCATACTTGAAAACTTTCTTGTTAAAGGACCATTATGCAAAAAGCGTTTATACTTTTTCTCCGTGGCTACCTGAAAACCCAGTTAAGGGTTGGGGCCGAAACCTCAAGGTCAATCCAGGGACTTTCGGATATCCGTCTCATGAGCCTGGTGGGGCATCCTTCGCCCCCAGCCATCAAAATCTTAAACCCTACACCTCCGAAACATCCCTAAGCTCCAAACGTTAAATGCCTGTTCCAACACGAACTGTGATAGAGTTTGCCAGCAGTCGCAGTCTCAAGTCTTAGAGGTGCAATCTCAAGCCCTCTTCATGTAGTCTGGGTCTCATGTCCAGCACCCACAAACCCCCACAACCCTAAACCCTGCAAACCGACAGTCGCAAACCCTAAAACCCCGAACCCTGATCCGCGGACCTGAAACCCTCACGCTTAAACAGGTCCTTTCCATCAAGAAGCAGGAGGTGATCTTTACCACTGCTGAGCTTGGAAAGCTGAACAAGCAGCTTCAGCAGGCCTGGGCTGGCAAACTTTGAAGATGAAAGCATGGCTCGTGATGACGATGATGGTGATGATGAATGTGATGATGGTGACAGTGATGATGGTGACAGTGATGATGGCGACAATGATGATGGCGTAATATTAATGGTGATGAAAGCACGGAGGCAGTAGATGGTGATTTTGACCACAATAGTGACCACGGGTTCATCATGCTGATGCAGACGTCTGCCTCTTCACAACCATCCGCAGCATCAGCACCACCATCATCATCATCATCTCACCATTGCTGTCTTGAACATCACCATCATCAGCATGACGTGCGTCTTCATGTACACCACCGCATCGTCATTATGACCGTCATCATCGCCTTCATCATCACCATCATCATCATCATCACCATCATCATCATCATCATCAGTAGCAGCCACTAGCAGCACGATGATGCTCACAGGCGTTTGCTGCATTCTGTCCGGCCAGGACGATCAAGTTAAGGCTGTTGGCGATGCTGCCCGCGATGGTGAAGGTGAGTAGGATCATGATGGTGCGAGATTCACGATGATGCTGATGGTGATGCTTACAAAAATACTGATCATCAGGATGATCTTGATGGTGGCGAAGACCAGGATCACGATACAGATGATGATGACGATGAAGATGAAGATGAAGATGAAGATTAATATGAAGATGAAGATGAAGATGAAGATGATGATGGTGACGGTAATTGATGATGGTGATGATTACAGTGAGGACGATGGTGATAGCGACGATGATGATGATGGAGATGGCGGTGATGGTGACTCTGGTGACCAGCATGCCGATGATCTTGGTAAGAAGGAGACTGATGTTCCCGATGATGGTAGTGGTGATGCGGACGTTTGGCGATGGTGAGGACTTGGCTCGTGATGACAAAGTGGCTTCTAGCGACGATAACGCACATTACATAATCATGACAATGGGTGGTCATGGTCTCGTCGTAGTTCTGCTGATTATGGTTCTGATGCTACTTGTACGGCCGAACTGATGTTGTTGGCAACTGTGACTACAAGCTGAAAAGCGGTGGCTGATCAAGAAGATGATGGCCTAGGTTGGATTTTGGGACATTTTTAATTTTCCTTATTTGGGTTGATAAGGGGCCCTATATAGATAAATATTTTTCAGGGTGTTTAAAGGCCAACCCAGTGGCGACTCTCGGATGTGTATCTTCATCATTGCCCGCCCACGTGTTTGTCCACTTCGCATTTTGCGGCCTTGCCTGTTCTCTGGTCAATTCCTTCGCCCCATCCCTTGCAGGTTTTTCTTGGCTTTTCCAGCTCAGGCGTCAAGCCCGTCAACCTAAACCGAAGCCCGAAAGCTGTGAAGCCTCTAGGCAGTGGACGACTATCAGAAGCAGACCGATGCGCCCCAGCCTCAGCAACAGCTGCTACGACGAAGGCCACCACGAAGACTGCTAAGATTGCAATACCGACGATCACTACTTCTCCCAGCACGATGTCGACGACACCTAACTACTGCTGCTACAGCTGCCATCAGGAAGTGCATATTAGGGGTACTTAGAAATAATTTTAGTTTTTGGTTATTATAATCCCTAAGAAACAGCTAAAATTGTAATTTTTGCTAGGGTTCTAAGTTCAGTACTGGTAGTTGGAAGGGCAGGGGACTTAGTAAGTAGGTTATAAGTAGAGTTATAAGCCCTAAATGGAGCTACCCCAATTATAACCCTACTTATAACCTACTTACTAAGTCCCCTGCCCTTCCAAGTATAATTTGGGGCCTGAACACCTGTTTAGCGTCTAGGAACCTCCAGTATGGTCGTCATGGAATACACACACTCTGAGTAAGGGCCCTATGAAACCCTGTGAAACCTAAAGAAAAACCTAAACCCAAAAGTTAAAGCCTAAATGGTCCGCATCCAATGCCAAGGCTCGTCAGCAAAGCGCTGAAGGTCGCATCAACCTACTGCTCCGTGGTGGAGCGTCTTGCAGGAAGCCAAGGGGGCCCAGTGGGATGCTCGAGCTATAGCATTCGGGTCCACGTTTTTCGGGGGTGTCAAGCTTAAGGGTAATAAACTAGGTATCGATTTGGGATAAGTTTTGAGTTACCTTGTTGTTGAATATAGAGCTCTGAGTCCTAAGCATGATTTATATTTTGGTGGCTGTTGAAGTCAGAGCCTCCAAAACCCCTTAATTAAGGAATATACCTTAAATTATAATAGGATCCCTTATATGATTTAAGGTATATTCCTTAATTAAGGGTTTTTGGAGGCTCTGGGAAGTCGACACCTAGGACATGTTTCTGCTTGTGGTTGGATTCAGGATGTTCTTTGGGTCAGAGGCGTTGGGTTTCGCTTTGCTTGTGTTATGAGCTTAATAGGGTGTAAAGGAGGGTTTAGGGTTTAGGGTTTAGGGGCACTCTAGAAAGGATGCAGTCAGCAATCCCTTGCGTCGGTTTTCATCACCCGCGGACAGCCTGTGAACCGGCTAGGTCTCCCAATAGTATCCTCATGTTCTGTTTTGGCGTTTCCTTGTCTACTATTTGCTTAAGAAACACAAAAAAATAAAAATAATAATTAATATTCTCTATATTACCCCCATAAGGAATATATTTTTTTTAATTTTTTGGGGGTTCTTAAGCAAATAGTAGTTGTTAACACTGACGTACCCTTACAGCTAAGGGGATGCTGGGACACCTAGTTTGGGCCCTTCCTGTTGACTTTGTGACTTTGCAGCATGGGCAGATCCGTGAACAGTGTAGGAGTCGGAAAATCGGTAGCAATGTCCCTTGTAGTCCATATCTTAGAAGCTGCCCCCACCCTGTAATAGTGACTTTAAGGATTACATTAGGGCCCTATTATATTCCTATCATACCACTATTACAGGGTGGGGGCCCCTTCTAATCCATATCTCTCTATGCATAAATACATACAGACAGACGCATTTGCTGATTTATCCACTTGTTGTTCGTCTAACATATCATATACCCCAAAGAGTTCCAATTGTCCTTTCACTGCCCCATTCTAGTTCTGAAGGCCTTACATACTGCACAGAAGAGATACATCCTAAAACCCTACACCTTTACAGCCTAAAACCCTGAAGCCCCTAAACCCTAAACCCCTGTAACCCTAAACCGGGCTTGCTTCTTAGGCCGACGTCCTCGCTGACCTGGACGTCTTTGCTGCTCTTGCGCGCACGGCCCTGGCAGCGCTGGGTGCCCAGTTGGGTTTCGGGCTAATAAAGGTTTAGGGCTTTAGGGTTTAGAGTTTAGGGTTTAGGGGTGTTGGGGTTGGAGTTTAGGGGTTCAGGGTCTGGGGTTTAGGGCTTAGAGTTTAAATAAGGTTTACGAGTTTAGGGGTGTAGGGTTTGCGGTCCAAGGTTCAGGGCAGAAGAGGGCATGTTGGAGGTCTTTGGACCTTCGCCTCAAACCCCAAATCCTAGACGCCAGGGGCTAGCGGCTCAAGCTTAGACTTATTAAGGCCCCTATATTATAGTACCCTTACAGATCCCTTACAGTACCCCTTATAGACCCTTCTAAAGGAGCCCTCTTCAAATTAGTTATGAAGGCCCTTATACTACATGACTTCCTCCGCTCGGGCAACGCATTTCCACAGATTACAGAAATGGGGTTGCGAACACAAAGTTTCGGATTCTTTAAAGGGTTCCTTTCAAAGGGGCTCTGTCGGCATTTGGAAGCTCCAGGGTTTTATGGTGTTTGGAGTCTCCACGTTTAGGGCTTAGGGCCCTTGGCAGCATACTGTGCTCCTCTGTAGGGTTCGGAGGTACTAAGTCACCAACTGCGGAAAGGGTTTACCTGAGCCGAACAAGCCGGCCCGCTGATGGAAGTGCACAAGACAACGATGATAGGGAGCCTTGATGTAGGTCTTCCTGGCTGTGAGAACGGTGTGTCAGGCCTAGTCAACCAGCCCGAAGCCGAACACTCCAACCCTACACCCTAAACCCTTAAACTTCAGCCTCAAACCTCCAACCCCTTAACCCCAACCCTAAAACCCTAAACCCTAAAGCCTAAACCGTGGGCTTCCCTACGAGGCCCTGCACCTTTGTGCGCGCGGAGGTTGACGAGACAGGCCTGCACAGTTCAGGGAGCCGACCTTCGAGCCGATCTTGCGTTGGGGTTTTGGGGTTAGCAGCAATGAGTCAGCGTTTTGGCCTCGGGAATTAGCTGTGTCTTTGCACCTCCAAAGTTGAGGACCGCTGTAGACAGAACTCAGCAAGCAAGAGATCAAAGATCACATCATGCTGGCAAGACTTATTCTGACCGTGCCATCACCCTCCAAGCCCTAAGCCCCAAATCCTCGAAGCCCTACAGCCCCAAACCCATCATCCTCGAACCCTGAAGCCCCCTGAAGGCCTTTTGCTCCAACCACTTCCCATAGCTGGCATAGAAACCTAATGGAAACCCAAGGAATCCCACAATCCTCTGTACAGATCGGGTTCAGGGGTGGTTGGTTTAGTTTAAGATGTAGGCTTTGCGGTTTAGGGTTTAGGGGGCCTTTGCTGTCGACTCAGAGGACCCAAGACCTCCTGATGAAGGAGTATGCCTTAAGCACAACAACAGTGGGCCCCTTGAAGTTCAAGATTTATTCCCTAAAGTGCCGGTTGCATCTAAACCCTAAACCCCAAACCCACAAGGATCTCCGAAAGCTGAGGTAAAGACTACGTCATCGATGGTGCTGTGCATGTGCTGGTGGTGGCAAACTCCCAGCCGCTTCGCCTGCTTGTCTGAGCAGTCCCAAAATGGGAGTTTCCGAAAATTAGGGGTACCTTGTTTTGGGGTCTTTTTCATAAGGATCCCTCTATTTAGGGTGCTTTGTTGGGGTCCCCTATTTTCGGAAACTCCCAAATGTTGAAGGATCGAGGGTCTTAATAAGCAGGTAATGTCTGGGGCTGTACCTTCCCCGACACTGTGGTTCCCTCAAAATGAGTATGTAAACACTTCTGTTTCCACATATACATACGTACATGCACACACACACACACATATATATATATATATATATATATATATATCTGTGTATATACATATATATATATATATATATATATATAGCCACACACACACACAATCACATACGTTCATACACACACTCGTCATAAGTTCATACACATATACATACATAAATACATACATACATACATACATACATACATACATACATACATACATACATTCATACAAAGCCGCGAGCCTCCCGCCAGGTCATGTTGCTCACAGTTGGAAGTCTGGATGGAGAAGCATCTCTCCAACCGCTTCATCTTTTTGGCCGAAAGTGGTATGCTGTTGCCATTCCAGCCAGAGCCTCATCCCACCCATGTGAAGAACCACCAAAGGTGGCGAGACCATCAAGCCGCTCTGAAGCAGTGGATGCGCGACGACCATCGGATCCAACTACACCTCCCCGCTGGATGAGGCCAAAGTCAGCACCGGCGAATCTCCCTGTGAGAAGCGGTGCATACATACACTAGGATGCGGTGCATACATACACTAGGATGCCCAGTAGTACCCTTTTTGTAGTCCTAGGTTCCTTATAAAGTTACCCAATACCAAAAAGAGAGGCCTTTTTATTCTTAGGTTACTGGGTATCCTAGTAGAGGATTTACATAAGCATACTGTTAAGTGTTGGAGCCTGCTTCCTCAGCCAACTGGGCCTGCAAGTGACTTTTTCGGTTAGGGATCGCTCGCTTCGAAAAGCTAAACCCTGCAAACTTCACCCATCAAACCGTGAAGACAACTCGCATAGCTCCGACAGGCTCTCCCAACACTCATATCCATGTCCTACACCGTGCACAGAGGATTGTCGCGAGCCAAGACACCTCAGCCCTAAACCCTATCTGTTATCAACCTTATGAGCCCGAAAAATAATGTCAAAAAGTATATTTTATGATAGATCCTAGACCCTAAGACACCCTAACACTAGCACAACCTTTGGCAGACTCCAACACGCGGGACAAGTCCAGAACCCGAAGCCACCAGCCCCGATTTGCCCTAAATCCTTTCTTATCATTCTTGGGGTTCCGCCCTACTCAAAGTAGTAACGCCCCTAGCTTAAGCTACACACTTTTCATTCAATAAAGTTCAGGCCACTAGTTTACCCTACATCTTTTAAGGGACTACGGTTTAGGGTTTAGGGTTTAGGGTTTAGGGTTTAGGGTTTAGGGTTTAGGCCGGGACACCTGCCACCAAATACTTTTCAGCTTCGACGTTCGTGTGAGCCAGGCAAAGCTACGTCGCGAACGATTTGGACATGCACCGGGACACGCAGGGTCTCCAAGTATCGGTCTATGGAAGACTAGGTTGCTGAGTAGTATCCTTTTGCCCCTTGTATTTTGGAGTCTCCCTACTGAAACAGCATATTTGGAAAAAGGGTACCCTTATGATTAAGGGGTTACTGGGGTACGTAGAAGAAAAGTATAGGGTTGAGGGGTTGAAGGTTTAGGGTTTCGAAATCAATATCAATAGTATTCGTCAGGGTGCCTTGTTCCAACCTTACCGCAAGATATCCCAACATGTTGTTCCAAGTATTACAGGTCCTATATTAGTATGTCAAGGGTTCCGGAGAAAGGACACCACAGCCCCTTAAAGCTTGTGTCGGCTCATGCCAAGAATTCCGAGTCTTCGGATTTAGGGTCCAAGGGTTGGAAGTTATTTTAGATGCTGCGGGTGTTTGTCAACTAGGGTTTCTGGATTTCGTTAACCCCCGATCCGGTTTCTGAAATCCTCAGCAATATCGACATGGTCACTTGCACCCTGATCAATACGACCATCACCACCGCCCTGTACCCTAAACCCTAAACCCTAGTCATCATCAGAGTCCTAGTCGTGTTATTCGTCGTAAACCTCAACGCCATACTGGAATGATGATCTCAGTCACTGGTGGTTTGTCTTCCGGCCTCAGTTTGATGATGTGTATTTTCCAGCTTGATGCCCCAGACCAGAAGCGTTACGGTGCTATTGCCTGTCCCTATGAGGTAGAAGCCAGAAAGTTGGAATATGATTATCCTAACCCTTCCATGGTAAATTATAGGGTATCCTACCATGAAACCATATTCCAACTTTCCGGAGTTCCCTGTAAACCCACAGCCCTTGTGAAAATCTAAGCATCCCTCGGCTCTAAAAGCTAAAGCCCAAACTCTCAACCTGGAAACCCTATACTATACGAACAGGCCTTAAGACTTAGAATAGGGTTTGGGGGTAATTATCTTAAATTATACTATAATTAAAATAAGCAACCCCACAAACCCTATTCAAATTCAGGCCCTTATATTACACCCTAAAGCTTTTCCTTCTCAGCCTCCCCTTTGCCAATTAACCCCCGCAGCACGGACCTGGGCTTCGGGGGTTGTTAGGGGGGTTTTAGGGTTTAGGTCGGGTATATGGAGTTTAGGGCCTGAGGGAGTGTAGAGGTTGAACCTCAAGAAGATAAGGGTTTCGGAGTCATTTGGGCTTGGGGGGCGGGGGGCTTGGGTTAAGGGTATTCAGGGTCTAGGGCTGGGTTCAGGACTTGTGATGTTCCGTTTTGGGCTGTCAATCCACTTGTCTCCTTACGAAAACAGTATATTGCAAAAAAGGGTACCGTTACTATCAAGGGGTTGCCGGAGAAACCAACCCCGGAAGTCTCATTCACGCTGAAGCGCCTGGCGTTGCGAAACCTTACTGTAACCCTAAACCCTGCACCCCAAACCCTTCGCGGAGGTCCCGTTTGCATAGTATAATGGGCCCCAAAACCCTGTCTAACTAAAAAGCCCCCAATGGTACCCCAAACCCGGCGACTGAGGTCCCGCTTGCATCTCATTACCGGGCCGAACATGGGCGGCAAGAGCACTTACATCAGGCCGGAACTCGGGAATTTGGAGGTTTGAGGGTTACTTGGAAGGGCAGGGGACTTAGTAAGTAGGTAATAAGTAGGGTTATAAGTGGGGTAACTCCATTTAGGGTACTTATAACTCTATTTATAACCTACTTACCATGTCCCCTGCCCTTCCAAGTAGAGGGTTTTTTTGGGCATGATGCTCGGACCCTGTTGAGTGCACTCGCATGCAAGTCAACGCGAAACGGCGCTACCCAAGAATCCGCTCAGTAGGTACCCAGAGCCTCCAAAACCCCTTAATTAAGGAATAGATCTTAAATCATATTAGGGCTCCTATTATAATTTAAGGTATATTCCTTAATTAAGGGGTTTTGGAGTCTCTGGGTAGGGCAGTGCAAAGGGGTTTTGGGGTTTAGGACCGTTTAGGAATCAGGGTTTCGGTGTTTAGGGGTCTCTTGTCAGGGTTCTTTGACGGTGCCTTTAATACAGGGGGGTTCTATACCCAGACCTCCGGGAGGATCCAAAGAGTAGATCCCTTAATGGGGGTTCCTCCAAAGTACCCTTAGTAGTATAGGGCCCCAAATTAGGGGATCTACTTTCCTCCCTAAACCCTAAATCCCTAAGGGAGCCCTTCAAGGAACCCTACTTAGTCCCATGATCCTCCTGCGGGCCTGGGTATAGAAGGGTCCCGAGTCCTCAAAGGGGATCCCTCCGGGACTCCATCACGGGATCCCTTAAGGGGGCCCCTTTTTAATGGTTCCTTTTCAGAAACCCCTTAAGGGTTCTATTCGGGGTTCTATAAGGGGGTTTGCGGTGTCCCATACCCTTCGGGAGGATCCACAAAGTTTTTTCTTAATTTGGGACCCTTACTACTAGAGGGTAGTCAAATAGGAATACCTTTAAGAGCTTCAGAAGGCAAAGGTGAATTCAAAAATAGTCCTGAGTCGTAGGGTCCTGTAGGAGAGGACCCTTACAGTATCCCTAATTTCAGCTTCGACCGGTTTTGATGCAGGTGCCTTGACAATGTGATACTGTCCCCACTGAGAACAGTTGAAAAGAATTATTTTATAGGCATATAGGTTTACAAGGCCCTTACCTGTAGCCCTATTACAGTCTGTTACGAGTTGAGGGGCAGTACGAAATACATAGGGTTTTTGGGGCATATTACAGCATAGGAGATACGGCCACGATAAGGCATATTTTTACTCAGCCCCTGTTGTGGGCTTTTTGATGCATGGCTTTGGGGGTTCTGCTTGGAGGGTTTAGGGTGCGAGGGTACAGGGTAGTTGGGTGTTTGCAGTTGCAGCCCGAAAGCTACTACATCAGTTCTAGATCTTAGGGTTCGTGTAACCATAATAGTATAGCGATAGCGGCCCTCTACCCATGTACTCTGGATCCCTCTTTTGTACTTCAACCATTTCAGGGTATGATTCCTTAGTGTTGGGGCCAGGCATGCGGATCTGAGGGGTCTGAACTTGGGAACTCGTGTTGTCGAGGCAGCGTCCCTGAATCGTGCAATAGTTCGATACCCCCCCCGAACTCCTCCCTAAACCCGAAACCCTCAATATCCTTTGATTAAGGGCTCTTTCCAGAGCCGTACGAAAACCAGCTTCGAGCTCTTTGATCAAGGCAGTTTCGAGTCTGCGGGTTCACTTAAGAGCCATGGCTGTCGTGCTTCCGCAGCCGTCCATGGGCCCTGTGACCATGGAGGAGCTCGACGTCGAAGGGCTACTTAACATGGGGGCCTTAATAATCAGAATGGGGTTTTGGGGAGCGCATTATACCATAATTATAATAAGGAGCCCCCAAAATGGTACAGGTAGTTATTTCGGCCGCTGTATTTGGGCTCAAGGTGTTTAGGATTTTAGGGTGGGGGGTCGTGGTTACATTGTTGCTTTTTCCTGTTGTGGGTGATGGTTTCTGTCCTGGCGCCACTTCCAGAGATCTTCAAGAACAGTAGTTGCTTACCTTATAAGGGGAATGGACTTTGGGTTATAGGTGTATGTTTCATTGTTCAGGGCTTGGGGTCCAGGGTCTCAAGTTTGGGGTCCAGGGTCTCGGATCTAGGTCAACAGGATTCAAGGTTGAGGGCTTCTCATTAGAATTCCACCAGAGCATACCCCCAAACCCTATTCTAATTTATTGAGGCCACCTCAACCTTGACACCTAAACCCTAGACCTTACTTGCAAGTTGGATTCTACCTTAACAGTACAAGGAGCCTCCGTCGCAAGACGATGCTTTGGGGATGAGTTTTTTCGTAACAGTGGTCAAGCAACAAAACCTCAGCTCTCGTTTTGGGGTTTAGGGTTTTAGGGGTCTAAATCCGCCGAACCCACGGAACCCTCTTCGAGCCCCCTCGGGAAGTGAGCCAATCTCGGCGCAAGGTTTAGTGTTCAGGATTTGGGGGATTATGTTTCATAGTGGTGAGGTTTAGGGTTTTTGCATTTCCGCTGAGGCCGCGGCGTGAAAAGCCCCAAATCCTAGATAGCATCATTTCTCCCTAACCCTAAACCCTAAACCCTAAACCCTAAACCCTACCTCCCGCTGGCATTTGGCTCAAAGCCCAGCCTGCCGCAAAGTTTAGGCTCTTGGTTTAGGGCTCCCGCGCAGGTCCCGAAACGTCGGAGTCCCTTTCCCAATGAGGCCTGCAAGCCCCGAGCCCCAGAAATCCAAGCCCGAAACGTGCCCCAAGGGGGTTTAGGGTTTAGGGTTTAGGGATTCTTAGATAGGTCCGGATGCACAGGAAAAACCCTGAACCCCAAGCGCTGAACCCTCCGAAGCCAGCCATGCCGAATCGCAACTGTTACCTCGCTATAGCACTGGACGACGAGAGCCTGGCATCCCTTGGGAAGGTCGGTCGCTTGCAAGGCTTGAGCGTTTAGGGTGTAATATATGGGCCTAAATAATTACAAATACTATCTTGGGTTCCATATTGTAAGTATCGTATAATGCGCGCCGCAACCCTATTCCAATTATTAAGGCCGCCATAGTGGGGTTTGGGGTGTAGGGTGCGTTCACCGTGAGCGCGGGCACGCGATGGATGTGCTTCTTTGATGGGGACGCGCCCCCTTATCGAGGGCTTGCGTCAACATGTAGTCCTGCCCCGACCATCCCCAACTAGACAAAATTAGGGTTTAGGGTTCACACCCAAACCGCAGTTCTACATAAATGCGACCACATTTTCACAGCAAGCCACAGCTGATATGGATTGGTGTCCGGTTGCGGAGCCTCGAGCGCCCATGTAAACGGTCAGCGGCATTCTCGGCAGTTTAGGGCTTATAGGATTCAAGGTTTAGGGTTTCGGCTTCCGCAGAAGATCCAACAATGGTATTCTTGTTTGACAGAGGTGTAAAACGGGTTTTACGGTTTGTACCGGCGCTTTATGGCTGTAGGCTTTCCTTCTTTATAAGGATTTGACAAGTCGTACTGGCAAGCCGTTCGTGGTTTTTTTGTCGGAATTTAGGTTTTGTTGCTTTAAGGATTTAGTGTTTCGGCTTCGGGTTTTGGTGTTTAGAGTTGGATACTGCCCTCACTCAGTAAGCGTATTAGGTCCTTAATAGTAGGCCTAGTATAGACTGTTACTGTGTAGGGCCAGTATCCAAGTTTAGGGCTGAGTGGTCTAAATTCCAATGCGTGGACACGATCGACAGCCAGTCGGCTTCAGAAGATTTTGGTAGTTTCCTAGGTCCCCCAGAAGTGCCCCTGATATATTGGGGGTTTCCTTGAAAACCCAGCACAACAGGCTTGCAAATATTGTACACCTAGACTCTTAAATCCTAGATCCTGTACCCAGTTTGCTTTGAGAGGCATGGTCTTGTAGGTACAGACACGGCTGGTTCTTGGTAGCGTAATTAGTATGCATCAGTTCATTTGGGACAAGATCATCCCTTATAGAACTCACAGTGTACATGTCTGGGGCTTGTGAACACAGCAACTACGGGTTCGGATTTCATTGATGATTAGACCTTGGAGTTTAGGATGCAAGAGTGCCGGAATAGTAGGGTTCTGCAAGATACCTTGCACCCTAAGCCCAGGCCTAAGCAAAGGACCCCTGCAACTCCTAGACCTAGACCCAAGCCCGCAAATGTAGGGTTTTTGCAAAGCCCGCACGAGAAGGGGCCCAAGAAAGGCCGGTGCACCTGATGAAGCCCTGTTTAGGGTTTCGGGTTTAGGGTCCGGAAATCTTCGACGCAGAGGTTTTCATGTCTGCGTTTTGACCAGTACACTCAGTACACCTTGAATTCTCGCTGCAATCTCGAATCTTGTAGCCTGGACCTTTGCTTTGACAAAACAGAAGCCTCAATAAATACTCTGAACCCCAAACCAGCAGCCCTGCAGCCCTGCCAAGCGAGTATTCCTGATTAGGGCGGAGTTTGGGGCTAGATTCGCGTATAATTATCTGATTTCCTATTTCATTATACCAATCATTCCGACCTCCCGATTCCGCCTTGTTGAAGGTTGCGTCTTCCGTGGTGGCCTCATCAGAGTTGCTTGGACTACCTGCGGACACCGGCTGCCAGACCTGCTATCAGTGCCATTTTCATTTTGAGGGGTTATGGATGGGGCGCTTTCGGGTTTTGACTTACAGAGACCTCAAATGGCACAGGAACCTCGCTTTAAAGGCACCCTTGTGGTCATGTTGCACTCCGTGAGGGCTCCGCTGGCTAAGCATCTACCCAGAGACCTTGCAGCATCACTCATGCAGTGTGTCATACAGACACATCGAGTCATGCTCCACTGCCCAAAATGCCACTGTGACGGACGCACATGCAGGCGTTTCTCCAGTACCACAAAGCTGCACAAACACCAGCGATTCGCCCGGCATGGCAAACCTAAAACTATGGGTTTCGAAGCCCTAGACTCTAGACTTTGGAATTCCAAGACGAGCTTCCTCAGACAGGGGGTGTTCATGTAGACTCCACAAACGGTACCTAAAGCCTTCACCACTGAAAACAAGGGGAATCCAAAGTTTTCGGAAGCCGTCCGTATGACCGAGGCTTCGATGCAGTCGACCCGTCGTCCATGCACATGACGCGACTTGGCTTCAGGGTGTTATATATTGGTCTGGTTCACTAGAAATGCTCGCCTGAAGGATTTTTTAAGATGATGATGTTCGAGTATCCGCCAAGACCCTGTTTTGACTTAAGCCCTAAACCCTAAACGCCCCTTTACCAGGGTTCCCAGAGACTCCAATATCCCTTAATTAAGGAATATTCCTTAAATCATATTAGGGATCCTACTATAATTTAAGGAATATTCCTTAATTAAGGGATATTGGAGTCTCTGGGTTTGGCCTGCCCGACTGTCGCCTTCCTTTATGGAAACTGAAGAGCGACTTTTTCCTACGAAGAGTTACCGGGGCACCGGTTTGTGTCGGGATTTCACGCGGCTTAGGGGTGGTGGCATAGGCCTTAGGGTTCCAGACTAGCGAGCTGAAAGCTCAGGCGCCCAGATGGAAAAAATGCCAAAAGTTAGTTCTCCAAATTGGGATGCCTTTTGATGTTCTCTTTTCCGGGTGCCGTACTATGTTTGGGACCTCCAAAAGGGATCGCCCGCCCAGAACCTGGGACCCCCCCAGCCCGAAACCCGAAACATTAAGGCTGCATTTTGGTTAGGCGAAGCCCGCGGGCGAGCCGTGAAAAGGTTGACGTGAAGTCTCTGAGGCAGCAGCCATACGAAACGGTTGTAGAACCTGCTGTTTGTTGCAAAACCCTCCGTTGAGAAAGGCCTTTGGCACTCCAAGCCCCAACAGAAACTTGTGAACCCTGTAAAGCCTAGAAATCTTGAAATCATCCAAAGGACTTTAAAGCTCGAACCTTGAATCCCAAATCACGTCTAACCCTCGAAGCTTTCTCTCGCAGTGTGGTTTCCGCCCAGGTTCCTGTTCTTCGGTGAACATGCTGGGAGGCTACCGGCACCGGCATTGGAGACTTTGCATGAGAGGCTTTGCAGAGAGCTGCTGGACGAGGGCTTGTCCACTCCCATGGCCTTCAAAGGCTTTGAAATCTTCGGGAAGATGAATGTGACCTAGTAGCAGAGTTGGTAACCTTTTAGCTTCTTGGGGTATTGCAAACCCTTTGTAATTAATCCCGAAGATGTAACAATGGCTCCCTTAGGGTACTGGACAACGAAGGTGGTAGTGGCCACCTTCGATGCTCCTCAATCCATGCTGGACTTGCGAGATAGGGTTCTCCAAGCTTGTCTCAAGGACGCGCGGGGGGGGGGGGGGGGGGGGCGAAACACATATGGGTTTCATGTGCTGTTCTCATGTTCTTATAAGCCTAGGTTGCTTATTACTTTCTGCAAGGAGATCAGGCCAAGAGAGTTTGCTGTTCTTTGGAGCGCCTCTTTCAAAACCCTTTTGGGAAGTTGTTGAAACCGACCCGCTGTCCCTGCATGCAGTGGAGGACCCGTCCTTCCCGCCTGCGTTTATCAAGCTGCTCAAGGAACAGGTCGTTCCTCGGATGTTCAAGCATGCTGTCAGTTGTGAGCTGTCCTTTCGAACGGGCAGTGTACTGTCCTATCGTATTTTTCACATGGCAAACGGCCCAAGTGCCTCCGTCTAGGACTGGCTCCATAGCTTTAAGTAGGGTTTAGGCCGTTGGGTTTCTTTGGTCAACACAGATACCTATAAAACACTTAATCCCAAACCTGTATACTCGAAACCTCCCACTTGTTCATACCTCGCTGGCCCCACTATAGCCTAAAACATGTTATATCTCTGTAAGACCCTGTGTATATATCATAAAACCCTCATGGAGTCCTTCTTAGAGTAGCCCTTGTAGACGCCTTTCAAAGGGAACCCGTAAACGAACCCTAGTGTTCTAATTGTCATAGAACCCACATAGAACCTTCTTAGAGTAGGCCTCGTAGACATTCTGAGTTTTTATGCCACTACATTTTGCCTGAACCTTAAACCTGAAGCCCAAAAACTACAGAGTTACGGAGTTGGGTTTAGGGTTTAGGTTTCAGAGACCCTTGGCCTGAAAAACAGGAGCCATTGAGGCGTAGACCTCCCGCCCCTGCAACGAAAGAACCAAGCAGAGCCCTCAGCCGCAGAACCCTGAACCCATCCCCGAAGCCCGCCAGAGCCCCTAAATCCTGAGAAACGGCATCGACGAGCCTGTTGGTTAGAGGTTTAGGGCTTAAAGGGGTTTAGGGTTTAGGGTTTAAGGTCTTCTAGCCCCAACCCTATAAGGCCCGAACCGGATGCCCTGAACCGTGAGCTCTGAACCTCAACTAGGTTGCCCAGTAGTACCCGTTTGCCCTGCTTCCTGTGGGCGCCTCCTGATTAGACTAGTATATGGGAGTTTCCGAGAATTAGGGGTACCTTGTTTTGGGGTCCTTAGAATAAGGATCCTACTACTTAGTGTACTATATAAAGGTCCCCTATTTTCGGAAAGTCCCATATTCGGAAAAAGGGTGCCCAGAATAACAAGGGGCTGCTGGGGAACCTAGTTAAACCCCAAACCCTAAGCAGAGGAGTGGATTCCGCACATCACGCTTGGGAAGATCCGCGCCACCCGGGCGCAGCTGTCCTCCGTCAGCTGTAGAAGGCAAGGGAAAAGATGGGCTTTTTGGCGTTCCTTCAAGGGGGTCTTACAATATAAAGGGATCCTTTTGTCGCCCTTAAGAAATTGAAAACCCTTAAAGGTCTTATAATATGAAGGATTCCTTTTGCCCCTTTTTAGAAAACCCTTCAAGGAACTTAACGCTTTTCTTTGAGGTCGGGTTTGGGGTGGGCTGAGGGTTTAGCAGCTTGGAGGGTGTTCCTGTACAAGATCGAGAAGACGCAAGGATTAGTATAGGGGCCTTAAAAATGCCAATACCATTTTGGGGGTTCCTTATTGTAATTATAGTATAATGGCCCCCCCGAAACCCTATTCGAAACTCTATTCTAACTATTAAGGCCCCTGTAGTATGTAGGTAGGCTGGTTGCCTGCTGTAGTTTAGTGTTTAGGGTTTGGGTCGAATCGAAGGGTACGGGGCACCAAAAACGTTAGTGCCAATGTACGGGTTGGGCTTTAGAGATGGAATGTGCAGTTCGAATTAATGCTACGATGATAAGAATGTTGGTTGTAGGGTCGGCTGTGACTCAATTTTGCTGGACATGGATTTGATGTCCGATTTTGCGTGCACAGGAAACACAACCCCAACACATGTTGGAAAGCCCCTCACAGCAGAACTCCTCAAAGCTAACACCTGCAACCTTCAACAAAGCCTGCAACCCTCAACCCCAAACTCTAAACCCTAAACCCCAAACTCTAAGCCCTAACCTCCCAACTCTGAACCCTAAACTCGAAGACGGCTCTTGGAAGGCTCCGTGCGTCGCTCAAAGCTGCACAGCCCAAGGCCAGTCTGTCCTAGGCGACTACCAGATGCTCCTTAAAGGGTTCTATAAGGGATCTATAGGGATTTTACAAGGGATTTTTAGGTTCTATAAGGGCTCTAAGAGGGATCTATAAGGGTTCTATAAGAGAACTAGAAGGGTTCTACAAGGATCTGTAGGGGCTTAGGGTCATAGGTGACCCTTTGAGTTCCGTACGCGTGCGCCCTTTCAATGTTGAGTCTCCTTTTATGAAAGCCGAATAGTAGGGAACAGGGTACGCTTATTATGGGGCTACTCAGGAAGCTAGTAGTAGTTATATAAGGTATATAGGAAGCGACTCCGCATTGCACTTGTCTGATGTGTCGATGAAACACTTCCATATTCCAAGAACCCGTATCCCCAAACACTACAAAATAGTGGGTTCATGCTTAATTTGAGGGTCTAACCCCTAGAACAATAGATAGGTTTTTGGATCCCCAAGCACAAAAAATGTGATAGATTAAGTTAAGAGCATATCTCTGAAGTCTCCGGTGCTGACACTCTGTCAGCTGACCTCGAAGCTCTACCGCCAGTTGTTCTCAAGTTTAGGACCCCCTTTTAGGTCCCAAAAACAATGTAAGACTGAGAACAGGTAGGGCCGAGGTGTTAGTATGGTGCCTTGTCTTCTAAGGCCCTGAGTAGTACCCTTTCGCCCTTTTCTTGTTGGGTTCCCTCATTAGAACCAAACAGTGGGAAAAAGGGCACCCTTCACCCTTATTATCAAGGGACTGCTCAGGAACCTAGTAGTAGTTGTATGGGTAGTTCTCTACATAAGGACCCCTTTTAAATCGCCAAGATAATACGGCACCCTTATATCAAGGATCTTCCCTGATGAGGAGAACTACCCAAATCATACGTTGTTAACCTATTCTACTATAAAATGTCATATTACATTGTTTCATACTCATTATACTCGATCATGTTTTCTTATGTGATTTTCCTACGTATATAGCCTAAGTGAGCAGCGTGGCTTAAGGTGGTGCCTGGGCTCCGACAGCTCAACATTTGGACTCCCGAAAAAAGCCTTTCGTTATCAGGGATGGCAGGAAATCACCTTAAGCCCTCAACTACGAGCCCACGTCCAAGCCCTGGATCTTGCCCCACAGTTTCACTATGTTGGAGTGACCAGCCCTGCGCGCATAACATCAGGCGGCTGAAGTTTCGGGCGACAGCAAACGCGTCGGGTTCAAGCGTATGTGTGACGCGTATTCCTGCGTGCATGGTAGGCCTCCGCCATCTTCCATCCAAAGATGCGAGCTCAACCCTCAAGAAAGCCTCGGACCCTACAAGACGGCTAGACAAGCCTCTTCGCAACTCAAGCCAGATCTCAACTCCGATGTTGTGTCAAGACTTCATCTGAGAATAAGAAAACAGTAATCGTAATAACGACAATAGTAATAACAACCAGAATCGTAATAATAGCGCTAATTTCCGTAGGCTCTGAATTCATCGCTCCCGGAAGGGCCTGACGATGCTGGGAGAGCGTCCGAAGAGAGCACGGCTGGATTGGGACGCTGCCCTGGAATTCTTGCCGCCGGGAGTGGCCGACTGCGAATGAGCACCAGGATCAGTCAGGCGAGGCTCACCTGTTGTTCTGCTTGAGGTGGCACGTTCATGGTGTCAAGACAGTCCACCAGTTCAGGGAAGGCCGTGGTTTGAAGAACCCAAAAACTTTCTTGATCTGGCTGCTACGAGAAATTCGGGGGTTCAGCCTTCGCAGCCTTAAGCTCTTAAACCCTAAGACAGCGCAGTTCCCACGTAGGCTTCGCGCCCTGGGCCCCGCGAACGGGCCAGGAACGACCTTGGCAAGCTGCAAAGCTTGCGTCAAGGATCAGGGGACTTTGTAGCAGCGATGACAAAAGTCATATAGTGCATGAATGAATACGAACATCATTCGTTTGGGGTCCTTACTGACACTCAAAGCTTAATGCACTCCCCGACCTATTGAGATCCTTTTACTGCCCAATGTGGGATACTATAGACTGGGTTTAGGGTTTAGGGGTTTAGGCTTTCCTAAATTCAAAAACCCTAAACTACGTATATACGAAGTCACCCAGGATCCGAAGTTCACCATGTACAGTGTACAGTCTCCGTCCCTGGCGCTCGGCTGGCATCGGCTGAAAAGACGGGATCGGAGAGCGCAAGCCACAGAAATGCCCCTGCAAACACCACAGGGGCCTAAATAATTACCAATACCTTTTTGGGGGGTTCCTGATTAATGAGTATAGAAAATTGGCCCCCAAAGCCTAGCCTGTTCCGCAGTCAAAGAGCAACAAGAGGAAGGCCAAGCCAATCCTAGCACCTGAAACCCGAAAGCACAAAAAAAACACATCTACGCTGCAACTCTGCTGGGTGTTCCTTGGGAATCAGCTTCGTGTTTTTATTGTTGCATGAGACCCGACACTATTATATTATAAAGCCAACATGGAGCTGAAAATCGCTCTTCTTTGGGGTGGTTGGGTCCTGACATAAAAAACAACAATAGGATAAGAGTACCCCATCACAAAGAAAACATCCCTAAATCTTTAGAATCCACTACGTGGGAAAGCTGAGCCCCACCCCTTCCTTTTGTTTCAGAGAGCTTTCGGACTGTGAGGAGCTACTCCGACGTCAAGCGGCTCTTCCCTACGACTTTCCGCAGCTCAGCGGGATTCAGGGCGCTTGGGGTTTAGGGTTTAGGGTCTGAGGCTTGAGGGCATTTTTTGGGGCTTGGGGGATCTGGGGCTGTAGGGATACTTTAAACTTTGAGATAATGACATAACTGAAAGTGCACTCTTTCATGGGCTTGCGAACTCGGCAACGAAGATGTAGTAACCTGAAGATACCCTTTTTTTTTTTTTTTTGAGTTTAGGGCCTCTTTGGCATAGAATGCATAGAACCCTCAGTAGTGGAGTACGTAACGATTAAACTTGTTTGGGGGTACCATAACCCTGTATAATCCCAAAGGCTAACCTGTGGTTTCCCCAAGAAACTGGACGAGTAAGAACCCCTGTAGAGCCGCAGTGGTTGAGCCCTGACTCAATTCCTGAAGCCCAAAACGCTTGAATGCGTTCCTTTTACAACATCTTTTCCTGGCCTTCTAAGGGGAGAAGAGTAGTACCGAATGTGCAGATCAGGTACAGGAAACAACGTCTAGAGTTTACGATAGGACTCGGAAAACTACCAACAAGTATCCCGTGAAAATCCCTCTGACAAAGTTATGTATGTCACATGATATAGCCCAAATCTCGCATCTAACTATCAAGGGGCCTTACATGAGCTTTTGGGATGCCCGGAACCCCAAAATATTAATGCACAACCCTAAACGAAAACCAATGCACTATTCTTGCACCTAAGGGTTCTTTTGAGGTTCTACGAGAGTTCCATCGCGGCCCTACAAGGGATTTATAAGGGGTCTACAACGGTAATTCAAAGGCCTCAAACCCATCAAGCTGAAATCCAAAATCCTCACCCCAAAGCCAAAGCCCTGAAGCCTTTCCCCCACATCCTCAACCCTAGCGCCAAAACTCCCTCTCATACCCTAAGCCCTAAACTTAAACCCCTAAACCCTAAACCCCCTTTGCCCTAAGCCCCTAAACCCCTAAACCCTCAACCCTCATGAACCCACTATGCAGTTCGTTGGATAGCTCCTCCTTGTCATAGTCGGGTAACATTTTATATTTTTATGGGTACTTAAACCTAATAAGAAATTAAAAGTTTACATTGTTAATCCTATCCCAACCATGAACTACCTTAACCTACCAAACCCTACAGTTTTGTAGGCTCTTATTACACATCCTAATATGGAATTTATAGAGACCCTACTTTTTTGTAGGTTTTGGTAGGTTAAGGTAGTCCTGCTCTTGCAACAGGCAACCCGAAGCCCCAAGTTGATCCCCAAACTCGAAACCCCCAACTCTGGAACGCTAAACCCAAACCTAAACTCAAGAACCCTAAACCTCCAACCCCCAAAAGCCCCAAAACTCTAAGCCCCTAAGCCCTAAACCCCCGCATCCCTAAACCATAAAAACCTAGACACCCAAACCCCTCAACCCCTAAATCAGCCCAAAGCTCTAAGGCCCGAAACCCTCAAACCCTAAAACCCTAAACCCCCTTAAAACCCCCTAAAACCCCTAAACCCCCAAACGCCTAAACCCTAAAGCGCAAAACTCTAAGCCAAAAACCCCCAAACCCCTAAAACCCCTAAAGCCCAAAGCTCTAAGGCCCTAAACCCTAAACCCCCTTAAAACCCCCTAAAACCCCTAAACCCCCAAACCCCTAAACCCTAAAGCGCAAAACTCTAAGCCAAAAACCCTCAACCCCCTCAACCCCTAAAGCTCAAATGTGGTAGTAGTGTTGTCACGTTGTACTCCCGCCCGGATTCGTTTGGGCTTACAACATTCTCATTTGACTGCAACCGCAAACTCTGCAGTTCAAGGTAACCATGGGGTTTTCATTCGACACGGAAGTGGTTGTACCCTTCTTTGACGAGCTTGCTGCTCTGGGGTCTGATCTGATGGCGCGTGTATGCGCCGCAGTTTTGATTTCGACAGTCATGATCTCCTTGTTGGCTATTCTATTCCGTAAGCGGCTTCGATTCTGTGTGAAGTGGGGCAAGACTTGGTTCGCCTTGTCTAGCCTCATCTGTTACGCTATCGTTGCTGTTACCGGTTTCCGAGGCTATCCGGCTCTTGCAGCTTTGGTGTTCTTTTGGGACACCAGTTTTGTTGCTGCACTGTCTCGTTGGGCTGCAGTTGCCACACCTGTGTTCAAGGTGCCTCCCAAACCTGACAACGTCGTTTATCGGTCTGGTGAGATCTTCTTCGTGAACATATGTGGTAAACCAGTGCCTGTGTGGCCAGGTACCATCGTCTCCGATCCTAAGTCTGGAGTTGCTACTCAGTACAACTTCAAACCTATGGACGTCAGCGAGTACACTTCTGAGGTTCGCGCTGAAATGATGACGGTACAGTCCACATCAGGCGGTTTTGTTATCGAGCCTGGACAGTGGCGCTGTGCTACCCTGAAAGATGGGAAGCTCAGTCCTGCCGCTGGCAATTGGACCAACTCGTCGTGGTATTCCTACCGGAAGTCCACAGAGTGGAAGGCAGGCACACTTGGTGCGTGCCACTCCTTGCTTGGAAAGGGAGGACTTTGTGATTTAGACGCTGAGAAACTTTTCGTTACTCACGACTTCGTCACTTTTGTCCCCTCTTGCTCTTCTCCCGAGGAGTGAGACCTTGCAATTGGCCCCATGTGTCCCTTGCCGAAGCGCTGGGACGCAAGTGGCAGGAGGAGGATATGGTGAAGGCAGAAGAGCTTTGCCTCCTCTCCCAAGATTTCAATTTCGCCCCACTGGGCATGAGGGTTCCTTCTCTCAAAATCTCCAATTCGTACAAGCCAAGCGTGAGTGTGTTTCACATTGAAGAGGGTGTGCCCCTCGGCGTGTCCAACGGGACATGCCTTAATAACCCACGCATGGTTGGATTGAAAGGGGTGAGATTGGGGAATTACTCCTCCGGGCGTGGAACCTCAGGAGGAGCTGTTTTCCATGTGGATAAGTCTATTGCAGGCATCCACCTCGGATCCAACCCTGGATACGGTGACCACCCGAACATCTTCCGTCAGCTTGGGCACATGAGGTTGATTATGAGGCCCTCCGTCTGTGCCGACCCACTTTGGGATCGCAGATGAGGACTTTTCTCCATGCACTAAAGGAAGTGAGCCGCCGGGCATCGCTGGACTTGACTATTCAACGTGAAAGTTCCTTGAAATCTTTGAACATTTCGGAACCAGTCCCATCAGTACGAGTTGTTCCGAAGGAAATTCGTCTGGTGAGACAACAGCTGTGTAGAATACTAGATGGCCACACCTATGCACGAGCCATGCGGTGTCCTTTTGGCCCATCTAGTCCGGCGTTAACGTGTCATGTGCCTCTTGTACATCCTACTCTTGTTTGGAATGCTTACATGCGCTCCAAGCGCGCACAGCGTCTTAATTAGGAATTTGTTTTACCGATAGTCCGTCGTAGGGATCCTTGCGTGCATCTCGCCCGGATCGTCCGCAGTGACTGCTTGCGTAAACCCCCCAACCCCTAAACCCCCAAACCCCTAAACCCTAAAGCGCAAAACTCTAAGCCAAAAACCCCCAAACCCCTCAACCCCTGAAACCCAAAGCTCTAAGCCCCCATACCCTAAAACCCTAAACCCCCAAAGCCCTAAACCCCCAAACCCCTAAACCCTAAAGCGCAAAACTCTAAGCCAAAAACCCCCAAACCCCTAAAGCCCAAAGCTCTAAGCCCCCATACCCTAAAACCCTAAACCCCCAAAGCCCTAAACCCCCAAACCCCTAAACCCTAAAGCGCAAAACTCTAAGCCAAAAACCCCCAAACCCAAACCCCTAAACCCCTAAAGCCAAAGCTCTAAGCCCCTCAAACCCTAAAACCCTAAACCCCCTCAAACCCCTAAACCCCCAAAGCCCAAAACTCCAAGCCCGAAGCCGAGGCCAGGAACGCAGGCCGTGCAGCTTAGCGCCTTTCAGGCTCCTTTTGCTTTTCAAACGGGAAAAGGAGGGACCCTTAATGGGGACCCCTACCCCATAATGGGCTATATAATGGGTATATAGTGGCTATATTAAGGGTATATACCTAGGGGTCCTTATTAGGGGTCCCTCCTGTTACCCTTGGAGCTTTCCTCGGGGGCCCTTCAAAGGTGGGCTGGGCTTAGATTCTAGTATCCCTCAAATGCGGAATATTCCTTAAACCACACCAGGGAGCCCACTTTATTTTACGGTATATTCCTTCATTAAGGCCCATAAGCCGCAAAATAGTAGGGTTCATATAAGGAACCCTAATAAAGGCCCAAGGTTTCTTAATGAGGTTCCTACATTAATTACCATACGTTCATACTTTTGGGGGACTTGGTACTTAAAGGGGACCACTATGAACTAAAAGTCTATACTTGTTCTGCCTGGTTACTTCAAAGCCTTAAAAGAGCTGGGATAAAGGCAGGTGGAAGATGAAGGATCCCCCCAAAAACGCCCTAACCCCAAAACTGCTTAGGGGTCTCGGGTTTGGGGTTTAGGGTTCAGGGGTTTGGGGTTGAGGGTTTATAAGAGCCCTAAACCCCAAACCCTTAAACCCTAAAACCCGAAACCCCAAACCTATCAGAACGCATCTTGTCCCTTCGCTTTGAACTTCCTCAGAGGACACCTTAGGACTCTCTGGGCTCCCTTGGACTACCTTAACCGGTTCAGGGCTTAGGTACCTTAAAACTACTTGTAGCCCAACAACCTACCTTACCTTTTTTTTTTTCTGGTTTCTTCTATATATATATATATATACATATACATATGTATGTATATGTACTTATGCTATATGTCTGTAAATTCATGAAGAAGTGTAGGCTTTTTGAGCCACAGGTTGCAGTAGAGTAGGTATCCGTTAACCTTTTTGGGATACGGATACCCTATATACTCCCAAGGACCGCAAGGTTAAGCTTCAGTTCCGCTAGGGTACCGGACAACTAACTTAAACTTGGGTACTGCCCCCACTCAGCAACACGGTACCTTAGGGTCATATCAAGGGCTATATACACAACAATATTTTGAGTACTCACAGTTGGGTAGTATGTATAATATGGTTCTATGTAGCCCTTGATCAAACCTGAAGGCCTTAAAGCCAAGCGTCTAAAGTAAAAGACCTCGCCCACAAACTCACAAAAAGAGCCTTGATTGTGCCAGAACCCGTAAAGAAGCCCCTTGAAAAGAGGCCTAATTGCGCCCCTCTAGAACCCAATACAGAACCCAACATAGAAGCCGTAAAGAAGCCCTTTAAAAAAAGCCCAAACCCCTAAACTTTCCTAAACCCTAAACCCCTACCAAACCCTAAACCTTTTAAAGAGCCCTAAACCCAGCTGGAGTCTTGTGCCAGAGGCTCGCAGCGCCGAGATAGAAGCACTATCCCGTGAGGTGAGGGAGTGTTTGGGATTTAGGGGGTCTGGGGGTTTTAGGGGTTTTAGGGTTTTGGGGCTTAGGGCTTGGGGCTTTAGGGGTCTAGGGGTTTGGGGAGTTTAGGGGTTTAAGGGTTTAGGGGTTTGGGGTTTAGAGTTCGGGGGTTAGATTTTACGGTTTCAGGGTTTTGGGGGGTTTAGGGTTTAGGTGGTCTTAGAGAGTCGCTACTCTTAAAACCAGAAGTCTTCTATAAGGTGACTATTCCTGTGAGGATTTTGTAGTAAAGGTACGAAGATATGGGTACTATAAGCGTGTTGTAATCACTGTACTGTGACAAGGACACCCATTGACGATTTAGGGTTTTGTGGTGTTGGGGTTGTTTCCGGGTTGCTGTAAGGGATCTACAAAGGTTCTACACGAAGGTTGTACCCTCTACTTCTGCGGAATATTGGGGAAGGTTGGGGTTTCGGGTGTTCTTGGATTTGGTGTTGAGGGGCTGGGGTGTAGGGCTTAGGGGTTTAAAATTTAGGCTTCAGAGTTTTAAGCTTCGGGGGTTTTGGGGCTTCAGGGGTTTGGGTTTGGGTTTAGGACCCACAGCGTGAAATCGTGCGGCTTTAGGGAATGTGTTTCGTTGTTTTCCTGTGAGTTTTTGGAAGGGATCTCCAAACAACCTTCCGAGGGGAGGGGAGGTTGAGTTCTTGCAACCGTGCAAATCCAAGAACCTTCAAGGAACATCCCCAGTTTTCAATTGTCGAAGATGTTGGGCTTGCAGGGACAGAAGGGCCAGGGTACTTGGCATTTCTAGGACTCTAGGATACTTCGCAGGATGCATGGATGGGCCCCAAATTTCTACAAACATTGTTCCTCAGGTTCCCTATTAAACTTGTGCTATAATCTACCCCGAATCCCAGTTCCAGTATTAATGCCCCTATCTCCTGGGATTCTTTGGGGTGAGCGCAGGGGTTTCTGGGATGGGCCACTCCGGTGAGTACAACGCGGGAAGCTGTGCTTGCGTGCGCTATGCGGGGATAGTCTGTGCGATAGTCTGGTGTTTTCTTCGCAGGCGAGGACCAGAAGAGTGCAAGGAGAAGCGCTGCGTTGGCAGTAGTTGCGGCCGTCGTAGCAATAGTAGAAGTAAAGGAATGGAGGCAGTCCCAAAAAGTATGATAGAAACAGCATAGTACTGAGAATAACAAACGGTAATCCTGATAAGAATGATAATAACGCCCAGACAGACTTGGCCAGGTCATAGGGATCCTTAGGGGTGTAGGGGGGAGGGGTGTAGGGGACTATATTTCGGGCCTTAAGGCCCCCTACCCCCCCTCCCCCTACACCCCTAAGGATCCCTATGAACAGACTTGGCCAGGTGAGCCCCCTTGTCAGCCCTCACCTTTGCCAGCTCCTTCGCAGTTGGCTGCAGGCCAGGGGCTCCAGGGGGTTGTTTGAATCTTAGTTCTCAGAGATCCCCATACCCCTTACTTAGGGAAAAAAGCATAAACCCGAGGGGCCTGAATAGTATGGTTTCAAGATATATGTATAAATATAGATAAACAAATATATATATATATATATATATATATATGTATGTATAAACCCCCCATACCCCTTACTTGCAGAAAAAGCACAAATTATAGGGGCCTCAAAATAGCATGGCTTTAAGACATGTTCCTTAATTAAGGGGGGTATTGGGGATCTCTGGGTTCGGACCTTAGGACCGTAACCTTCTTCTTATAGCAGGATCTAAACTCAAAGGGGAGCAGGAGGGACCCTTAATGGGGACCCCTGGGACCCTATAATGGGCTATATAATGGGTATATAGTAGCTATATCAAGGGCATATACCTAGGGGTCCTTATTAAGGGTCCCTCCTTTTCCCCTTTGATAAACAGTTGACTCTTGGATTATTAATAGGCGCCGTAGTGCGCGTAAGGGTATAGAAGGGCTGGGGAAGCTTGGGTAGCTCTTACCTCTGCAACGATGGCAAGGTGAACCTGTTTTGTCTCAGGCACTCAGACTCTCAGCAGGGAGTTCGCGGGGCGGCTTCCCAGACTTCCGGGAGGATCCAAAAAATAGATCCCTTAATGGAGGTTCCTATCAAGTACCCTTAGTAGCATAGGGCCCCAAATTAGGGGATCTACTTTAAAGATACTCCCAGGGGTCTGGGTGGATGAAGTTGGAGCCTTTTAGGGTTAATTCATGAAAGTATTAGACCCTCAGCCCTGGAGCCCTAAAAAGCTCCTGTTTCCTTGGCACCCCCAACCCCTCAATCCTACAGCCCTAAACCAAAAGGCCCAAGTTTAACCATATAGTATATACTTTAGGGTACTAAGTACCTACTATAATGGTACTTGGACCCTTTGGGTAAATCAAGCCAACGACAACCGCTACAGGCCTTCTTCCCAAAGTCCTTAAGCCTAAACCCCCTAACCCTCACTCTTTGAGCCCTAGTGGCACTTCGGAGTACCGCGAACCAAACTCCTTCCAGCCACTTACCCAGCGAACGCATTACCCCCGAGTTCCGGGTACACCTTAAATCATAGTATAAAGCGCCATCTAGCTAAAAGTATATCCCTTCGTCAAGGGGTAGTGAGCTCTCTGGGTAGGCGCTCCAAGTCAAAAGCTTAAGTACCACTCCTAAACCCCTGAACCCTCAACTTTAAGCATGTAAAGGCCTGGTACCTCGAAAAAGCCGCGCTGAGTTTCAACAGTTGGGGAAACACCCACACACAACCTAAACAGTAGGATCCAGAAGGTTGCCCACGAATATCCAAATGTGGACAGATGCATCTATGAAATTCGAAGCCCTAAACCCCTAAACCCTCAAACCCTAAACCCCTCAAACTCCTCAAACCCTAAACCCCTCAAACTCATCAAACCCTAAACCCCTCAAACTCATCAAACCCTCAAACCCTAAACCCTAAACCCCTCAAGCCCTAACCCTTCAAACTTGAAACCCTAAGCCCTTCAAACTTGAAACCCTAAGCCCCTCAAACCCTAAATCCTAAACCCTTGCCCTAAGCCCTAAGCCCCAAACCCTTCAAACTTGAAACCCGAAGCCCTTCAAACCCCAAGCCCTAAGCTTCAAAGCAACGAAGCCTGCAGGCCAAGCGGCTCTTTGGATCCCAGGCGAGCCCCCCAAAGAGCGAGGGCCAGGGTCTGGGAGCTGATCCTAGGGGGGCCTTAACTAGGTTGGATTTTGGGACATGTTTTATTTTTCGTATTTGGGTTTATGAGGGACCCTATATATAAATATTTTTTCAGGGTGTTTAAAGGCCAACCCAGTTCAACATGGGGCTTTATTGCTTAGAAGAGGGTTCCTTTAAGCGTTTCTTTAAGGGTTCCTTTTAAAGGGGTCTCTTTAAGGGTTGCTACAAGGGCTATTATCAGGATTTAGTATAGGGGCCTTGTTACTTAGAAGAGGATTCCAAGAAAAGAGGGTTCCTTAAAAGGGGCCTATAGGGATTAATTACTAACTATACTAGAGGGGCCTTAATAATTAGAATAGAGGTTCCCTTCAAAACTTCAAAGGGGTCTATAAGGGTGGCTATAAGGGGTCTATGGTAGGGTTCTAGATTATTGGGCCTTACTGTAATAATTAGAATAGGGCTTTGGGGCCCACAATACGAAAGTTACATGAAATTCAGGAAGCCCCAAGATAGTATAGGTAATTAATCATACATTACCCTTATAAGGGCCTAGTAGTAGAGCTGGTAACCTTTAACCGGTTTGGGGAACCATAAACCCTATAAAATGTCAGAGCTTGAGCTTTTAGCTAGTCTAGGGTACTGGACAACTAGAAGGGGTTGTCGCAAGCTTGGGACGTGGTGTCGAAATGACCGCAAGTAGAAGCTTCGAGCATGTGAGCTTGTGCAAAGTCGGTATAAGGATCTGCTCGAGGAGAAACTCTAAAGACAATTGTGATTTGCTGCGAGAGATCCCCGCACCCTGCGTTTTTGCCACTAGACGGGCTTAAATATTTACCAATACTATGTTGGGGGTTCCTTAAGGCCCCTATAGTATAGTACCCTTATACGCCCCTTATAGTTGTTCATCCTTATAGGTGCCTTTAAAGGAACCCTCTTCTAAGTATGGCCCCTATGTTAGGTGGAGAAGGAGCTCTACCAGCAGATGACCCCACAGGATCTCTTCACGCGACTCTTGCAGAAGAGGCCTATACCTACCTTAAGGGTTTAGAGTTAATAGGGCCTATCGGGATTACAGGGATGACAGGGCTTATTGGGTTTATGGTGCTTATAGGGTCGATAGGGTTTAGGGTGCATATGGGGGTTTCCGACAATAGGGGACCCATATACAGTACCCTAAATAGTAGGATCCTTACAATAAGGACCCCAACATAAGGCACTCCTAATTTTCGGAAACCCCAAACCCTTCCTTGATTTGGAATTATAGTAGCCTTATAGTAACCCTTCAAAGCAACTCTAAGGTGCCCCTAATTTTCGGAAACTCCCATATGGGTGTTTATCAAAATGATGGCCCCTTTTTGGGTCCCTAATCTAGTACGGCACCTACCCAGAGGGTCCAAGTACCCAAATAGTAGGGTTTCAGGGCCCAAAATCGATACTCTGAATGGTTTTTGGACCGTGAAACCGTGTTATTTGGGTACTTGGACCCTTAGGGCTAATATTTAGGGTGCCCAAAAAGGGACCGTATTTTTTTGGGGCATTACTGCAATCGGCCTCACGAGCCTCCTGCGGGTCGAATTGGACCAAGCTTCGCTGGTATCAGCGTGCAAGCCGAAGGGTGGAAACGGAAAAGGAGGAAACGCGCTGTTATTGGGACATCAATTGCCGGGGGTTATGCCATCCCAGCATGGAGCTATGGAAGCAAGAGGCTTCATCTTGGCGGCACGGTCTAAACAGGAAATATCCCTGGAAACCTTCAGAATCCAAGCCAAAAGCTTATCATGATGACGAAACTGCCTCGAACACGAGAGGCCGGACTGATTTCCGAACCCAAATGACTTCATGTGCCTAATGCCGACTATGTGATCAGCATTGACATGATGCTTGTCGATGATTTGAAGAAACACATCCTTGAACCTACGGACAAGGATTCCTACAGACATTTCCTGATCACACAGTCCTGGAAACAGGCCAAAGGACGCTACAAAATCAACTGCAAGAGCAACCCAGCAGGTCCTATCTTGCGTATGCTTAGTCCCCCACTTCCAACGACCGTCACATATGAAACTACAGAATGCTTGACATGCTGCTGAAGATATAGGAGCCTTCCTAATTTTAATGACACCGCAGTCGACGGGTTGAACTGGAGGACTGAGACTGCCATTGAAAAACACAACTCTTCGGAATACCGGATGGAGAGACCAAAGTCTCTCGGAGATTGTGTCGTCGAAGCGACTCCTATTACAAACACTATCGACAAGAGCCTCTTCCAAACCCCCAACTTGCATAATACAACACCCAGTACATACAGGTTTCAACTTGCCTATCACCCGAGTTGTAGGGCGACACAAACACTTGCAAGACATCACGGTATCCCGAAAAGGCCCACGCACTGTGCAGTCTGGAGCCATATCTATTTCGGACTCAGCTCTCCTTGAAACCAGTGTTGACACAGCGTGAGTTTGAATGTCAACAGCTCTCTGGATTAAAGTAATGATTAAAGGCTTGAGCTCTTGCAAGTTCTTGACGAAAGCATCATGCGCTTTCCGTTTGGCACACCGATCGGCAAGCTCATTGCCACGCGTCAAAAAATACAGGACCGTAATTCGGACAACCACTCATATGGCAAACCCTTCCTTGAACAGGAATCCTTATAGTAGCCTTATAGTATATAATTGACCCTTTACAGGAACCTTAATTAAAGTGCCCCTAATTTCGGAAACTCCCATATGGCAGAAGAGGCCCATCGCCTTCTGGGGCACCGGAGATCGACACATCCTGGCCAGCACCTGGGTTCCTGAGTGGCACCCCTTAGGGTTTAGGGTTTAGGGTTTGCCCTTTTTAGTTGTAGGGTCCTCTTATCAAAGCCAGATTGTAGGAAGAAGGGGGTACCCGTATTATAAAGGGGCTGCCCAGGAACCTACTAGCAGTAATATGGGTAGTTCTGCGAATTAGGATCCCTTGTAGATCCCAAGAATAGTATGTGCGCACTTATAAGAAGGACCCTGAAAGGAACCCTAATGCAGAGAACTACCGGGTACCCTATTAGAGAACCCTGTAGTACCCTTGATGGGAACTCTGCTAAAGAACCCTGAAGTATCCTAATGCAGAACCTAGGCACCCAAACGTCCCGCGGCCTTTAGTAGTAGTTATGTGGGTAGGTTTCCTATAACAAGAACCTTAAAGGAACCCTTAATGCAGAATTCAGACCCCAGGCACCCAAGCGTCCCGCGGGAACCCCAATTTAGAGAACTACCCGGTACCCTACTAGAGAATCCTGTAGTACCCTTTACAGAACCCTGAAGGCACCCAAGCGTCCCGCAGCCTGCAGTCGCATCAATGGGGCGGCTTCGAAAATATCGGCACTTGCAAGGAGAGGAGCCCTCTGCTCTTGCAGGACCATCTCTCCCATGATTATGACACCCTAAACCCTAGGTATCCAGTGTCCAGGTATGCTATATGGTCTACTATAGCTTTTTTATATATTGTATATTATAGTATATTATCATACATGATCAGGATATTTTTATGGTATATACTATAGTAACCTTTCCTGGCAGGACTATCTCTCCTATGATGAAATGCAGATCTCGGCGCTCATCTCTGTAGCGGTCCCCACCCTCTTCATCAACCGTGGAGGCAGGGACTCCCTGTGCCAACCCGGCGACCAGGGCACCTACGAGGACCTCGAAATCCGAAGCTTCCTGAAACTACTAATATACGGTCCTTACAAAAAAACATCGTATCATTCAAACAAGGACCCTATGATATAGGGGCCTGCATCATTACCTACTCTATTTTGGGGATTCCTTCTTGTAGTTATAGTATAATGGGCCCCACAACCCTATTAGATTTATTAAGGCCCCTATACTAGGTGACGCTTTGGGAAGTTATGTGGTTTCCCTGATGGTCAAGGAGAGATACCGGGCCGAATCATCAGACTAGCAGCATGAGTTGTCTACTGGCTACGTGTTGCCAGCGTTGCCACAGAGCTATGCTGTCGACATGCCCTCTGCGTTCTTAATGTTCAGATCCGTGCAACATGTATGCAGAATGGCAATAC
This sequence comes from Symbiodinium sp. CCMP2592, assembly GCA_905221615.1. Classification (NCBI taxonomy): domain Eukaryota; class Dinophyceae; order Suessiales; family Symbiodiniaceae; genus Symbiodinium; species Symbiodinium sp. CCMP2592. The sequence goes on along the minus strand of CAJNDT010000813.1, from coordinate 656,220 downwards.
AACCCCGTGGGAAACGTCCCTCAACCCTAAACCCTAAACCGAAACGATGCATCCACGGAGGAGGGGTCTGAGGCGTCCTGGGGAAACGATGCCTTTCGGCGAGAGGAAGTCTTTGTAAAAGAATACATGTCAGCAGACAGATAATATACCATAATAGACTGTAAGATAATAAGCTAAATACCATAATATACTATGAGACAGTACACCATAATTAACATACGATACAGTCATATACTATAGTGCTCTATGATATGCTACAAGACAGTACATTATAATACACGATATCCTACTATAAAAGAGGACACCGGCGTTCTGGTGGCCTGCGTTGGCGCGCGCATGGTCTTGCCCGGGCGCTGCTCGGCCGCAGGGATGTTGCTTGGAGTCGGGCCTTCCTGAGACTTAGGGGTACTAGTTTTCTTTTTTTGGTTATTATGATCCCTAAGAAACAGCTGAAATTGAATTTTTCGCTGGGGTTCTAAGTTCAATATAGGAGAGTTTTTCTGGTCTTTGAAAGGGGGTCTATCAGGACTGCTTTAAAGCTTCTATAAGGGTTCAGGGGCCATACTTCGAGGATCATGGGACTTTAGTAGTAACCAGAAGGTTTGTTAGCCTTGGGACTCGTTAGAGCTGCTAAGTGGTCGTTTAAGAGAGGTTTTCGGATTCATGAGGGTTTTTAGAAGGGCTCGAAGCGTGGTCTGAATGGGTTGAAGAGGTGTTGTTTGCGAGAATTGGGGCTCGGGCTTACGATTTATAATGTAGGAAATGTGGAGCTCTAGGGCTCCGGAGAATTCGGAAGCCACATTATCTGAATTTTCAGACTTCGAAGCGCTGAAGTCAAACGGCTTCGAGCCACAAGCCCTGAACCTTCGACCGTATCCAAGCAGACTGAGCTCAAAAAAACCTCCAGAAACCTCAAACCTAGTTCTGACTCAGGATGACTTGAAATACTATATATCATTATTAAAAGTTATAAACAGTTAATAATAGTAATAATAGCAATACAATAAAAATAAATACAACAGAATGGAGTGGGAAAATCGTAGCGGTTATTCGCACAATATCAGTATAGCAGGATGGAGTTGGAATATACTTGCAAGCTTCATACAGTGCATTATCTATCAGCTACAAAAGCAAGTATTTCTTCTGTCAACCCTATAGTAATCCCTATACAACCCCTACTAGTAGTCCCCAGTACTACTAAGAACCGGACAGCCTCAGGTATGGAGGCGGAGCACATGGTTGTCTCAGGCGATCCGAGATTTTAGGGTTTTGGGTCTAATGTAGGAACCTGATTAAGAAACCCTGGGCCTATACCACCAAATTAATAGGATTCATATAAGGAACCCCAATGAGGGCCCAAGGTTTCTTAATCAGGCTCCTACATTAGGATTGAATCTTTGGCATTTAGGCTTTGGGGTTTATGGTCGTCTCAGGCGATAAGAGAGTGGGGGAGCGGTGGAGAGAGAGAGAGAGAGAGAGAGAGAGCGAGCACAGCGGCTTCGGCAGGCATGCGCAGGACTGCATGTTCGGGACTTCGAGGAACGTGGCGAGAGCACGACTTCATAGACAGCATCCGGAATATCGAAACATAGCCGCAAAAGTTACTTTTCAGAAACGTTAAATCCCGAAGCAGGTAATTATCCCTTGCAGGTTTAGAGTCGTGTCGAAAGCCAAAGCCCAAGCCTTACGTTTTCGACGTGCAAGAATTCCGATCAATGTCCCTAAGTATACGATCCTAGATTCCCAACCATGAAGTTTGAAACCCTCCAAGTTCAACCCCTAAACCTCTGATTAAAGCCTTAGACCCTGAACCGGAGGTGAGACAAAGACGCCTGGCCCCATCACAGAAGCCTGGGAAGAGTTCTACGGCTTGCGCTTTGGCACCCTCTCTGATGCTCAGGCAGAGAGTTCCTAAAACTCCCATAACCCACGTTTTTTGCGGGTTCTTCTTGTGAACCCGAATATAGAATTTGTGGGGACCCTACAAAAAAGCAGGTTCTGGTAGGTTAGGGTATGTAGACTTTAGGAGTTGGGTTAGGGTTTTGGAGTTTGGAGCAGAGGATCGGGTTTAAGGCTTAAGCCCTAAACCTCAACCTCTTCTTCTTTGCTTCCGGATGTGCTGGAGTCGAAAAAACCCTACAATCTAGGGTTTAAGGCTGGCTTAGGGTTCGGGGGCTAGGATTTAGGGCGCTTGGCGGCTTTTGGCATACTAGCTATCGATTTGGGATGGTGTTTTTTTTCCCTTTATTGGAAAACATAGAGCCTCATGATAGACAGTTTTTGGGGATTGTTGCAATCGACACATAGTTTAGGTTTTAGGGGATCCCATTAGGGTTTAGGGAATCCAATGAGGGCTTGGGCTTAAGGATTTAGGGGATCCCTGATACTCAGGCGGACAAAGGGGAGCTCCGCTTTCATCGGATTGGGGCGGATTGCAGCTGGTGCAAGCAAAGGCGCGACCTCCCCAAGCCCTGTCTGGCTGACTTAGGGTGAAAAGGGTCATGTAGTGGCCTTGATGGTTCGAATAGGGTTTTGAGGGGCTCGTTATTGAATTTCTAGTAGAATATACCCCCAAACCCTAGTCTCATTATTCAGGCGCCTACACAAGGCTTCCGTTAACATGAGCGGTTTGGGGTTGAGGGTTTAAGGCTTTAGGGTGGAGAGCTTTAGGGGTTTCAGGGCTCGGGTGAGAAGCTGAATCATGACTCCAGATCTTGGATGTTTCACCTCCGTTCATGATATCCCAAGAAGAAATTGCCCCAGGCCCTCCAAATAGGCGGGGGGGGATGGTTTCAGAAACTGTTCTTCGAGATTTCATGGACGTTCTCTTAGTTTTCGAGGCTGTAACATTCTATGAGGACTTTATCAGGATTTGGTGTTCTTTCATGATGTTTTATGGGGTTTCATGAGATTCAGGTTTTTTCAACTTTGTGATAAAGTGGTGGCAGTACGGCGAAGGCAGATCCACCCTTTCAGTCCCAAACCTCCCGCCTAAACGCACTCACCCCCATGATACAGAATTCCAAAGCCCACCGCAGCTCCCTCTACTTGGAAGGGCAGGGGACTTAGTAAGTAGGTTATAAGTAGAGTTATAAGTGCCCTAAATGGAGTTACCCCAATTATAACCCTACTTATAACCTACTTACTAAGTCCCCTGCCCCTCCTAGCAAGCACCCTTGGACAACTCTCTCTAGCACCTTGAGAAAACTCGTGTAAATCCACTTGAAGCGCTTTGAACACCCCTTTCAGAACGGTTTAGGGTTTAGGGTTTAGGGTTTAGGTCCCTTAGCCCTTCATAACACCCTACATAAACGCGAGGAGCAAGGAAGCTTGGACGGAGAGAACTGGCTGGAGAAAGCGGACGTATTGCAGGCTCTTCCTATTTCCGAAACAACTTACTGTGAGTTTTGGGGTTCCTTCTTATGGTTTCTATATAGAGTTTCTTAAATTGGGGTAGGTTTTTTGGGCCACAATTTGGAACTGGGCTCTCCCTTGGACTTATTCTTGATTGTTACAGGTCTGCCCATTCGGGTGTCAGTGTGTCCCGTTTGGGGATTCTGGTCTCTTCTTGGAAGGGCAGGGGACTTAGTAAGTAGGTTGTAAGTAGAGTTATAAGTACCCTAAATGGAGTTACCCCAGTTATAACCCTACTTATAACCTACTTACAAAGTCCCCTGCCCTTCCAAGTTTCATGTCCAAAAAGAAGTGCCTCGAGGGAAAGTGGAGTATCACAGTATATGCCCGGCGGTTCGTATGCTTCTTGTGATCACTGCGGCGATTGGAGTTGGTTCGGCCTTGAGGCTTTAGGCTATGGGTGGTTTAGGACTTTTGGTGAATTTTGGGCTGTTGGTTCTTAGGGTTCGGTTCCCGGCAATAGGAAGACTGTTCTCCTTTTCTCTTTCGACGCGACATCGCTGCTAGTGTTGCCCGCGTCGTCCCGGGGCCCCAAGCTTCACACCCTCTGACCCCAATTCGCCCTCAAGCCCAATATGAAGGGAGGGGGGGGGGAAGGGTCCGGAAGAATCACCCACACTATTCCTGAGGTTCCTTAATAGGGGTGTATTCGAACAGACCCCCAAACCCCATTGCTATTCCAACGGTTAAGGCCCCTACATACAAAACCCTATACGGTTCCCAGAGGGAGCCCGGCCTGCCTGCGAAATGCAAAGGGACCAGACCCTAATGCAACGTTCGAAAGGTCATATGGGTAGGTCTCTAAATTAGGGTCACTTTTAGAATACCATTATACTATAGGGTTCTCTAGGATCGTATCCATAGCCTCCAGTATCGCTTACTTCAAGACTACGGACAGTCTTTACATCCAAACGAAAGATACTAACAGGGATCCCGAGTAGGCACGCAGCGACAAGGCCTGAACCCGAACCTGCTTGAGACATGTGGGAGTTTCCGAAAATTAGGGGTACCTTATTTTGGGGGCCTTATCATGAGGATCCTACTATTTAGGGTACTATACTAGGGTCCCCTGTTTTCGGAAACTCCCATGTGGGAGTCTCTGGGCAGGTCCTGCATGGAGTCCTACTATGGTGGAGCAGTCTCGAAACCGGCTGACATGCCGAAGTATCTTGACAAGGAGACTCGGGTTACTGAATTGGGTCTGAATGATTGGTGCTTTTGTTCATTAGGATTCCATCTTATGCTTAACCTACCCAAAACCCTATCCGAAGTAATACACTCCGATGTTAGAGGCTGAAAACATGTCAGTTTCGGTGCGTTTGCAGTTTAGGGTTCAGGTGCTTCGAGACTTAGGGGCTTAGAGTTTAGGTTTTGGGACTTTGAATTAAGAGGGGCGACGCAACCAAGGGCTCACTTGTAAGCCGATGCCCCGAATCCTGAGCTCTTCGTCTTAGCCTTTTGCCCTACATGTTTAGGGTTTAGGGTTTGGGTTCCTTCTGTGGGCCCAAAGAAAGTACGTCACCCTTATGAGAAGGGCCCTAAACAGACATGTTTAGGGTTTAGGGTTTGGGTTCCTTCTGTGGGCCCAAACAAACTAGGATGCCCAGTAGTACCCTTATTCCCTTTTTGTAGTTCTAGGTTCCTTGTAAAGTTACCCAATACCAAAAAGAGAGGCCCTTTTATTCTTAGGTTACTGGGTATCCTAGCAAAGTACGTCACTCTTATGAGAAGGGCCATGAAGAGGGACCCATTGTTAGAGAACTACCCTCAAGGTCCACGATTACTACAGAACCCTTTTGTAGCCTTTACATGGAACCCTACCTATAGTCTCCATTGTAGTTCCTTTTTTTGGTTAACCAAGATCTCTATTATAGCGCCCTAACCATAAAACTGGTTAACCTAACCAAAAAAAGGAACTACAATGGAGACTCTAGGTAGTGAAGAACCCTATAGTATCTTCAAAGAATCCCTACCTCAGAGAAATACCCACCTCCTCCGCAGGAGATCTACCAGCTGCGGATCCGCCAGACGGTGCGCCCATTCTTGCTGTACGCCAGCGAGCGCGGTCTGCGACATCGCGCACGAGCTGAAGGCCTGGAAATAGTGTAGGGGCAGAAATGATTCAATTACCAGTACTATTTTGGTGATAGCAGAAGATAGCGAAAAACAGCTCTAATTAAAAAGGCCCCTGAAGTATGTTGGTTGGATTCACCCCTGAGCAGGCCTATCCGATTGCGGGCCGCTTGTTAAGATGTGCTCTAGAACTCTAAACCCTGAACCCTGTTGCTTTTTGTCGGGGGGGGCTCTCAGCCTTTGCTTGGAGGGGCAGGGGACTTAGTAAGTAGGTTATAAGTAGGGTTATCATTGGGGTAACTCCATTTAGGGTACTTATAACTTTGCTTTTTGTCGAGGGGGGGGGGGCTCAGGCTTTGGGGCTTTGAAGCTTGGGTTCGAGAGTTGCGAGTTTCTCGTCACCAGCAGAGCTCACGTCATGCCTACTTGGAGGGTCGGGGGACTTAGTAACTGGTTATTTTAGGGACTTATAAGTACCATAACCCCAATCAGGGTCCCTTTTAGGGTACTTATAAGTCTACTTACTACCTACTTACTAAGTCCCCCGACCCTCCAAGTAGGGTGTGCTTGCCTGGACATCTACAGGACAGTTCCGTTTGTAGTAGAGCAAAGACGCACAGACACACAAACACACAGAGTCACTCGGAGGATGATGATGACGGGGGAGATAATAGCAATGATGCCGATGGCATGACCAGCGTTCATGGTAGTTCAAGCAGAAACCATGGCGGCTGCCATCACTATCTGCTCTGTTCTCACATCACTTCTGTTTACTGGTATTGCTGACTGGTGCTGGCATCGTGCTGTTTGCGGCAAGTGCATCATCATTTCACCGAGTGATAGCAAAGTAGCCCAGCAGAACACGGCATGCCGATGACATCTCCCCTCAACCGCAACAACAACAGCCGCTTGGCAGAAAGCCCCAAGTGCTTGCTGTATTTTTCGTAACAGGCGTTTTGCACTTCCACCCCCGATTTGGACGGCTGCCACAGAGCCTTCGCTATGGTGTTTTGCTTTAAAAAGCATCAGAACACTCTCTGAATCGAAATTCATTCGCCACCCACCACCCCCCCCACTCCATGCCCCTCCCAGCCCGCCTTAGCTTAGCAAAAGCACTACGATTGCGGTAGTATGATGACGGTTCCAACTATATAATACCGTCACTACCATTAACATTGTCATTGTCAGTGTCCCTGTCATTGCTGTTGCCGCTACTGCCACTGCTGCTGTCAATGGTTACTGAAAACTGATTGCTGGTCGTCGTTACTTATTACTACTTGTTACAGTACTTATTACGTTACCTGTTGCAGATTGCTGATTATTACATATTCCATGACTGCTACTATTGCTACTACTAGTACTAATACTCTTGCCTGCATTCTTGCTGGTACTATGCAACTACGATCACTATCGCGATTTCGATTGTCATGAATAGCAGTTTTCACAAATACTAAGACCGTGCTTACTTTTTGTGGAGGGCCCGGCAGCCAATTATCCACTGCCCGCAGATCCATCGAACAGCCAACCCCAACCCTTAGCCTCGGCCAAAGATGACAAGATCCAGGCTTCCAAACCCGGCACTTCTCTCTGTCCGTCTCAACCTGTGTCTGTGTGGCTTTCATGAACCAATACGGGAATGTATACAGTACTGTAGCTACCATGAGGCTTACGCTTACCGTAAACGACAGACAGAGCGTCATGAGGCCGCATTGTGGCCATAGACGCTGAACCCCGAATGTCAAAAAAAAGCTACAGGCCAGAAGCCATACACCCTCCCAGCCCTAAACCCAAACCCTAAAACTCTTATCATACCCCTTTATGGAACCCTTCCCGGAATCCAAAAATATCCTTACATTTATTGTGTAGAACACTTACGAAATTCCTAAACCAAAACCAGCTGTTGTGGACCTTACTCAAAGGGGAAAAGGAGGGACCCTTAATAAGGACCCCTAGGTATATACCCTTAATATAGCCATTATATACCCATTATATAGCCCATTATAGGGTAGGGGTCCCCATCAAGGGTCCCTCCTTTTCCCCTTTGACTTACGGAGCCTGGAAGCCTCTGAGCACAGGCCATCCACACGGCGCCCACGCGCGGGTGAAAGGTTTGGGACTGGGTGCCTGGTGGATCGATCCCATACAGGACCGGGGTACTCTTTAACCGATTAGTTAAATTAAGGAGCATCCCTAAAGCTTGATATCTAAATTAGGAGAATCCTTTCTAGAGTAGCGATTAGTTAAATTAAGGAGCATCCCTAAAGCTTGATATACAGTAGGAAGCTTAAGATGATTTCCGATATACTTCTTAACAGCGAGTTTGGGAGTCTCTGACAGGAAAAAAGGTTCTTTGAAAGGCCTAATGTAGCAATGTAGGGGCCTAAATAAATACCTGTATTAATGTGGGGGCTCCTTATTATAAGTGTGTGTGTGTATATATATATATATATATATATATATATATAATGTGTCATGGGCCCGAAACCCTATTCGAATTATTAAGGCCCCCACATTAGGCTTGGGATCCTATACAGGGCTGTAAGGTTTGCTCAATGGACCCGGGCATATGAGGACTTCCGAAAAAGTGGGGGTCCGCTGTTTTCGGAATCTCCCTTATGGTTCACTCTGACTGCAGAGGCTGAAAATGTAGCAGGGTTTATTGTCGGTGTGTATATGGATTTCACAAGGTCCCTGCGGCAATTGTAGTTATAGGGCTTAAACGTTCCCAAACAGGATTGTATTGATTTTTGTAGTGGCAACGGTGTTCATGTAGGCAAATAACGTTGACGATGCATGCTACAAAGGCCATTGGGAATAGTAATGGTAAAGATACGAAAACAACCAATCTCATTCTACCCCGAACATGGTGTCCGGTAGCAGCAGCGGTGGCAGTGAGGACTAGAGGGCTGCACTTGGGCTCAGGATACTGCTTAATGGCCACCGCGGCATTTCTAGCCTGAACAATTTGCAGTGTTATCCTTTAGCAAGGCTTAATACAGGTACAGTAATCCCCATAAAGTTGGAAGCCGGATTAAGGCCAAATAGTGCTGGGATTCCCTATACATTACTCTTTGGGATCGAGGCTATGGGGTTTCCAACTTTTGGGCTTCTACTGTAAAGCATTATACACCCCCAAGCCCTGTTCTAATTGTTAAGGCCACTCTGTTACTGCCATCCATCATCGTTGCAGTCGTCGTCTTCGGGAAGCCTAATCATTGAATCACCACTGCTTGTGAACTGAGCTATTGGTCGTGCTGGGCCCCTAAACCGTAAACCCTACTTGGAGGGTCGGGGGACTTAGTAAGCAGGTAGTAAGTAGCCTTATAAGTACCCTAAGCCTAAAAGGACCCTAATTGGGGGTTATGGTATTTATAAGTCCCTAAAATGACCAGTTGCTAAGTCCCTCGACCCTCCATGTAATTGAGGAGAACGGTATGATAGTCGCAAGAGCCTTCCAGGAGCTCTTTTGCTGACATGGAAACTTGAGGAGACCCCCTTTGGAGGATCATGGGACTTAGTAGGGTTGATTAAAGGGCTCCTTTAAGGGATGCTTTAGAGTTTAGGGTTTAGAAAGCTATAAGGGAAAGTAGATCCACTAATCTGGGGCCCTATAGTACTAAGGGTACTGTTTCGGAACCCCTATCAAGGGATCTACTTTGTGGATCCTCCCGCGGGTCTGGGTCAGAGTTGCTTGTTCACTATACTGTGACATATCTCAAAACCGTATTAGGGCCCCTCATGGTGACCTTTAAGGACTAACTCAAAGGGCCCTTAAAAGAGCCCCAAACCCCATCAAGGTGCCCATATTATGAAGATGCAGGAGTCTTTGATGTACAGAGTCTACGAGAGGATCCTCCGGGAGGAGCCACTTGAGGCCAGGGCGTTTTCGATATGGGGCTATATATAATAACTAAGTTAGGGTTGTGGGAAAAACTATACCATGGTATACACTAAGTTGTATAGAAACTAGGACCTAGAGCAGGCCCTTATTCCCTTGTTTTTGGGTGTTCAGGTTCCCTTTTCAACCCCCTTTATGCCAAACAGGGCACCCGCTTTATTCCTAGGTTACTCTTAGGTCTACTTACCCCTGGTTAGTAGGAATGGAAGAATGGTAGAAATAGTAGTGATAATTGTACCCCATTCCGGAATTCCCTGCAACCTAAACCCTAAATTCCTAAACCGGAAACTATGGAATCAGATTGGCCGTTACACAGAAGCGAGAGTGTCCCCTTCGACTGCTCCGCTGTCGAATGGGGGTTTGGGTCCTTTATAGTATTGTGAGAGTAATAAGGAACCCTAAGGAGTAATATTGGTAGGTATTTGCGAGTTTCCGAAAATAGAGTAACCCTAATATAGTACGCTAAATAGTAGGATCCTTTTATTTTATCAAAATCTTATCAGGGACCCCAAGCTAAGGCAGCTAAGGTACCCCGAATCTTCGGAAACTCCCAAATGGGTCTCTTTTTGTTGCAGGGCCCATGTTCAGGAATGGTACAACAAGAATGGGGTTTAGTATTTCTGACACTCCCCCCGTAGGATCCTAGTTTGCCTTCAAGCAGTAGTAGAGAGATCTGAAATTCCAGGTCCCCCCGTAGTTGTCGTTACCCTAATTGTTTCCAGGGCTCGTCATTGAAACTGAATAAGAGGCAAGAGGGGCGGTCTCATTTTGGAGGGGGTTTACTGGCCATCCCAGAACTAGCAACACACATCCCGTCCCCTTATCGTTCCGATAGAGTTATACCGCAACTATTCCAAGAATGCAGGCCCCAACACTCTGTGTACACACCCTCGGCCCCCAAAACCCTTAACCCAAAACGCCTTTAAACAACAAAACGCCCTAAACCCCAACAAGCAACAATAAAGCCAATGAATGCCCTGCAGGGCATTGATGTGCTGGACTTCTCCTTCTTCCCGAGCGCTGTGCCGGACTCTGTGGTTTATGCTGGTGCGGCGCATGGCATTCAGGTCGGGCACTCGGGGCAAACAATAGCACATCAGACTAGCAACACTGAACAAAGAGTCTAGCTGGAGTTCAGAAAACAGTATAAGCGGTGTACGTGGGATATCCCGATGATGTTTGCTTCTGTGCTTTTTTGGGGCGCTAAGAATGGCAACACCATTGACAACATTTGTAGAAAAAGTTGGCGGAAGGGTTGGCAGGCTGAGGTTTGGAGCTGTCCGGCTGACCGTTGTCGTTAGATCGGATTGTAGCGGCAGCAGGGACTGTACGGAGTAGATCAGAATCAGTGCCATTTTTGGTATGGTGCATAGGAAAGGGGCAGTGGCAGTAGGAGCAGGAGCAGGAGTGGGAGTCGGAGTAGTGGTAGTGGTAGTGGTAGTGGTAGTGGTAGTGGTAGTGGTAGTGGTAGTGGTGGTGGTAGTGGTGGTGGTAGTGGTAGTGGTAGTGGTAGTGGTAGTAGTGGTAGTAGTGGTAGTAGTGGTAGTAGTGGTAGTAGTGGTAGTAGTGGTAGTAGTAGTAGTAGTAGCAGTAGTAGTAGTAGTAGTAGTCGTGGTGGTGGTGGTGGTGGTGGTGGTGGCAGCAGCCCCGGCAGCGGCAGCGGCAGCAGCAGCAGCAGCAGCAGGAGCAGCAGCAGGAGCAGCAGTAGTAGTAGTAGTAGTAGTAGTAGTAGTAGTTGTAGTAGTAGTAGCAGTAGCAGTAGCAGCGGCAGTAGCAGTAGCAGTAGCAGTCGCAGTCGCAGTCGCAGTCGCAGTAGTGCATTGGCAGTGTCAGGTAGAAAGTCGCAGCCCAGCAAGACCGAGCCGTCCAACAAGTAGCCCGCACAACCCGCATGATAGCAGACCCTGAGAGTGGATCCCTATCAGGTGATTGCCACGCAGAGTGGTTTTGCAGAGCCTGTGCATGGCCGGCTCTTGGTGGCCATGTATGCCTGGGATGGGAATGCGCATCCGGGCAATGAGTGGTGGGCGGAGAGTGGCGGTCGGAATTATCTGGGGATGACAGACGACTCAGCAGCTGCCAGTTGCTCTCTCATCACCTCTCTGCAGCACCCTGAAATCAACAGAGAGCGGCTTTGCTTTGCCGCCGCCTCCTTGTATTGAGGTCTGCACGAAACGGCCGTTTCGCTCAGAAGCTCAACAAAATTGAAAGTAGACTCTCCATGCTCCGATCCTCCGACGGCGAGTCAGATGCTTTAGAAAGAAAGCGGAAATCACCCCATGCACAGTGTACAGCCGGCTTTTGCCGACGTTCCGCCACGGATGTTTGTACAATGACTACATATTCAGCGAATTTCTGAAGGGGTTTGAGGTGCAGTATGGCCTAAGTTTCGTGACAGCTCAAAGGAAACTGAAACATGCATACGACAGCTTTAAGCCCTGTGGTAGTTTGCACTCATCCAGCATGTCCCCCAAAGCTCTACACCTTGGGTACTGCCCCCACTCACTAACAGTTGGATATTATTTATAATATAGATATGTTAGGACCTTAATAGTAGCCCTATCATAGACTGTTACTGTATGGGGGCGGTATCCAATCTACACCTCACACCCCGACGAAGCGATCCCTTGGTGTGTCCAGGGCATCGGAAGAGAAAGCGCTGTGCGACTGTTGCGGTACAGCAAGAAAAGGTCTGGCTGCAGATAGTTTAGTGTTTCGGGTTTAGGGTTTAGGGGTTTAGGGTTTATAGTTTAGGGTTTCGGGTTTATGGTTATTCCGAAACTTAATCCTTCAGAACTGAAGGTACCGTAGACTAGACCCGAAGACAAAAACCGGATCCTCAATACTCATATATGCATCCTTAATGATTCATGGACGTTGCGTATAGGCTTCGAGACCTGCCACCCTCGGCGATGGGAATTCAGGGTTTCTTAAGCAATTATACTTCAATTCAGACGAAGCATCCCTCTGTACTTGTCAGCTCCAGGCCTAGTCAAGGGGTACTGATATGCCTCAAATCAGATGAAGGATTCAGATGAAGGATCCATCTGCAATCTTCGCTGCTGCAGTATCTCTGTCTGGACAGTCAGCCATTCATTGCCCCCATGTAGTAGCACCATAATATACCCCAAAGGGCCTATGAGAGCTTCAGAAAGGACCTGAATACCGACGCATGTAGTAGGATCTTTGATGCAAGGGCGTTAAGTGTTAAGTTGAAGGAATTTAGCCACAAACCTGAAACTTAGGGGCACTTAGAAATAATTCTTGATCTTTGGAACCTTTAACCCCTTAAGAAACACCCTAAGCCCTAAACCCTAAACCCTAAACCCTAACCCCTTAAGAAACAGCTCAAGTTATAATGTTTGCGAGGGGTCTAAGTTCAGTAGAGGAAGCCCTGCCTTGCTTCAGCAAAGGGTGTCGGAGTCTCCTGCTTGGAAGGGCTTTGGGGGACTTAGTAAGGGCTCTTGAAGGGCTCCTTAAAGGGATCTATAGGGTTCCTTAAAGGGGTTTATGGGGTTTAGGGTTTAGGGTCTACTTCTACTTGGAAGGGCGGGGGACTTAGTAAGTAGGTTATAAGTAGGGTTAGAATTGGGGTAACTCCATTTAGGGTACTTATAACTCTACAGATAAAAAAATCACTAAGTCCCCTGCCCTTCCAAGTGGAAGGTCCGTGGCGCTGATCGCCCTGCTGAATCAGATCGGAAGCTTCGTGCCCTGCTCCTCGGCTTCGGCGCAGCTGCTAAACAGTGTGATGCTTGCATATATATATATATATACATATGTATTTAATATATCTTTGTTTATGTTTATTTCTTTATATATCTGACAGGTCTTTGAAAGGTACATTTCAGGACTTATTGGATGCTTCTATGTTGGATACGACCCCCACGCAGTAATAGTTGAAAAATACTTGCAGTAGTCTATACGGCCCTTAGTCAGAGTAATCTTGTCATTGATTGTTACTGCATGGGGGCCGCACCCAACTTCTCAGGCTTGAAAAAGGGGGTTGTGAGGGACTTATAACGGTTTGAAGATATCTGCTCTAAAGGGCTCCTTTGAGACGACTAGAGCACAGGTTCAATCAACAAGCCCACCCCAGATGCATTCAAGCATGAAAGAAGCAGAGCTCCTGACGGTCGATATCGGTTTCTTGATTGCTGACGGATATGAGCTTTGGAGAAACAGAACGTCCAAAGATATTCGACCACTCTGCTGGTGAAGAGAAGGGCTGTTGAGTAGTTCCACGGATTAGGGCTAGATCCCCTAAACCCTAAACCCTAAACCCTAAACCCTAAACCCTAAACCCTAAACCCTAAACCCTGTCAGGGGGCTTGGGTCCTACCACGACTCCCACACCTTGAAAACTCTGCCGCAAGAGACTTGGAACCAGGACCATGGATCCTTAACCCTCTCCCTGAACTTGCAGATCCTAGAACCCCTGTTCTTAATGTTTAGGTCTTCAACCCGAAAAGCCCACCCTTAAGACCTTTTATCCCATTGAAGCCACCAACAGCCCTCAATTCCCGTGAAAGGCCTCAACCCCTTGAAGCTCCTAAGACCTTGTTCAGGCCTCCTACAGTAGAAGCCAGAAAGTTGGAATAGGATTATCCTAACCCTTCTATGGTAAATTACAGGGTATCCTACCATGAAACCATATTCCAACTTTCTGGAGTTCCCTGTAAAGCCTAAACCGCAACTAATCATACTACTCGTAAGTAACAATAGTATCAGCAACAACAATCGTAATCGCAACAAAAGTCGGCCATAGTAGTTCTAAGAGCGACAACAATTCTTCTAATTCTAATCATCATAATCATGGTAAGCAGAAGAAGAAGCAACCCTAAACCCTGAACCCTAAACCGAATAATCATGGTAAGCAGAAGAAGAAGCAGAACCCTATAGCGCTGACAGCCCAGCCATGCTTTTCATCTCCTCCACTTCCCAGAGACTCCAAAACCCCCTGCAGCCGAAGGTAGGTTCTTCAAAACAAAAGGAAAACCGTAGTAGCTGAGTGCATACACTTTACACTTTTTGGGATAATATTACCCACCATAAAACTGAAAGTGTACACTTTTGGGGTCTTGTGAACTCAGCAACTAAGAAACAGGTTTGGGAGTAACCCTTTTCCCCCGGTCTCAGGTCGGAGAGCCGTTCTTCCCTGCTTCGATTCCATCATGCCAGGGGGCCCAGGTGTTCCTAAAGCTCTTGGTTCCTAGGGTTTGGGCTTCGTGAGATTTGGGGGACCTAGGGTCAGGCTTCACATGTTTGGGTTCGGGGTTCTGGGGGTTCAGGCTTTGGGGTTAGGGTTTAGGGTTTCGGTTTGGGGTTTTCGGGTTTGGGTTTTGGGGGTTCAGAGTTTCGGGTTTGGGCCCAAACTGTATTTATAACCGTCCGATGAGGGTGTTGGGTTTCTACAAGAACACTACGAGGGTTTTCCTCGGAGGCCCTGAAGGGTTTCTGCAGACGCTGCGAGTTTGGGCATTCATTTTTCGGGCGCTTGTAACTTAGTGACAATCTAGTTAGCTATAAGTATGGATTTGTATTTGGCCACTGGGTAGAGGTTTGCTAGGGTCGTACGTCATCTGAACCCCCAAGCAGGATTTCACGGGCCTCCCATAGTTCTAAGGTAAAGGAAACGGGGCTTTAGCATTCTTGGCTTCAGCATTCTGGGGTTGAAGCCGTCGGGGTTTAGAAATTCTTAAAGCTTAGGGCTTAGGGTTCTGGAGGTCCTTGTGAAGGAGAGAGCCTTGACACTAGACCTCCCTATGAGGAGATCCCAACTAAGAAGGGAACTTACCTTGCACTGCACCTTGTTATTTGAGGGCCGGAACAACTACAAACATCATTACCTAGGGTTCCTCATTACTGCTTTAGAACATCCATCCAGAAACCTCCGATTAAATGCTGTTTAGGACTTAGGTAAGACCTTTCGACCTAAACCTTTCAGGTGCCCTTATGGTTCATGTTGTAGGATCTACAACTAGGACCTAGAGTAGGCCCTTATTCCCTTTTTTAGGGTTCAGTTTCCCTTATAAGCCCCTTTAAACCAAAAAGGGCACCCTTTTTGTTCCTAGGCTACTCTTGGGTCTAGACAAAGGTCCTTTTTGGGGAAACGGTAAGTGCCTTGGCGGATAGCTTGGGGACTGGAGAGTGCAGGGGTCGCAGAAGTCAGGGAATTCAAAAATACTTGGAAGGGCTTTGGGGGACTTAGTAAGTAGGTTATAAGTAGGGTTATAATTGGGGTAACTCCATTTAGGGTACTTATAACTCTACTTATAACCTACTTACTAAGTCCCCTGCCCTTCCAAGTACAGGCAAGTCGCAATGGAGACTTCTCACGTTTTAGACCAGGAGCTCAGGCTTAGAGTTGGGGGAGTTTAGGATGATTTCAGACTGTCAGGGAAGGAACCCCAAGCCCTGCATAGCTAAACCTCACCTGTCGAAGGGAGTTCTAAGAGCTCATTCACGGCGGCTTTTTGCTGTACGCAGTGCATGTACTTAATCAGGACTCCCTGCAGTGGAGCCGTAGCGTATGAAGAGAGATACCCACGAGCATCCGAACTGGATCTTCGGCCGGGCAAGCCCCTCGCAGTGGGCTACCAAGCCACATGATGGGACAGTGGCGGCTGACATGGAATACCCTAAACCCCTAAACCCTAAACCCTAAACCCTAAATGGCTATGGCTCAAGCCATTTTGGCTCAAGATGTTGGTTCGAGATTTTCCTGGCAGCTTAGCCTTTCGCAGTGGTCCAGTGGATGCATGGGATGCCAACACCCCGGACAGGTGGATCAACGCCATCCGGACATGCTGTGCAACAGTGGTGTGTATCCTTGCAAGTCGGAGCCACCTCTCGAAGACTCGCAGACAGCTGATTGGATTGCACTCCCCGCTTTGCATGTGATTCGAAACCGTGGATCAGTGCCACAGCTTCAATGGTCCGAGCATCGACTGAAGACCACGGCATGGAACAAATCGCATCTGGTGCATGGCGTACTATTGTGTCGATCCCCGTGACTTTTATCTGTGCATCAGTGCAAGGGTTTTAGCCCCTCCCTGCGGATGCATGTCAGTGCAAGGGTTTCAGCCCCTAGCTGCGGACCAACCAGGAAGGCCGATGGGAGGCGACATCTGAGAGCTTGTACAAAAGTACCAATTTTCCCTTACGAGTATTGCCAAATGTCTGTACAGATCTGTGACACGTGACAACTTCCGCAAATCCGAGATCGAAATAATTTGGTGCATGTTATCGCGACGATTTCCCAGATGTATCCCAAATTGGAATTAAAGTGCACGCCGGCGAGACGTTTTCCTAGATGTATCCGTGAATTGGAATTAGGTGCATGGCAGCGTGATGACTTCCAAGATTTCGATGTGATCCCGACTCTGTTCTGTGAGGGACAGCAGAAGGTAGATTTTCCTCAGCATTTTTCTCCGTAGCAAAGCGGGGTGTGCTGATTCAGTGTATGCCCTCTTTTGGGTAGGCGCGCTTTGGAGAAAGGGGCGTCATTGCACTTAAAAAAAAAACCTAAACCCTAATACATGGTGCAGCGGCTGAAGTTTCCACACTTCACACAGAAGAGCAGCCCTGTGGGGTTGTGGCGCTGCTGCACTGGTTTAGGAACCCTAAACCCTAAACTCCCAGAGCCAGGGAAGGACTGCAGGCCCCTTCGAGGTCGCTTTAAAAGCTCCCTCGGGGGCACCTCATCGCTTGCAGGAGCTTACCGATGCCTGGCGACGTCTCACTGCGCACAGTGCGACGACAGCGCAAGAAAATGTAACTGCCCAGAGACTCCAATATCCCTTAATTAAGGAATCTTCCTTAAATTATAGTAGGATCCCTAATATGATTTAAGGAATATTCCTTAATTAAGGGATATTGGAGTCTCTGGGTGGAGTCTCCTGCGCCTCTTGTCGTCCTGAGGGCGGAAGCGAATCTGCCAGCATTGAAAGACTGGCCTGGCCCGACAGGACCCAAGAAGGACAATAGCTTCAGGCAGCCCCCCCACGCATCCTCAAACCTAAACGCTCTTCTCAACCTGCAACGGACCCTCACGACCTTTCAATCCTTCAAGCCCAAAGACTCAGACTTGACCAGTCTGGTCATGGAGCGATCCCACCGCAAAATGTCTTTCTACAGGGCCTTGTAAATGGCCATCTGAATCCTAGAGACACAGCCATGAGCCCGAACCCCATGCCGTCTGTGCTGAGTGACACCCCCACCGACAGCAGAAACCCATGACATTTTCCAACCCCCCACCTCCCCCTCAGGAGTTCCGAACCGGGTCATTTTCATCAGACATAAGAACGAAGTTGAGCCCTAGATCTGTTGAAACGATGCCAAATGCGTTTAGCAGGACTTGGAACATGTATTTGGGTGGGCTTGGGAAGCGACCAGAAAATCAGCAAAGCTTCAACAGCCGAAGTTGAGCAGCAGCAAAGAGAAATGGAAACAGAGGAAAAGAAACCCTACACCACTAAACCCCGAACCCGCAACCCGTAGATCCGACACCCGAAACCGGAGTCTTAAGCATGCTACTCAAACCGGCATCCGAATCTGAAGCTGCACGTATCTGAAGAAAACACGGCGTCTTTCCGAGGTATCGGGTTAAGGGCTTAAGGGGTGTAAGGTTTTGGATGTAGGGCTTAAGAGGTAGAGGATTTGCGCTTTAGGGTATAAGGGTCCCTCCCTCATCACAACTGTTGCCAATCAAGGGAGATGGCATGGTCATGGGGAAGTGTCACGTTATAGGGAATGGAGGAATGGGGTACAATTATAACTACTATTACTACCATTCTTCCATTCCCTACTAACCAAAGGTAAGTTCATCCACCTCCCATTCCAGGTGCCGTGTCGGTGCGTCGGATGTGCAACTGCGAGGCAGGAGCTCATATCGCATGGTCTAGTACCCAAACCCCATGGAGGATCCAAAAAGTAGATCCTTTCATGGGGGGTTCCTATAAAGTACCCTTAGTAGTATAGGGCTCCCGGGGTCTGGGTTACTGTAATCTCTGGCACAACTAGAGCATAGTACTTCATGTCATCTATTCTACTACGACTACTGCAGTTAAAGCTGGTACGTCTATTGGGCCCTCCACCTTGACCCATCTCGAACAGAAATCGGAAGCCCCACATCCAGAGTCTCCAGTAACCCAGACCCCCGGGGAGGATCCAGAAAGTAGATCCCCTAATTTTAACGCTACGCGGCCCGGCTCGGCTTGTCAGCCGCAGGGCGAGGGGGCAGTAGAACGTCAGTTACCATGCGTAGTCCGGGAATTGATGTGAGTGGTGGCTGCTTGCCTGCAAAGAAGGAAGGGCAGATCTGAGGTGAGGGCTCAAGAGCTGGGGGGGCCAGGGGGGACAAGGGGGGGAAGGCTGCAAAAACAGTGGCAAATGAATGCAAAAGGGCGCAGGGAGGAGGATTAGGTGGAGGGTACTTGAGGTAACCAGGTAACCCCCAAGACGCCTGGGCCTCTGGCTTCGGCGGATTTGGGGCCCTATACTTGGCGTTCTTCTGGTTGGCTCTTAGGACTCTAACTTTTTGGGTTTCTATATGAACCACAGTAAGGAGGCTACAAGTTTAACTTTTTGGAGGGGTTCCGAAGTCAGCCAAGATTACTGAGGGTACTTTATAGGAACCCCCAGAAAGGGATCTACTTTTTGGATCCTCCCGATGTAAGAACAAGTCAGCCCCGACAATACGCCTTAGCTGGGATGGCTAAGCGTATTTCCTTGCTCGTGTTGCCACCTCTGGTGAGGTCACGTGATCTGACACCTGTATGCTGAGGTTGTATACTTCAACACTCTGCCTGAACCTGAAACCCTAAACCCCAAACCGCAAACCCTCATCTCTGAGCTTAATCCCCAACGTCCCGCAGGTCTAAACGCTGAAGAGGGCTCCCTGCAAAGTCATCTCCAATCTCGGCCGAATCACAGCGCAGCTGTTCGTTTTTACAATTTGTGGGTTCTTTATGCTTACAGTACCTTACATATGGGTGGTTGTCAAAAGTAGGGTCCCTTTTGGGGTACCCGAAATAATAGGTGCCGTATTATAGTAGGTACCCAAAAAGGGACCATAATTTTGACAACCACCCATATGGAAGTTTCCGAAAATTTGGGGCGCCTTATTCTGGGTCCATATAATAGGGATCCTAGTATTTAGGGTACTACACTAGGGTCCCCTATTTTTGGAAACTCCCATATTGAACACTAGGAAGAAACTGGGTTCTTAATACAGGCAACACCCATTTTCCAAACCCGGCTCGGCCCCAAGCCTGTACTTATTTACCTTCCTGCAAGCCCAAAGCAATCGGAGGCATCTCCACGTTCATGGCAGAGATGCTTGAGGCAGGACTTGAGGCGTTTGTGTTCCTCCGAAAGAGTTACTTATGGCAAAGGGTGGTTTTGTAGAAGTTTAGGATTGACTTTCAAGTCGATTCGTTACAGGTAGGGGGTGTCGCACGGTGTCAAGTTTAGCTGGAACGTTCTTATGGCAGCCATTCCAGTATTCCTGGCAGTATCCCTTTTATAGTATTATAGTACCCTTCAATATTATACTATACTGTATTATAATGATATTGCGCCTCACAGCGTTGTGGACATGAAGCGTACGAGTCTTGGGAGGAGGCTTGCGAATTTCCGGTCCCTCCAGACGCAGGGCTGCCCCCTTCCCAGAGACCCCAATATCCCTTAGTTAAGGAATATTCCTTAATTAAGGGATATTGGAGTCTCTGGGTGAAAGGATACCCTCTTAACCCTACCTCTGGCTCTCTTAAAAGGTCTTAAAAGGGACCTCATTGAGAGGGTCTAGAACCCCAAGGGTCCCCTAATCCTTGGTTCTGAGTAGTACCCTTTTGCCATTTTTGTTTTAGGGTCCCCTTATTAAAACTGAATATTCGGAAAAAGGTACCTGTATTGCAAAGGGGTGACTCAGGAACCTAGAATCTTAACTCCTAAAGGTTGAAGCAAAGGCCTTTGAGCAGGTCAAGCGGATTTAGGGTTCAGCAAAACTTGGATCTGGTGAAAGTCTAGACGATGGAGACATCCTGCAAGCAAGACACTGATAACAATAGTAGCAGCTAGAAGCTGCCCCCACCCTGTAATAGTGACTATAGGGATTGTATTAGGGCCCCATTAGATTACTATTATACCACTATTACAGGGTGGGGGGCCCTTCTAAAATATACCATAATCCCCATAGTTTAGGGTCATTAAGGTAATGCATGATTTAGATCATCAACAGTAGTATCCCCTCAGTACACTGATGACAACAGTAGCAGTTTGAGTGGCCCGTTTGAGTGAACGACCAGTAGGGACCGACCCCCTACCTGAAGCTCGAAAGCGTAAAGCCTTGACCTTCTTGGAAGGGCAGGGGACTTAGTAAGTTTGTTATAAGTAGAGTTATAAGTACCCTAAATTGAGTTACCCCAATTAATCACCCTACTTATATAACCTACTTACTAAGTCCACTGCCCCTCCAAGTTGTTTCCCGTCTCAAGTATAAAGACAACACCCCAGGCAATTCAGAAGCGCGAAAAAAGCGAACGTCATTCCTTAGCATTCCTTATTACAGGTATACCATAATCTACTCCAAAGCCTAATCTAGTCGTTAAGGCCGCCATACCATAGAACCCTTGCAGAATCCCTCCAAGCAACCCCATCAAAATCAAAAACGTCAGCGTCCCTATATCATAGACAATCCTTGTTGCTATCCCTTATACAACCCTTGCAGGAGCCCTCAAAGGAACTCTATTGACCTCATCACACCAGACCGGAACCCTTACATCCCAGGTTGAACCCGCTAAGCGTCAAACCCTATTATGATCATCAAAGCCCAAGGGTCTCCTTCAAATGGAACCCTTAAAGGAGCCCGCAAAGGAGCCCCATATCATAAAACCCTTACTGCTAATCCCTTATGGAAATCTTCAAGGAAAGCTAAACGAACCCTACTAAACCCTTTAAAGGAACCTTTAATGGAACCCTAAACCGTAAACCCTCAACCCTAACCCTTTACAGTCAGGCACCTTTAAAGGAACCCTAAACCCCCTAAATAAAGGGCCCCATGTCAGGCCTCCTGTATCCTCAAGACCGCCACGGAACGGTCGCTGGTCATCGTCGATGAGCTCGGTGGCTGACCTCGGTCCTTATAGGGTTTACGTAGCAGTACTTAGGGTTCAGGGTCTAGGGTTTGAGTAGTATATAGGACAGGGAGGATCAGGGGACTTAGAGAATGTAAGGTATATTCCCTAGACTTACCTAAGGGAGTTTGAGGTTTGGGTAACTAAGGTTACTATTGGAGGATCACGGGACTTAGTAAGTAAGGTTAAAAGTACTCGAATTGGGGTTATAAGTGGATATTCAAGTACCAGGTAACCTTGAAATTGTTGGCAGTACTGAAGGGCGTGAGGGTCAGAGTTCAGGGTGTAGGGTGGTGGTAGTAGTGACAGCAGCGGTAGTCGTAGTAGTAGTAGTAGTAGTAGTAGTAGTAGTAGTAGTAGTAGTAGTAGTAGTAGTTGTAGTAGTAGTAGCAGCAGCAGCAGCAGCAGCAGGAGTAGTAGTAGCAGTAGCAGTAGCAGCAGCAGCAGCAGCAGCAATAGTAGCAGTGGTAGCAGTAGAAGAAGGCAACCTTTAACCGTGTTAGGGTGGCATAAGCCCTATATGGGAGTTTCCGAAAAAAGGGGACCCGACCCTAATGTAGTACCCTAGATAGTAGGATCCTTATTATATGGACCCCAGAATAAGGTACCCCTAAATTTCGGAAACTCTAAAACCATAAACCTTAAACCATTTGTAGAACCCCTATAGATCCCTTTAAGGAACCCTTAAAGGACCCCAAAATAAGGTAACCCTAATTGTCGGACACTCCCATATCATCCCAAAGGTCAGCCTTCAGGTTCCCCAGAATACTGGACAAATAAATTTAGGGTTTAGGGTTTAGGGTTTAGGGGTTTAGGGGTTTAGGGGTTTAGGGTTTAGGGTTTAGGGTTTAGGGGTTTAGGGTTTAGGGTTTAGGGTTTAGGGTTTAGGGTTTCAAGTTTGGGGTGTTTTTGAGGAGTTTAGGGGTTTAGGGGTTGGGGGTTTTAAAGTTTCAGGTTTTGGGGTCTAGGGTCTAGTTCGAGCCTTCTTCAATGAAGGAATGGACTTTAAATCAGAATAAGGACCTCTCTCAAGCCTCGAGCTGTGCAGGCTCCAACGACGCATGAGGTGCTGGACTTGAGGCTCTGCAAAAAATGTGGAATGATCGGATATTATCAAGGCGGCTGCTGCCTCAACCCCAAGCTGCCAGCTCTACCAAGGGAAGTGGAATTCCCAAAACCAGTGTCCATACGCCGGGGCGAAAACCCGAAAGAATTGGGAAAAGGAACAAGAGAAGAAGCGAGGCAGCAAGGGGCAGAAGAGGCGACTGTGGTGGCAAAAGCACGGACGGAAGCCCCCGCCCGAAAACGCAGCTCCTCCTGAGCCACTAGGCAAAAGCCCTGGCCCCGACAACGGCCCCCCAGATGCGGGTGCAGGCGATGCGGGTGCAGGTCCACCTGCAGTGGTTACTGCCGCTTAAAGAGCATGCAGCAACGGATCGAGTTTTTGGAGAGTTGTTGGAAAAAGTCTCCCTCACCGCATGTGTGCTTGCAGGGTTGTAGGTGTCTTGAAAGCCTTTGAGGTCCAGGATGCCATGGGCTCAGCTAGATTCCTATTTGAGGGGTGATTGCAACACATTCAAGGCATGTTCTCAAAAGTTCCTCCTGGTTAGGTGGATTCAATACCCTGTACCCATAGACTCGAAGACCCTTTAAATCAGGGATATACCTTTTTTTTTCAAGCTTGGCTGCCGAAATCCTGAACCTTAACCCCAAAACCTCTTATAGAACCCCTCGATCAGGAACCCTCAAAGCTCCAAGCCCTCTACATAAACTCTGTAGCCCTACATAAACCCTGCAATGCTTTCAAAGCAGTTGGAAACCCTGTCAAGACTTTGAAAGATTCCCATTGAAGCCGTATCCCTAAACCCTAAACCCTACAGATCCCTGCCTTAAGAGGAACCCCAAAACGAATTCCCTTCAAACGCCCGAAAGAGGTCGCGGCACGTCCACCTCAGACGGCTTTGGTCTCGCCTGGGCGATTGCCAGGCATCTCGTGGAGGACCAAAAAGTAATTAACCCTGGGCTTCCAGGGGCCTTATTATTGGGTCCTTAAGTGGTCTAGGGCCCTAACAATAAGCTCCTTGGAAGCATGGGGTAATGTGGGGGCTTGTAAATCATTACCTGTACTATTTTGGGGGGTTCCTCATTATACGTATATAGTAAAAGGGGCCCCAAGACCCTGTTCTAATTCTTAAGGCCCCGATAGTAGGGGTAGAGGAGGGTTTAGGGTTTAGGGTCCGCCGGAAGGATGCAACAAGCAGATCCGTTAAGGGCCTTGCTATTTCGTCCTTTTTTATTTAGAGTCACAGATTATGCGATCTGCTTTTGAGACCCTTGCGGTGGTCTGGGAGGGTAACTAAGGTTCGCGATTAATGCTCTTTTACGGGTATTTACAAGAGCAACTATGCTCAGTAACTACAAGGTTACACCAGGGTTCTGATCCTGACAACCGGATTTGTAGGCCTGACCCCGCTGTCACTTCCCCAGTATTCTCCCAACCGCAGCCTGCAAAACGACCACACATGTTGATCATGTTGTTTCATCCACCGACGGTC
This sequence comes from Symbiodinium sp. CCMP2592, assembly GCA_905221615.1. Classification (NCBI taxonomy): domain Eukaryota; class Dinophyceae; order Suessiales; family Symbiodiniaceae; genus Symbiodinium; species Symbiodinium sp. CCMP2592. The sequence goes on along the minus strand of CAJNDT010000813.1, from coordinate 632,143 downwards.
CGAGGGTTAGTACGTCTACACCTTGGGCCTGAATCCTAATCCCGCTTCCGCGCCATCCGGAGGACATCCGCTGCTTCACCCTGTTTGCCACGCATTTCCATGAGCTAGCCTCATTGGAGCACAAAACCGCAGCTGTGCGCAACAGGCCCGGTAGGGTTTTCGATTCGAGAAGTCGTTTTTGGATGAATGGTATGCAACTGTTTCGGTTCTACGATTCCGGAGCTGAAGATACCACCAACGAGATCTGCGTTGGGATTTGAACATCGACCTTAAACCCGACTCGGAAGTCGAGCTCCAAGCCTAACCCCAAACTTCAACCATTCGGAGTCGGAAGCTTCTTTGGGGATGCTCGCAAGGGAAGCCTCGAAATCGGCTAGGTGAGGCGACGTCAGGCTGGTTCACGTGGAAGCTTAAATGAACCGTGAGTACTGCGATTCCGATAGGGTTCCTTGCTACTATATAGCAACATAGTACTTTTCTACCCCAACTCTTTGTTCTGTTCAGGCCCTTATAATGTTCGGCAAATCTACCCGAATCTACCTGGTAGCCTTTCGTTTGGGGATTTCGCAATTTGGGGCCCAGTCTTCCGGATTCACGTCATGCCTGGAGGCACGCCACAGCAGCGGTGGACCAGGCCAGCGGGAGGCAGGATCAAGCTTCACTTGGCGCTCTACTTACCACCGTGCACTTTGATGCCAAGTATCACCCCCCAAGATCGAAGGAATGGGAGATTGTGAAAAACTTGCAGTGCTTTCATGATGTGGGGCGGTTTGGGGTTTGAGTCTGGGGTACTTACCTATGCTATTTTGGGGGCTCCTTGTTCAAGTTATACTAAAGTATGCTCCGAAACCCTACTTTACATATTAGTTAGGCCCCTATATTATCCCGAGACTTGTGCGTCTATGCTCATGCAATACGACCCAGCCCGGCGCAATTAACTCCAAACCCATGAGCCCTCAAAAATCGTTACACCTTAAACGTTAAGGTATCTTCCATGATCATGATGTCGCTGGCCATTGGAGTCCAGCCATGCCATCGGACAGTAAGCCGCCAGATGCGCACACATACACATGAGAGGCTCTATATAGACAAAATGCGGACAACTACTCATGTACTTTGGCATTGCCCAGCATTTGCCCACGTTTGCACAGTCGTTAGACCATCAAGGCGACTTGCGGCCAGACTCGGATGGAGCTCCGACGCCTCCTTTCCCAAGACTCTTTCTTTGGTCAATCTTACCTTTGGTTAGTAGGGAATGGATGAATGGGGTACAGTTATAACTACTATTACTACCATTCTTCCATTCCCTACTAACCAAAGGTAAGTCATGCGCTGACCCAGGACCCAGTTGATTTCCGGTCTCCGGCTAACGAAAAGTGTGTGTTCGGCGTTGGAGAGTTGTAGCAAGTCATACTGCACCGCTGCATGCCTTTTCAAAGCATCTGTCGCTTTACACTACATTATGCTGTGTTACATCGAGCCTCCTCAACTTAAGACCCCACTGCACCAGATCCCTGAGCGCGAAGCCGAAACGCAAACCCCGGAGCCTTTCGGGTTTACTGTCAGGTTTCAGGGTTTAGGGTCTATAAGGTGTAGTGGCTTAAGGGATTTAGTGATTACGGTTTTGGGTTTGCAGGGTTTAGGGTAGTTCAGGCCCTCAAGCCTTGTGTCAGGCTCACCTTCCTCTATGCCCTGGCAGATGGCGCGGCCGATCAGAGCTACGGTGCCGAAACCCAGCTTTCTTACATGGGTGTTTTCGGGATAGGGACCCTAATGTAGTACCCTTTATGAATAGTAGGATCCTTGTTATAAAGACCAAAATACGCTACGCCCCATGGGGTACCCCTAATTTCGGAATCTCCCACATCTAGCGTGGTCGAGTGCAGCTGGGGGCTCTAAGTATAGAGCATATGCGATTGAGGTTTCAGTGTTTCGGGTTCAGTGGCTCGAAGAAACTGTAGTACTTTTTCCTGGGTTCCCTTTGCATTCATAGCATAACTAGAAACCCTAGCGCCGGCTGCATCGAGTGTTGTTTCTTGGTTTGGTTAGTGTGAGTTCTCAATTTTGGGCAGTCTGCGCATTCTCTCTTATATGGCCTTGATAGTTGTGTGCGTAGGGGCTTATGAGATTCAATGTAAACCCCTGATTAACATTAGGATCCTCATGATAATTCGTAGGAAGGGGTCCATGTCAGGGTTGTAAATCTAGTTCTGTTATTTTGTGGAGTGAGTAGCCATGTTTCCACCTTTCTGGGCTCTTTGTCGCAAAGGTTTGCAAGGTCTTTGTCAACGCCTTGTTCTGAAGGTTGGTCGGGTTACTGGGGTTGTGGTTGAAGCTTTAGGGTTCCAGTGGGCTGGGGTAGAGAAGTTCGAGTTGAGAGGTCTAGGATTCAAGTTGTAGGGGTTTAGGTAATCGAGTAGACCCCTTGCAGAACCTTTGCAGAACCGTTTCAGATCTTTTACCCAAAAGCACTGAAAGAAGGCATTAGAGAACTCCTTTACCGAACCCCTGCTGCAACGACCTCCCAGCAGCCTAGAGGGCTTAAAACCCCAACTTGCGGAAAAGGTGCCTACGTGGCGGAGCTGGCCGGCTTCCCCGCGCGCGTTGTGGCATCCGCACGACAACGTGCCGAGGAACGCAGGTTTTAGGGGTTCAAGGTAGTAGGTAAGGGTGTTCTCAGGACTCTCTGCAAAGTATCGAGGTTGGGGCGTTTGGGGTTTAGGTCATAGCATTCTACAAAGGCTCTTCACGGGGTTCTACAAGGTGCTCTAGAAAGGGTTCTCGATGGGTTTAGGATTTTGGAGGACTGGGTTTTACTCGGCTAAATGACCAAGTAAAACTGCACACACAACCCAAATGGAAGAAGAGTTATGACTGGGTTGTAAGTACCCCGAAACTCCAAGTAGGGCGAAGGACGGGAGTAGGGTTTCACGTCCGGGGCCGTCTTTCGGATTGAAAATGCTCCATGTGGCAGGGTTTAAGCTAGGTGTTAGGGTTGTGTGCCTGTGAGACGAAACTAGGATGCCCAGTAGTACCCTTATTCCCTTTTTGTAGTCCTAGGTTCCTTATAAAGTTACCCAATACCAAAAAGAGAGGCCTTTTTATTCTTAGGTTACTGGGTATCCTAGGAAAGCTCAGTTACCGCAGCCAATCGTCAATCACCGAGCTCCCGACCCTGAGTTCCCGGCCTCAAACTCTTTCTGAATCTCGGGCCTACTTGGAGGGGCAGGGGACTTAGTAAGTAGGTTATAAGTAGGGTTATCATTGGGGCAACTCCATTTAGGGTACTTAGAACCCTACTTATAACCTACTTACTAAGTCCCCTGCCCTTCCAAGTCGGCACAGGGTACCGCCAAGCTTAATAAGAGGCCGCTTAACGCAATGTCGCCAATCGGAAAAACTGCAGGCTTTTTCCGGTTGACAAACCCCGACGCCTACCAAGACGCTTATAAGTCCCCTCAACAAGCTTCAGTGAACTCCTCGAAGGTAGAGTCGAAACATAGCAGCAGTGAGAAGAAGAATATTGATATTAAGAATGTATAACAAACCATGCGTGAGGATGTTAGTAGCACTGCAACAGTGACAGTCGTACGAACGGCAGTCCCAACTCTAATTCCTTTCGCAAACAGAGCAAGAGCCGAGAGCAATAACAACCCAAGTCCATGATGGCAATAAAACACAATGTGGTATTCAACTTTGTATGGCTTGAGCCGCTGCCTCTCAGAAACGCCAATTACCGTAAGGGTAAGGAGCCTGTGCCCTACAGCCCCGAATCTGTGAAGCCCTGAAACCCCCGAATACCCCAACAAAAGCCGGAACCGCCACGTTCCAGCAGACAAACCCCGAAAGCTTCAAATCCAACACCCGTATCAACTTATAGTGATCCCAGAAAGTTGGAACATAGATTTAAGATGATTCATGCTGGGATTCCCCTATACTTTACTGTAGGGTCATGAGGCTAATGATGTTCCAACTTTCCGGCTTCTACTCTATCAGCCCTCTCAAAGGGGCCCCCGGAGCGCCCACGACCCCTAAATCATTGAGTACCACATCTTCATGCACAACGGGGCTGGCATCATGATGTCTGGTACATTCCTCCTAGGATGCCCAGTAGTACCCTTATTCCCATTTTGTAGTCCTAGGTTCCTTATAAAATTACCCAATACCAAAAAGAGAGGCCTTTTTATTCTTAGGTTACTGGGTATCCCAGGGGGTATTGGGCCTTTTGGGCCCAGCGAGCTGATGCTGATAAACATAAGAAGTACTTTCGTGAGAAAATGACCAGAACCCTGTAAAAGCCCTAATTAAAGCCCTTCTGTAACTTTGCAGAAGAGCCCCATAAAATGCTGTAATTCCTAGACCCTACACCCTATGTATAATAACAGTAGAAGCCAGAAAGTTGGAACATGGATTTAGGAGGATTAGTGCTGGGATCCCTTATACTTTACCTTGAGGGCATGGGGATAATGATGTTCCAACTTTCTGGCTTCTACTATAAGACCTTATAAGAGCCCTGCGAAGAGCCGCTAAAATTCTGTAAACCCGGCCCTAAACCCTAAACCAAATCTATCAAACCTTAATAAAGCTAAAGCCCTGCAAAGACCCGATAAAATGCTGCAAAACCCCTGCTTTGTCCAGGAGTTCGAGGCCGATAGCAGCTTTGGGAGGCGGCCTGGGTGTTCAGAAATCGAAAGCCTAGGTCTTTGAAGGGTTTAGGGCTTAGGGTTCTGTCAGGGATCTATAAGGGTACTGTAGAGTTTAGGAGCTTAGGGTTCAAGACAGGTACTATGAGGGACCAATAAAGGTACTATAGGGTTTAGGAGCTTAGGGTTTAGGGGCTTGGGATGTTGGGTTTACGGGCTTCGGGGCTGAGGGAGATACAAGTTTTGGGTGTAGGGTACAGCATGTTTCAAGAACTCAATCTAGGGCTTTGAAGAAATGCGGCGACCCTTCCCACATGAAGAACGCTTTGGGCCTTGCGCAGGGTGACCCTTGGTCACCGACAGGGCTGGCATTAATCCTGGCAGGCCTTGTACGGAAACTAGCGGCTGAGACCAGCTTGTTTCAGGTCACTTCCTTCGACGATAGGACCGCTTTTAGCAACACGTTACATGGGCTCTGCGCTTTCTTTCAGGAGTGGAGCTGTTTTGAGGCCCTGGGGCGACTCAAACTAACCATTCCCAGACTCAGACGTATGCCCCCAAGGAGCAGCGAAGAATCGATGAATCCGTTCAGCTCGCTAAGCATCCTAGGGTCTTGCCGGCGTCGCTTCATTTCCTAGGATGCCCAGTAGTACCCTTGTTCCCTTTTTGTAGTCCTAGGTTCCTTGTAAAGTTACCCAATACCAAAAAGAGAGGCCTTTTAATTCTTAGGTTACTGGGTATCCTAGTAATAACACCTTGAAAGCGGACTATAAGGGTTACTATAAGGGCTACTATAAGGGATTTAGGGACCTTAGAGGGGACTATAAGGGTTACTATAAGGGCTACTGGGTATCCTAGTTGCTCAACCCCAGGGCCATTTGCGGATGGACGATCAATTGCAGGACTCCGCCTGCTAAGGTGAGCGGGTCCTTCGGTTGATGATATAAATCCTGCATTACCTGAAGGACCCTACACTATGGGAATTATGGTATATAGTCCTGATTATGGGTAATGCAGGATTTATATCATCAACCGTTCCTGAACGCTTGCAAGGAAAATCTGGCAGGGGAATGGCTTCTCCCATCTTCAGCTTTTCCAGGTTCTGGATGCAGGACACCTATAATATGTGAGCCTAAATAACTACCAATCTTATTTCTAGGGTTCCTTATTATAAGTATAGTATAATGGGCCGCAAAACCCTTATCTAAATATTAAGGCCCCGTTTCAAATCCTTGTAATAGCCCGTATAGTAATATAGCCCTTAGAGATCCTTTTAAAGGAACCCTATTCTAATTGATTATCTAGGATGCCCAGTGGTACCCTTATTCCCTTTTTGTAGTCCTAGGTTCCTTATAAAGTTACCCAATACCAAAAAGAGAGGCCTTTTTATTCTTAGGTTACTGGGTATCCTAGTCATTCAGGCCCCTAGAGAAGTGATTTGTTCTTCTCCATCTGCACGCCGCACCGGGATGTGTCTCGCTGGATTTCACGACGCCGCCAATTCCCAGACTCATGGGACTTAGTAGGGCTCCTTAAAGGGCTCCTTTAAGGGCTCCTTTAGGGTTTAGGGATCTATAAGGGAAAGTAGATCCCTATGTTGGGGCCCTATACTACTAGGGGTACTTCATACCCCATCAAGGGATCTACTTTTGGGATGCTCTCGGGGGTCTGGGAGCGTGTGCCGAGGATCCGTAGTTCCCCTCTGCTAGCCCTCATAGAGCCTGTATGGTAGCCCTTACAGTAATCCTTACAGCAACCGGTATCGTATTCCTTGTAGTACCCTTCTTTATGGAGCACGTATAGTAACCCTGAGAGGGCCCTTATGGCGTAGTGTACAGGAATCAGAGCAGCCTCCTTTGCTGTAAGCAAGGGCCTGCAATTCAGGGTTGAACTTATGTGGTGGTTTAGGGTTCAGTGGCTTAGGGATCGGATAAGCGATTTCAGGTTTAGCCTTGCAGGTTGTAGAGTAGACGCTCCCGAGAACCCAACACGGCGCGCAGTAGGGGATATGGGTTGATTTCGGGTTAGCCGGGAAGCAAGGGCGGTTTCATGCTCTTGGTTTGGGGACGTTTCGTGCTTTTGGTTGGCGTAGGGAAATCTTAGGCCCCGACACCTGGGGAAGATAACTAGAACCCTTATGAAGCCCTCCATGACGAAGTTGTGCGGCCTCTCTATGCCTTAAACCCTGAATCCCTAAACCCGAAATCCCTAAGCCCTAAATCCCTAAATCCTAAATCGCTAAACCCTGAATCCCTAAACCTTAAATCCCAGACCTTAAACCCTAACGAAAAAGCCAGAAAGTTGGAATATGATTATCCTAAACCCTTTATGGTAAATTATGGGGTATCCTACCCTGAAACCATATTCCAACTTTCTGGAGTTCCTTTTAAACCCTTGGAAGGGCAGGGGACTTAGTAAGTAGGTTATAAGTAGAGTTATAAGTACCCTAAATGGAGTTACCCCAATTATAACCCTACTTATAACCTACTTACTGAGTCCCCTGCCCTTCCTAGTAAACCCAGAGTCATCGAAGGTCTGCGAAGCGGCAGAAGCTGAATTCGTCTTGGGCCGATCCTCTAGGGCCCCTGGGCTGCAGAAGGCAAAGCCTTAGTTTCGCGTGTAAGATTTAGGTTGTTTTTTCGGGGTTTAGGGTTTTAGGCTTTGAGGTTTTGGGATTTAGGGTTTTAGGGTGTAGAGTTTTAGGGTTTGGGGTTTAGGGCTTTAGGGTTTAGGGTTTTAGGCCTTGGGGTTTAGGGATTTACGGCTTTAGGGTTTTGGGGTTTAGGGTTTTCGGCTAGAGGTTTAGGGTTCTGCGGCTTTCGGTTTTTTAGGGTTTTAGAATTTTAGGCTAGAGATGTAGCGTTCTAGGCTTCGGGGTTTAGGGATTTAGGGTTCTAAGATTTCGGGGTTCAGGGTTTTAGGCTTTGGGGTTGAGGCATTTGGGGTTAGGGATTTAGGCTTCGGGGTTTCGGTTTGGTTTTATTGTCTGGGGAGCCGGGTCAAAGTAGCTCCGGGCCTTGGGGGTATGTTATAATGTTATAGTGGAACTACTCAGGGAAATGAAAGGGTATTCTTCAGAACCAAGCATTGACCCCTCAAGCCTATACAGCCCTCATAGAGCAGTCATCCTTGGGCAGCTCCACCAAAGCATGCTTCCGTGGAAGAGCTGTGTTTTTGGTTACCTCTGGTCCATCAACCCCTCTGTCGAAAAATATTACGAAACATGATGTGTTCGTCAACCCCTCTGTCAAAACACGACAGCTTGCAAAACGTGATGCGTTTCAAGCAATGCCGAATGCTTCAACAACCATAAATTGTTGCGACAAGTGGGGTAATCGATACATATGAGAAGCTTAAGCGCTTAAGGCTTAAGGTTTGCTGGGTTCCTGAGTTGTACCCTCTTGCCCTTCTTGTTTTGGGGTCCCCCTTAGTACAACTGAATATTAGGAGAAGGTGTACTCTTATGATAGAGGGGCTACTCTGGGTCCTAGCATATTGGTATCGCATATATATAATATGGAAACCCCAAAACCCTATTCTAATCAGAACCTGGTTTATGGGCATGTCTGAGCTCACCAAGGTTGTTTTCGTCAGCGAAGGATGAGCAGGTCAGCGCGTGCCAGGTTTTTGGGTTCGCGGGTGTGACTATCAGTTACATGCATAACCGGAGTCTAATATAGACCCCTAGTTAGCATTTAGCTCAGTGGATGCACATTACACGTTTTGGGATAATATCACCCGCTGTAACTAAAATTTACACTTTTGGGGCTTATGAACTAAGCAACTAAGAGTAAGACCTTTGTGAGAAGGACTCCGAAAGTACGGGATCCCAAATCTGGGAGGCATCCAGATATGTCTGCAGTGCCAAGTCTTCAGCAAACTCAAGGATCCGCTTAGAATTCTGGCAGTGTGTGGTTTAAGGCCTGGGGTTTCGGGCATTCATAAGACCAGATTGGGTGTTTGTTTTTTTTGAATCAAGTTTCTCAAGACCCTAGAATCGAATCAAGCACCAAAATCACTGTAGACCCCTGACTCCTACATGCCCTAATCGAAGCACCAGTCATACGCCAAAGCCTTGAGTTTCCGAAAATATAGGGGTATCTTATTTTGGGGTCCTTAGAATAAGGATCCTACTATTTAGGGTACTCTATTTTTGGCCCTCTTTTTTCGGAAACTCCCACTACTAGAAGAAGAAGGAGAGCTGTGTAGAATCGTTCGAGGGGCAACTGGAGGTCGAGCAAGCCAAGGGCTTGCTAGCAGAGACTCACTGTACTAGGTTCCCCACCCTTGTGCCCTTTTTCTTTTAGGGTTAGGAAAAGGGTACCCTTATTCCTTGAAGGGGCTACTCAGGAATCAGGATTGCTAGGAGGTTTGCTGTAGACTCACTGTAATATAGGGGTCTTAACAGTTACCTATACTATTTTGAGGGGTTCCTGTAAGGGGGTCTATAAGGATTTCTAGAAGGGATCTATAAGGGCATTTCGGGGCCCCAATTATTGTCCAAAACTATGTTGGTGGGTTCCTTCTTATACTCATCGTAAAATGGGTCCCAAAACCCTATTCTGATTGTTAAGACTTCGTAATAGTTAATCCTAGGCAATAAGTAGTACTACGGAGACCCCTTCAAGCGACCCTTCTTAACCCGACTTCTGGCTCTCTTAAAATCGACCTTAGTGAGAGAGTCTATATCCGGAAGGCCCCTAATCCTAAATCCCAATAAAAAGAATTGCTAGAAGGTTGCTGTAAGGGGTTTGGTAGTTGAGTGGTGAGTCGCCGCCATTTGTGAGTTCTACCGGCCATCACCAAACCATAAAAAAGTTCCGACCATGAAACACGAAAGCCTGAAAGTTCTCTGCCTGGGTTAGTACATAAACCTCATCTATGCGCGAAGGACTTCGCCGACCGAGTGATCCAAGAGTTGCCCAAGCTGAAGCTGTTGCTGGCCTCAGGCTTTGGGGTTTCAGGGCTTGGGGTTTAAGGTTTAGGGTACAGCAAGAGTAGTAGCTTGCGCATATCGACCCATGAGAACCACCCGCAACGGCCAGCTAGTGGCGAGCCAGAACCTTGGAATCATCGAAACCCACAGAGGTTTCCAAAGCGTTTCATTGAGGAGTGTAAGGGAATCCTTTTTGTGATCGCAGGTATATACCATAAGTAGGAAGGGCACTGGTGATCCTAATGATTCTATGAGCCTGCCCAGTCATGGCCTTCCCAGGCATGACCGATAAACACCACAAGGGCCCACTATCGCCACGAGTCAGAGAGTTTCAGTATGTCCAGGACCTCACCCCAAGAGAACACTCCCGCCTGGGTTCCCGTTCGTCAGAAGTATCGACGATAGCGTCACGCCAACAGCCATAATCACTCTTTATCCGGCCACGTTGGGCATATCGGTCCTGTTCCCTAGACACCCAAAGCCCGACACCAGGAATCTCGGTCAAGTGGTACGACCGTTAGCCGAAAGCGCCGCACGGGCACCGACATGTTTCAACCAGCTCTTTTCGGAGCCATGTCAACGAACCCCCTACTCGGAACCCGAGAAATTGAAGCCACGTTGAGACAACTTGAAGTAGATTATCTTCAGTATATTATTATACTATACGATATTGCAGTGCATGTTGTTCTGCTACATTGCATCGAGTTATATGGATGGTTGTCAAAATTAGGGTCCCTTTAGGGGTACCCTAAATAGTAGGTGCCGTATTATAATGGGGACCCAAAAAGGGACCATAATTTTGACAACCACCCATATGATGGCGCAAAGCCATGCTCGGAATCTTGGCGGTGCAGGCGGCTGATGCGGCTGAGCCTGAGGGGGCCTCGGAGCTTAGACGGCTCAAGCCGGTGCCGAAGAATGCAAAGCCATAGGGCCATAGGGTGTAGGGTTTAGCAGGCATAGGGTTTGGTCTTGGGGCCAAAGTGTGGTTCTGGATTCATAGGTTTTTTTGGGCTTCAGAGTTATGTAGAATATGGGGCCTTTGACTGGGTTCAAGACACGGAGAGGAAAGGTCAGCTTTCGAGCAAAATGTGACACACCTGAGTCGCTCAGCGTAGGTGCCGATGACTCGGCAATGAGAGCCTGGACGTACCCGGGGTCCTCCTTGTAAACAAATAGAGACATGTGTATTTGGACATGCAGCATGGAACTGGCCACAACTCGATAGCCTCGCATGATGTTATGATACGCCCGGCATGCCGGACGACAAGTTGGAGTGGACCTTGACCGTGCCAGCCGTTAGCGTGTTAACGAACCCGTCGCAAAGCGCGAACTCCTGTCATGTCAGCCCCTTTTGCTTTGCCTTCCGGCAGTCAGATAAATTGCTCACAAAGAGCTCAATGCCAAAGAAAGGGGGCTCGCATGGAAGGACGGGGTGAGCTGGGATGGTCTGACTGTCTTGGAATATGTCCTTCAGGCAGGCGCCTCACGCAGCACCTTGTTGAGACTTTCCTGACTACACATCAATGTCAGGAAAAAGTGGCACCCTTATCAAAATCAAGGGATTACTGGGTTATCAAAACGAATTAGGTATTACTGGGAAGCCTAGTGTAGGGGCCTTAATAATTATAGAGTAGGGTTTGGGGGTATATTATACCATAATTGCAAGAACGAGCCCCCCAAACCCTATTCTAATTTTTCAGCCCACTACATTAGTGTTATGCCAGGACAGGAAGGTCATCGGGACTGACATAGGGCCTGAACCACGGTGCTGAAGTCCCATGCTTCAACGCCTTTTTTCGGGGGTGACCTCTGCTTTCAAGGAACCATTCAGAAATAAGCGTCTATGTTATCTGTTTTTTGCAGGGCGGGGGGGGGGGGCGACTTCTTCCTTAAAGGAACCATGGTGAAACAAAAGTCTATGTTTATTCCTCCCTGGTTTCATTTCCGTAAGAGGATCTCACGCCCGAATAGTTGTTCAAAGGCTTTCCGGGGCCCAGGCCAACCTACAAGAAGTATTGGTTTCTTGGGGCCGAGGTAGAAATTGGAGATGTGTTCCGAAACTCTGGGTGAGCACTGCAAACGAGAAAACACATGAGTTTCGGATCTCATGCAGGACTCAAGAAGTTTCCACACCCATTATAGAAGCCTAAATCATGAGCGATGCTATTCTTGGGCCTCCGTCCAGGGAATTTTCCGCTCAATGTAGTTGCAAAGATACCCGGCAACCGAGACTAGGATGCACAGAAGAAGCACTGTGATCGTAAGGGGAACAAATCACTGCGATGATGTTGTTCTGCTTTGTCCGCCTGAAGCCTGAGTTTGTTGGTGTCAAAACGACGATCACGACAAGAGCGAGTATCCTCAGGGTGGTAGGAGATAGAAAGCCTGATAAGCACCGCAATTGACATGGCAAGCATGTTCGTCACGCGACTAAAACCGAAGAGGCGAAGGAGGACAACAAACACTCGGACAGAGGACGAAGACGACGACGGTTCGCGACGGTGTGAGTATGAAACTCCGTCAACGAAAAACACGATGATGGTAATGATGATGGGCGCCGTGGTAATGATGATGATGATCATCATCATGATCAGGGGGTGGTGGAGGAGGAGGAGGAGGAGGAGGAGGAGGGTGGAGAGGCGGAGGCATCGTGTGTTATGAAGATCTGCAGCATAGCACGGTTCTGCTTCTGCTTGAAATGGCTTGAGCCCGAAGCCGTATAATGTAGCACACAATGTTGCAGTAGAACGTGGTAGCTGACGATCGTTGTGATGCTGCTGATGGTGACTCCGGCGATGAACTTTACAGTTTACGTTGTGGCCTATAATTGTCACAACCAGCAAGGTCGGAACAGGACTCTGCTTCAAGACAGTCTTCCATCAAGCCAAGTTCTTGACATCGCCGGCATGGGTTGGGAGCAGGCGACGCCTAGGCCGTGGGGATTCCGAGTCCCACGACCCTCAGCATGTACGCGAATGTAAAGCATGTATGTGTGAATCCGACAGCCCAGACCGGTAGCAGGGTTGTAGGGTTTTCTCATCCCTGTTCTGTATACCTGCTGTACAAGTATGCTGTACTACACCCCAAATCCCAAGTATAATTCTGAATGCCCCACCCAGAACAAAAGGTCTGTTTTCGGGAATGTGACATGCTGATATGCCAGGTTCAAGTAGAGCATGCCCGAAAGATCAGGTCGCTGGAAACTCTAGACACCTGAACCTAGGATGCCCAGTAGTACCCTTATTCCCTTTTTGTAGTCCTAGGTTCCTTATAAAGTTACCCAATACCAAAAAGAGAGGCCTTTTTATTCTTAGGTTACTGGGTATCCTGGACCCGATTCCCCGAAAGGATCTGTAAGTTTCGGGAAGAGCTAACTGAATCAGAAACCCTGAACCCTAAGATCCTAAAACCCCCCAAAACCTCAGCCCTAAAGCGCGAAGACCTTAGGTCCTAAACTGGTGGTTTAGGGTATAGGGTTTAGGGTATAATGGGGTTTATAGGGTTGCTCGAACACCAAAGCAAAGACGCTGGGGCCCTCAACTCGGTTGAGGCTAGCTTCAACCCAACCCTTCGGAATGTCTCACGCGATGACCTGCGGGGTGGGTGTCCGCGAGTTTCGAAAACTCGGTGGGTGATAGGGTTTAGGGCCTAGGGTTTAGGAAATTCAGTTGCCGTCTTCTGGTTTAGAATACGAGGGCCGTGCATAGTTTATTGATCAGTTCAGGCGAAGAGCGTGTCTAGTCTTGACGTGCACATGCGGTAGCGGTAAGTTTAGGGTTTCGGATTCAGGCTACGGTTTCGGGCACTTTTGCCGTCTGCCTCGCTTATCCACTTCCAACGCCGGATCACTGGACAACGCCTCAACGAGAGGGCATGTACACTGAGTTCCCCACTAGCCCAGAACCCATGTGCATGCCTTAGACCAGCAACACCGCTCCATTCAACGAGATAGTTCTTTCCCAGGTGAGGGCTTCCTCTGTCGTTCCAGCTCTCTGCTGCTCTAAGATAGGTGTCTTGAGAGCCCTTCCTTCCATCAGAAAACAGACAAAGCCAGTAGCCTCACAAGCCCGAAAAGCCGCACCAAGACGCTATGCGACGCAAAACACCACCACATCTTGAACCGTACGTAAACCCCCAAAAGCCCCGATATCCTTGACTCTGGCCCCCACCAGGCCGAATATGCTACACTCAAAATCTATGTTAAAGAGAGCTATCGAACCTCAACCTATCAGAGCCTAAAGAACCTCAACCTTGGACCTCGTAAAAATTGAACCCTCGCTCCTAAACCATATGCTGAACCCTGAACCAAATTCCAACCAGCCCTGGTCGTGGGTAATATAGGGGCCTTAATAACAAGAATAGGGTTTTGGTGCTTCTATACTATATTCAGGGATTACCGATACTGTTTTGGGGGTTCCTTACTATGAATTATTCATAATAAGGAACCCCCAAAACAGTATCGGTAATCACTGAGGCCCCCATAGTAGCATCTTGGCCCGAAGCAGCGTGCAACCCAATCCGAGCCCTCGCACTGCCGGAGCAGGCGAGGGTCCCATACTATAGGGGCCTTTATAATAGCCTATACTATTTTGAGGGTTCCTTTAAAGGGATCTATATGGGTACCTTTAAGGGAATCTATAGGGTTTAGGGTTTATAGGATGCCCAGTAGTACCCTTATTGTAGGTTTAGGGTTTAGGGGTTTAGGGTTTAGGGTTTAGGAGGATGCCCAGTAGTACCCTTATTCCCTTTTTGTAGTCCTAGGTTCCTGATAAAGTTACCCAATACCAAAAAGAGAGGGAGGCCTTTTTATTAGGTTACTGGGCATCCTAGTAATAGCCTATACTATTTTGAGGGTTCCTGATTATACCTATGGTATAACGGGCCCCAAAACCCTATTCTAATTATTCTTGAATCCCTATATCACGGATTTTGCATGTATCCCCAAACCACACAGTTCTGAAAGCGCTCTCTACGAGTTTTACAGGGTTGAGTTGAGGATCCAGCCGCTGCGGGCTACGATGAGGGACCCGAAGAGCACATAAGCATAAGCATGTTATAAGGATATTGCCACCTGAATGGGATTCATTATAGGGGGTTTATCTGGGATATCCCTATCCTCATTTTTGCTTAAGTGCTCTTTCGGGGCCCTATACTAGGGTTTAGGCATTCATTCTGATGATTGGCTAGGCTTCATGGTAGGACTTTAGGCTCGGCTAGCAGAATCGAGGGTTTCGAGCGCGGTCGACTACTTTCAAGTACTATTCCTTCGGGTTCCGAGTCTTGTGTGCTCACTCACTCACTGACTAGCTGACTTACTTGCTTTCGGACGTCTTGGCTTGCTGATTGACTTGATTAATTGCTTAAGCTAGTACTTGTTCTGCTTACATACCTACGATACGCAGTAACTGGCTAACCTCTGAATTCGAAATCGTATGCATACCCCTTCGATGGAGGGGTGGGGGGGGGGTTGTTGTTCCCCAAATCTACGAACAACAACCCCCACAACCCCTCCCTATCGAAGGGGTCTCATGGTATGAGCTTCGGCTTGAACGCTCGCGGTCGGATCTTAGCGGGCACTCAGCAGCAAAGCAGCCGTTTGAGTTGTAGGGTTCTGGTGTTGCGACATGTTGCCTCAGGTGTAGGGGCTCGATCAGATGACAGACCTACTGAGTGGGATGAACCAACCCTAAACCCAAAACTTAAACCCAAAACCCTAAACCCAAAACTTAAACCCCAAAACCCTAAACCCGAAACTTAAACCCCAAAACCCTAAACCCGAAATTTAAATCCAAAACCCTAACCCGGAAACCCTACAGCGAACAGTTTGTCAGATCCTTTGCCACCCCACGGGGTCGATCCATCCTAGACCCAACACCCTGCAGGGCTTCGGCCGTACTAATTGGGATTCTACTATTTGCTTAAGAAACCCCCAAAAAATAAAAATAATGATCCCTATATTACCACCATAAGGAAGACATTTTTTATTTTTTGGGGGTTCTTAAGCAAATGGTAGGATTAGTGTAGGAGCTTGGAAGAATCCCTTCGACTCTACTGCGCCATCCAAGAACTCCCCTAAACCCTGAGCCCTGAACCCACATCTGTGCTCGATATGTTCGCCAGGCGATTCTGCCTCTGCACGGTGTCGGAGAGTTCGATGTCCTACAAACTGCTTGCGCAGGCAGATTCAGATCCAGAGTATGATACGATCCAAAATACACGAATACTAAAAATGCTTTGGAAAAAGATCTGCTGTAGTCTACTACCTATTGTAGTATTGTACAGTTTATAATTCATTACATAGTCATTATATGTCACGTTGTGCTATTTCCTACGTTACATGTTCTAGTGCATTAGATACCCCAGGAAGATGATCCACAGGCTTCGGAAGCGGCATTGCGACTGAAGGCTTTGCTGCGGAGCGGAGGACCGCAAATGAAGACGTGTGGCTAAGATTGTGGGTTTACGGCTTTGGGTTTAGGGTTTAGGGAAGATGTGTGGCGAAGATTGTGGGTTTACGGCTTAGGGTTTAGGGTTTAGGGAAGATGTGTGACTAAGATTGTGGGTTTAGGGCCTTAGGGTTTGAAGACCAA
This sequence comes from Symbiodinium sp. CCMP2592, assembly GCA_905221615.1. Lineage (NCBI taxonomy): Eukaryota > Dinophyceae > Suessiales > Symbiodiniaceae > Symbiodinium > Symbiodinium sp. CCMP2592. Next base: position 615,971 of record CAJNDT010000813.1, on the reverse strand, counting down.
GAACGCATACTTAGCCGGGTCCAGAGCTTCAAACTCCTGGGGCATGTGTGTAGGTATGCATCCACGTATGTATGGTTATTTGTACTGGTATTCATTCATAAGCATGTATGAGAGTAGTAACAAACACGGCTGTAGTAATAGTACCAGTAATATCAATGGTAATGGTAGTAGTGGTGGTAGTGCGAGTAGTAGTAGCAGCATAGTAGTAGCACTCGTAATAGTGATAGAATTGGTAGTCGTAGCAATAGGAGTAGGAATATCGTAATGGTAATTGCAAAGGTAATAATAGTGATACATAAATAGTCGTAGTAGGTAGTTATGGCTTAGGAGGTATTCTTCATCCATGTGGTCTGTAGTTTTCGGAGAGGAACTAGGCTCTCTGAACTGGCCAGCTCGGGGGGGCAGGCCAAGACACTACGGCGCCCGCAGACTCCGTGCTCACGATTCTGCCTCCCAGTTCTGCCAACACAGTTCTGCCTGGCTCGGTGAACACAATTCTGCCTGGCTCCGTGGCTACAGCTGTGCCCCTGGAGGTGCCGCTTCATTCGGAGCCAGTGCCTAGTCTCGCTTGGGAATTCAGTATTCAGCTTCCATAAAGAGCGCAAGTCTTATGTACTCTATATTCTATATCCGAGCATGGTAGCTTACGGTGAGTCTGAAGTTCCTCAACAAGAAACCCAGGTCTCTGAGAGGGCGCTGCCTTTGATCTTCGGCAGTACTCTTGCCCTGTGGTTTTTCTGGCTTTGCAGCCGCAAATTGGAGCATCTTCCAGAAGGAATCCCCGCCATCCTGCTGGGGCTCTGGATGACATTTCAGGTACGCAGAGGGGCCTAAATAATTACCAATACTATTCCTAGGATTCCTGAGTATAGTTTTAGTATACTGGGCCTCAAAACCCTATTTCAGGTACACAAAGTGCAGAATTTCGCAGTACTCGTAAAGCCTGTGTTGGTTTGGATATGGCTCGCCACGCTTCCCAGCCTTGATCGGATGACCTGGTGGGCACTGGGCCTTCAAATGCTCGGCGCGTTGGTCAGTGCCATTGCTATCTACCTCTGGGCCGTTGCGCGAGAGAAGGCTTCTGGAGACCGGGATATTCATACTACTCTCATGTTTTTGTCTTCTGTGATTGCGGCTATTGATCTGCTTGCTGAACCTCAGTAGTCCTGTACTCCTGCTCCAAAACTCTGTCTCTGCTACTGCCGCTGCTGTGCTGTTTGCTGTTCCTCCTTCTACTACCACATCTGCGATCGGGACGAGGTTTAGGATCAGCATGAAGACGATGATGCTGATGAAGAGGAAGGTGATGATTACGATGGTGTTGGTGGTTATTTTGGTGTAAAGTAAAAGCAAAAAAGTTGGAATATGATAATCCTAAACCCTTTATGGTAAATTATAGGGTATCCTACTCTGAAACCATATTCCAACTTTCTGGAGTTCCCTTTCAGACACTCCTCCTAGAGCTGCGAGGCACCAGGGCTTGCCCGGAGTTTCGGCTACTGTGGCCTTGCCATATCCTGGCTGCTGGCTCTGCTGGCGTACCTTCCGCTGGGCTGGGCTCCGGTCACCTTCGCCTTTCCCGGGATCGCCTGCTGGGTCTTGGGATTCCCTGCGGATGCAAGAGCCGTGGAGAAAGCCGACTGGAGGACCTGGCCTTGGTAAACTTCCTAAGATTCTTATTGGCTGTAAACTCAACTTTTCAACTCTTGGGGTTCTTATAAGGTAGTTGATTCTGAAAGTTTCAACTTTTATTTCCTTGGGTTTTGGACCAGTGAGGATTCCCATACCCCCCAAAGCCTGAAAGCCTTAATTAAACCCCCAAAGCCTAAAACCCCTGCGCCACAAAAGCCTAAAGCATAAACCCAAAAGTTCAAAGCCAAAAGCCCAACGCCCCAAAAGCCTGAAGGACACAAAGCCTAAAGCCTAAAGCCTGAAGGACATGGCTTCAGAATGTCGGCTTGCTTTTGGCATGGTCTTTCAGTCTACCAGTGCTCTGCGCAACCGGCTCTCACCAGCTCTTCCTTCTCCTCAGCTTCTTGGTGTCGGCGTTTAGCTTCTAGGCCTTCCAGTAGTACCCTTTTTCACCTTTTTTTTTTGGAGGAGGGTTTAGGGTTTAGGGGTTTTGGCGGTTTAGGGTTTAGGGGCTTAGGGGTTTTGGGTTTAGGGAGGTCTCCGTATAAAAACCGAACAGTAGGAATACGGGTACCGCCACTATTCATGGGACACTGAAAAACCAGGCTTCAGTTTCTCGGGCGAGACCTCGGCAGCTTGCCTCAGTGCATTCAGAAATGATGGCTCTCGTAGTCGTTTCCCCTAAGCCCCGAAACCCTGAACCTTTCAAGGAAAGCGCCAACCAGCACAGAGGCCTTTTCGAGTAGAGGTATCTCTTTGGTTGTTTCGCTGGGTAAACCCCAAACACCAAGCGCCCATAGTTCAGCCCTTAAAAGCACACAAACTCTTTTTAGCAGCAGTGCGAAACCACATTGATCGAAAAGTCGCAGCCTTCAGGCTCAACCCTCAACCCTGAACCACGTTAAACGTTTGGTGTTTAGGGTAAGGAAGTAAAGCTGTACGCAGTCTGAAAAGAGACCATAAAACAATGGCAAACGAAGAAAAACAGCCCGAGGAGACTTGGGACCCCTATACTAGCTGAGCGAAACGTCACTCAAGAAAGCATAAAACAAGGACAGAAGGAGAAAGCCTGCCCGAGCAGACTTGGGACCCTCACAAAAGCCGTGAGGCCTTAAACCCTGAACCTTAAAAGGCCCTACTTGGAGGGGCAGGGGACTTAGTAAGTAGGTTATAAGTAGGGTTATAATTGGGGTAACTCCATGTAGGGCACTTATAACTCTACTTATAACCTACTTACTAAGTCCCCTGCCCTTCCAAGTAAACCCTAAAAACCCAAAAGGCCCTAAAAGGCCCTATACCTGTAAACACTAAAAGGCCCTAAACCCTAAAATCCCAAAAAGGCCCTAAGAGCCCTTGACCCCTAAACCCTATAAAGCTTTAAACCCTTAAGCCCGAAACCCTAAAAACCTCAAAAAGCCCCACTTGGAAGGGCAGGGGACTTAGTAAGTAGGTTATAAGTAGACTTATAAGTACCCTAAATGGAGGTACCCCAATTATAACCCTACATATAACCTACTTACTAAGTCCCCTGCCCCTCCAAGCAAAAGGCCAGGAAAAAGGTCTTCAACCCCAAAAGGCCCTAAAAGCCATTGACCCCTAAACCCTAAAAGCCTTAAACCCTTAAGCCCGAAACCCTAAAAACTTCAAAAAGCCACAAAAGGCCAGAAAAAAAGGCCCTCAACCCCAAAAGGCCCTAAACCCTAAACGAGGAGACTTGGGTGACTCTGGGCAGTTTGGTGGCCTTGGCCTTATCGGCCTCGGCCCTCTTCACGTCGCCTCATGGGGGGACTCTCCGGTTCTTCTTTAAAGGGCACTACAGTTAGTACTAGGGTTCCATAATAATAGGGATCCTTCAAGGGGTCTATAAGGGTTATAAATATACACACTTCTTTAAACAAGGGCACTAAAGTTAGTATTAGAGTATAGTTAGAGGGTTCTATCATAGGGATCCTTATATAGGGTTCTGTAAGGGGGATATACAGTACATCTATAATGAGGTGGTCGGGCTTCTTTCAGGGCGTGGGGTTTAGGGGTTTTCTGTTTGGGGTTTAGGGTTGATCCTGCTTCTACAAGGGTTTGGGGTTTAGGGTTGATCGAGGTGCTTCTAGGGTTTCTGCACGGGTTTTGGGTTGGTCTGGGTTTTTCTTTTTTTACAAGGGTTCTAGATTTTGGGGTTCAGAGTTCGTTTTGGGTGTCTATGAGGGTTTTCTCCAATTAGGGTTTGGGGAATCTAAATTCTTCTTTGCTTCCCACCATCATGTTTCTCTGGTTCTTGGGGTTGTTCTGGATTCTCGTGGGATTACAGGGGTACTAGTAACTAGTAGGAGGGTTCTATAAAGGCGGTCCATTCCAGAACTGTAGGCTTCAGGAATTCAAGACTACGGAGATGTAGCATGTAACATGCTCTCCGTATTGTGGCAGCCTAACCTTAAGCCGTAGACACAAGAACCTAGGACTGAATGGGCATGCCCACCTTGGCCCAGTTGGGTTTGCAGAACCTGGCCGGCCGTCTTCTGCTTGCCGCTCCTTTGTGGCTTTATGGCGGTCCTGGCAACGAAGTCATGCACTCTGCGCCCGGACGATCTCGCACCTCGGTTCTTTTTAGCCCAGAAGGCTCGTAGCTTCAAGAGGTCATAAAGGGAACTCCAGAAAGTTGGAATATGGTTTCAAGGTAGGATACCCTATAGTTTACCATAAAGGGTTTAGGATTATCATATTCCAACTTTCTGGCTTTTACCTTAAGGTTAACATACTTCGGCGGCCTGATTCGTCCTTATATCTTCGTGTGTAGCAGGTCTCGAGGTCCCTAAACAGAGCTCAGGTGCGAACACTGCTAATTATAGGACCCTTATGGATCCCTTGCAGTAGCCCTTATAGGCCCCTTTTACAGGAGCCCTAGTCTAATTTTTAAGGCCCGTAGGTCCCTCAACAGAGCTCAGGTGCGAATGCTGCTACTGCTATTGCTGGCCCTGCTGCCAGTCGCTCTTAGCTCCAACCTCGAGGACTTCTTGACCCTAAACTCAGCTTTTCAACTTTTGGGCCTCTTATACGGAAGTCAATTCTGAAAGTTTCAACTTTTATTTCTTTCGGTTTTGGGCCAGTGAGAGGACAGCATCCGATGGACAGTGCCAGATGTAAGCCCAGCAGCTTACATCGAAGTGACTAGGTCCCCAAGTCTTACCTTTGGTTAGTAGGGAATGGAAGAATGGTAGTAATAGTAGTTATAAGTGTACCCCATTCCTCCATTCCCTACTAACCAAAGGTAAGAAGAGTTCGCAGTTTTTGCTGAAGGGTTTCCAGATAAGAGTTGGAGAGAAAGGTGGCAGCCTGATTTCGATAGTGTTCCCCGACAAACTCAGGTGAACATCACACAGCCCTTTCTGCATCTGAAGTCCCATGGCATACGCTGGCTTGAGCTGCCACAGCCAGTTTGGCCGAGCATGGCAGAGATTCCGTCGCACCTTTGGGTGCCTAGAGCCAAGTACTGGATCTCCCTGATGCTTCTGAACCTGCGCTCTTCTTGAAAGGTTTACTTCAAGTTATCAGACCAGGGTATGCAGCTTTCTCCCCTTCTCGCGGTAACTTAGATGATGCTTCCTAACAACAATATGAACCCCAAAAAGGAACTACTTTGGGGCCTTAGGGTCCTACTGTTGATGATATAAATCCTGCATTACCCATAATAAGGAATATACCATAATTCCCATAGTTTAGGGTCCTTAAGGTAATGCAGGATTTATATCATCAACAGTATCAGTCCCTGCCTGCAAATTTAAAATGGGATCCCTATTATGATTTAAGGAATATTCCTTCATTAAGGGATATTGGAGTCTCTGGGTTCGTTATAAGTAGAGTTATAAGTAATTACCCTAAATGGAGTTACCCCAATTATAACCCTACTTATAACCTACTTACTAAGTCCCCTAAAGCCCCTCCAAGTAGACCCTGAACCCTAAACCCCATAGACCCCTTGTAAGGAACCCTATAGATCCCTTTAAGGAGCCCTTTAAGAGCCCAGGAAGTACTTCGTGGTGCTCGCGGTTTCTGCCGCCCTCCTGCGCATTGGTTGGCCCTACCACCCAAAGGCTCCATGTACCCAAATAGTAGGTACTTAGGCCTTAAACCCTAAACCCTAAACCCTAAACCCTAAACCCAAACTACTATATGGGTACATGGAGCCTTAGGACCTGTACAAGCCGAAGAGCGGCGCCTTTAAAGCATCGACGCTTAGCCTGGAGGAGGCCTATGAAAGGCTGGGCTCTTATTAAGGAGTTTAGGGTTTGCTTGAAGGCTCATGGGACTTAGTAAGTAAGGTTATAAGTAGGTTATAATTAGGATAACCCCACTTAGGGCACTTATAACCCCAATTATAACCTACTTACTAAGTTCCATGATCCTCTAAGTAGGGTTTAGGGTTTAGGGCTCTTGTTAAGGAGGTTAATTTAAAATTACTATAATAGGGATCTATAATACTTTATAAGGAGTTTAAGCTAAACTTAAAATACTATAATGGTGATCTATACTGTAGAATATTGGCTATGGAGTTTAGTTTAAGTTACCATAATAGGGATCTATACTTTATAATATGGCTTCATTGGCCTTTTTAAATTTAAGTTGAATTCCTTAACAAGAACCCAGAAGGGCCACTGCTGGCGCCAAGACCGGGAAGGGGCTACAAGAAGTTCTCTTCTTCTGGGCCCTCTCCGATGAGTCTCGAAATCTCCTCCTCTCCGTGCTTCTGCTCTGCTGGCTGATCTTGTGCTCGAAGTTGACGATCTCGGCTAGCCGGGGAGGACAGCTGAGTGCCGCTGGCATGTCTTGGGAGGCCTGGGACCTTCTCTGGACGTCTCAGCTGCTTCTATTTTTCTTACAGGCACTGGTCATGAGGTTCAACAGCACTTGCAGCTACAGTGCCATGGATGTTGCGCTGTCGTCTCGAACCCTCTTTCCCTTCATGGGCGATGGCTTCGACGTTGTGAAAGATGCAATGCTTGCGAACATGGTGATGCAGTCGGAAATTCACTGGGTCCGCTACTTAGGACAGGAGCTTGAGGCAAAACATGGAACTCGGTATCATGGATGCCGAGCGGGGTCCAGATGAACTTTGTTGGGGTTTTGAGGTTTGAATTTCCGAGTCCGAATTTGCTTTGATTATCCTAAAAGGATACATGGGCCTCGCCTACGTCTGGATGCTGCACTTCTACTGGCTTTGGCCAGGAGCATCGGGCAGAGAAAGACTGGATCGGAGCTACCTGACCCTTCTTTTTCTGAAGCCGCGCGAAGTAGATGCTCCCCAGCCAAGCCTCTCAGAACGGGCGTGTCAAGTGGCTTATGTGGAGACGGAGCCTTCTAGGCAGAAGGCTATGCTGCTGGAGGATGCTCCGCAAGCGCTGCTGGAGTTGCTGGCTCTGGGCGTGACGAAGCCGTTTCCGTTAGCCATGAACCTTGTGATCCCCGGCCTCCGGCTACTGGCCGCCACACAGCTTCACAACTCCATCGCCTGGCGGGTGCGTAGCTGGCTCTTGCAGGAAGCCCTCGCTGCCTCGGGAGGCTTATGCCCAGAAGGTTTCGGGAACCGGGATCGCTATGCAGAAGCGCTTTGCAGGCTGCAACTGGTGTATGGCAAGCTTTGGGAGAGCTTCAGCGAAGAGCTTCGTAGCACTGCACAGAGAGCAGCCAAGAAGTCAAAGGAGGTGAGCTTCATCACAGAGTGGGTGAAGCTTCAAGAGCTTCAAGTGACGAAGCCAGAGCTGGAGCTCTTTCCAGACGCTCCGCTGACTCTTCGTCGCCTACAACCTGCAGCCCTGAAGGCGCCAAGGATCGCCTCAGGTACCACGTGCATTGAAAAGTGCATGAGGCCTGTGCTCTTGATCGACCGGGACCAGAGTGAGAAAGGGCTCCCTGCAGCAAAAGCCGACAGCGAAGTCCTTCTGACAGTGCATACTTCCTCTCCGCTTTTTCTGTTTGACCATGGTATTGCTGCAGTCATCGCGCGCTTGCGGCGCTTGGGCCCAGACTATAGAAAGCTGCGACTCACCATGCGACCGGGTGGCAATTTGGGTTGTGGATTCTATTTGACCAAGAATCGCTTATGCTCTTGTAGAGATATCCCGTTCCCCCCAAAACCCGAAAGCCCTACACCCTAAAGCCGCAAACGCCTACAGCCCTACAACGCCGCAAATCAGAATTCAGGCAAACCTTTGAAGGAAAGCGGCAGATCAGCGACATCTCAGCTTTGCCAAGTCAGTGCTTGAGCGCCTTACTCCAGGGACTGGGCGAGAGCTCCCCGCCTTCCCGCTTATTTAGGGTTTAGGGTTTAGGGGTTTAGGGGTTTAGGGGTTTAGGGGTTTAGGGGTTTAGGGGTTTAGGGGTTTAGGGGTTTAGGGTTTAGGGGTTTAGGGGTTTAGGGGTTTAGGGGTTTAGGGGTTTAGGGTTTAGGGGTTTAGGGGTTTACGGGTTTAGGGTTCCCAGAGACTCCAAAATCCCTTAACTAAGGAATATACCTTAAACTATGGTAGGATCCCTAATATGATTTAAGAATATTCCTTAATTAAGGAATATGCCTTAAAATTATGGTAGGATCCCTAATATGATTTAAGGAATATATTCCTTAATTAAGGGATATTGGAGTCTCTGGGGTTGCTACGGTTTAATATAGGGGCCTTAATGATTAGAATAGGCTTTTGGGGGGCATCATACCATAGTCATACCAATAAGGAACCACCCAAAATAGCATGGGTAATCATTAAGGCCTTTTTTTAGGGGCTTTAGGGGTTTAGGACTTTCGGGAGTTAGGGGTTTAGAGCTTTAGGGTTTGAGCCGTTGGTTTTGGGGTGTGGTATAGCTTTAGGGCTGTTCACACGCTTCGGGGTTAGAAGTTGGAATCTTCTGTCTCTTACGGGTTCACAGAGGGGGTCCGAATATGTAAACTGCATTACATCAGTGGGGAACGCTCGGAAATGGTATTTATTACCAATTCTTCAGGCCCTGTTATAAAGGAATTTAACCCGTAGCGCTCCGAGCTGCGATGATGTTGTTTTTCATGTGGGAGTTTCCGAAATCAGGGGACCCCAACAAAGCACCCTAAATAGAGGGATCCTTATTACAAGGACCCCAAAATAAGGGTACCCCTATTTTTTCGGAAACTCCCATGTGTGTTGATGCACACAAGTATGGGCAGCTTCACAAAATCATAGATCCGTATACCCCACAAACCGTGGCGGAGCCTGCAAGCTTTAACAGAGGCGCCTACATCCGCACAGTTGTCCTCGACCTGGCTGAGATGTATGAAGAGACAGACCCTGCCAAGCCTTTCCTGAAGGGGCTAAGGCATCTGGTGGAGGCGACGTCGTTTGCCATGCAGCGGGTCTTCCCTTCAAATTACCTGGTGATGAAAGCAGGGGAGGGATTCACATCAGAATGCCACAAAATTTAGGGTTTAGGGTTTAGGGTTTAGGGTTTCTGCAGGTCCAGACCCTGAACCCTAAGGTGACAGAGCTCGAAATCAACTTGCGCCAGACGCGAATGGACGATGCAAGTTGCCATGCTCTTGCCGAGTCGCTTTGTTGCCTTCAGGTCAGCCAACTGACGCTGGGACTGTTTTCGAGTTTGGCCTTCTTCCTTAGCGTTCAGCATTAGTTGTCCTTTTAGGGTTCATGTCAGATGGGTTGAGCTTAACTAATGCCTTGAACAAGCAGCTCTTCCGTGCCTTGAAACGGCTGGCTGCACACCAAACTTCAAAACGAGCAGCCTCTCCCTCTCCAAAGCTAAAGACTCGACAATCCAGGAGACTGGATCTCAGTGGGAATTATGATCATCGGCTCTCCTGCCGTACCCTGCGCATCTCGGAGCGCGGTCGCTCCGCCATCATTGAGAGCGCGTCAAAACTACATGAGCTCAAGCGATTTGAGCTCATCTGTGATTTAAAGGATCGCTACGAGGTCCGTGATACAGAACTCGAGGAGTACCATAGTAAGCTTCGGCACATCCCCGATGTGCGAGTCGAATACGCGGAAGCGTGACAACTGGAGCACTGGGCGCCGGTTCAGCTCGAGGGTCCAAGTGCGCTGCCCATGCTGTTTCGCGAAATTATTTCGCGTCCGATAAAAAGTTTGACGGCCTACATAATTGCCTGTATTGTTCTTTCAGGTTCCATACTATGGTTACTGTTGACTGTACCCTAACCACCCTATTCTAGCTATTCAGGCCCCCATATCAGGCCTGGGAAAGCTTTGTGATGCTTTTTTAGGGTTCCCTAGTCTATAAAACCCCTAGAAAAGAGAACCCGGGGGCCCAACGCTTGTTAACTAGAGAAGATGACCTTAAATTAGATAAGGCTGCATACCTTAAGTTTCAAAGAGAGACCCTTAAAAGGAACCCTGTTCAAATTACTAAGGCCCTCTATTCATGGGTAGCACGTATTCTGAGTGGCCCAGACGCCTGGGGGAGGATCCCAAAGGTAGATCCCTTAGGTGGTTCCTATCCTTTAGTAGGATCGGTTGCCAAATCCGGTGTTTTTTCCAGATCCTACCACCGTTAGTTCGTCCTTATCGTTGGAGGGAGAGTTTCGCGATCAGTGGTCTCGTCAGTTTTTTCTGCTTTTTTCTGACCCTAAACCCCAAGCCTTAATCGTGACTCTTTCTAGTACCGATGTTGCTTGCGCCCTTGTGCTTCTTCTCTTTTGAGACTCGGGGATGTCCAAAGCAGCTCAGACGTCGTGTCCTAACAGCCCGTTCTCCATTCATCTCTTTCACCACACCATCATCGTATTCACCGTTGCCTGATACGATAACGGGCATAATCATCGCCATCACCATGCGGGTGATGATGGTGGTGGCAATGCTGATGATCAAAATCGTGACAACAACAATCTTGTTGCTAATTGGTAGCAGCGTAAGACACTGCATGGTGATGATGATGATCATGGTGTTGATTGTGATGCTGGTGAAGATGCAGAGGACGACGACGGTGACGGTGTCGGTGGGGCTGGCGGTTGCGATGGTGGTGATCGTGGTGGTGGTGATCCAGATCAATAGCCGTGACAACATGGAACACTTGCCGTTTCAAGCCTCATCATCTTGGGCCCATCTGAGCTGCGAGCCGTTTGTGCTTTTTCAATGCAGTCCTGAAGGGATGCGCGGCCAGTTTTCGACCGCCGGAATGTGTTTCGCGTAATTGGCACAATGCCTGGTGCCAGCCCTACTTAAATGATCATGGGACTTAGTAACTAGGGTTATAATTAGGGTAACTGTACTTATAACTACTTATAAGCCCAATTAAGGTACTTATAACCTTACTTACAAAGCCCCATGATCCTCCAAGTATCGACTGTTCGAGACATTTGGTGCAGCGGCATGGAGCTGTGAGTCGAAAATGTGGAAGCACTGACATGATCCTAGATAGTATTAAGGAGACCCCTTAAAGGGGACCCTTCTTAACCCTACTTATGGCTCTCTTCAAAGGGATGTTTTGAGAGCGTCTATATCCCCAAGGTTCCCCTAATGCGAACCCCTACGTGAGATTGGGGGGAGAAGTTTTGCCCTTTCGTTTGAACTCTCGAAGCCTTCAAGTCCTATAGCCCTAAGCTGGGTTCTTGTGAAGGAACTTAATTTAAGTTACCATAATAGGGATCTATCGTAAATAATAGGGTTTCCTTATTATGGTAACTTAAATTAAGTTCCTTAACAAGAACCCAGTAAGCCCTATACATCCCCAAGACCCCAAGCCCTGAATCCTACGATCCTAAAACAGGAAAGAACCCTACGATCCTTAAACTTAAAGCCTTTCAACCCGAACAAGACCCTATAGGACCCCTGCTGGACATAGTAACTATAGTACCCCTCGCAGCCGTTTGGCCAGTAGGAGTTCCGCAACTCTCAGCTTCCACCAGCCTCCATCCTCAGCCTCACAAGAAGGCTTAAGCATCATGGTGAAGGCCGGGAGGCCTTATCGATAATGGGTTAATACGTATTGGGGCCAATACTAGTTTGATGGTTCCTTAATGCAGTTATAGTAGAATATGCCCCGATTTTTTTTCTTATTTCCGAGGCCGCAGTATTTGGGGCTTCTAGTGATTCCAACAGAATTATGGGTATACTGGAGCACCTGCAGACTTCGCTGCCCTAGCCTTCTTGCAACCCCAGGAGACAAATCAAACCCTGAAGCCCTACTTAGACCCTAGAAACCCCAAGTCGTAAGAGCGGCAGTACTAGTAACGGTAAACCCTCAACCCTAAATCCTAACATTATTATCATTACCATCAACAATCATCGGCCCAAAGCACGAAGTGAGAATGTCAATACACTCCGATGATGTTCTGATTACAAATGCAGCAGCCCAAAAGTAGTAAAAAGGACTACGGCTAGAAGCATAAGTTCGTGCATCGCATCAGGGAATACGGAGGCAATGCGACATGTGAAGAGGATAAGATGACGTGTGTGGTGAGATATACTGTTCTGCATGTTGCTGCAGACTAGGACCTGGACGTGCAATTGTGTACGGTGGCACCCTGTTATATGCTACAGCGCTCAGCATGGTTATGTGGATATGTATATACGGATACACACACACATATATATATATATATATATATACCTATCGCCGATTGGAGCTTCATTGAATGGTTTTTCGCCATGCCAGCCGGATATGTGAGGTTGCATGGCGACGCAGAAAACCGCCTTGGCCATGGTCAGAGATAACAGGGTTTGGGGTTTGGGCGACATCCCCATTCAAATAGTATTATAGTCTTATAGTAATGTAGGAATATACCTGAACTTACAAGCTGCTTAGCATTATGGTTTTCAGTGTAGATCAATCGCTGAGACTACCCACAAGCTGTCTGCAGGTTCTGTGCGTGCTCTACGAAGATCCTGCCGGAGGCTACATGGGCGATTTTGCTTCCAAGGTAGACAACAATGTCAGTCAGCAGGTCAGCAAAACTTCATATATGCATGCTGCATGCCTTTATGTGCTGCGCTGTTCCTGTACATATATCTCTGTGTGTATGTATGTGTATGAGTGTATGCTCATCTATGTACGTACTTTCTTGTTCGGTCTTTGTGTGTGTGTGTGCCTACGTTTGTTTATGCCTACGACATACTATGAAGGGAGGGACGGGAGAGAGAGAGAGAGAGAGAGAAGCAGCTACGTAGCTTGGCAGGTGGAAACTCATGTAAGTATCTGCAAACACAAAGGTGCAGTGTATTTATCCATGATCTTGCAGTGGCAGGTATATGGATGCGAGCTACATTCTGTACCCACAGCTACATACATGTCTACATCCATGCATACATCCAAACAGTTGTGTAATTCGCCATGTATTGATAGGCTCATAGATGCATGAACCTGCCCTCTCGAACATGGTTGCACAGACAAACAGATGCAGACAACAATGCACGCATGCATACAACATATAGCTACATAAATTCACTCGTACATTCATACAGTAACTTGCTTGCATATGCACAGCATCAGGTACTCCCATGCTCACAAGCAGACGTGATTACACGCAGACGTCCAGGCACACGTACCTGCAGGTATTGCGTGTGTGTGTGTGTGTGTGTGTGTGTGTGTACAGATGCACTTTTGAGGAAAGTGAATGCCATTAGAAGAGAAACGTATTTTCAATGCAGATAGAACAGAACATTGGCAAGTAATTTAAGCTCAGTCTTTATTGCGAAGGCTTGAGGCTATTTGGCGTTCTAGAGTCAACCCCTAAGCAGCGGTTTGCTTCAGCTCAGCATGTCTGGTTTTCGAAGCGACGTATCGATGCCACCAAGCTTCTGAAGAATACCTAAACCCTAAACCCCTAAACTGGATTCGCCACATTAGGCTATCCGAGCACCTACTCTCGCGACGACATCCCGGTGATCAAGTCGTATCCAGGTGGTCTTAGCTGCACTGTTCCATGTGCATTACAACTCAGGTCTCTGTCTCTACATAGTATAGGGGCCTGAACGATAACAAATCCTATTCAGTGAACTGGGTACGGATCTTTGTTTCTGCTCTGGGAGCAGCCAGACCCCTCCCCTACAGGGATTCCTATTGAAGTATCCTTTAGGGTCCCGAGTTAGGGGATCTACGTTTTGCATGCTCCCCCGAAAAATGAGCTTGCATTCCCGGGATCTTGAAAAGCCTTAACCCTGGGCCCCTAGCTTTAAGTAACAACCCGGCCTTCTTACTTTGATTCAGCATATACCCCAGGCCTTCCACTCTGCATGACACACTTCTGCAGCTTCGGGTTTGCTAGACGGAGCATTGCAAGCTTCGTTCTTGGGATCCACGACAGTCAATCAATCAACAGTGCTAGAGCGATGGCAAAGGCAAGGGCAGTACCAACTACAATAATGATACAAGTATGAGGTATGATGCCAGCGGTAGCAACAACGACACCGGTTTTCGTGCACTGTGGCAATAAGGGACCATGAGGACCAGCGAGCCGAGGTAGCTTCTCACGGCTCATCACAGCAAGTTTGAGTGCAGCCCTGCACCCTAGACCCAATGAGGATGTGAAATGTCAGGGCCGCCAGGATTCCTGTGTCATCACACATTCTCGGATCGAATGTTTCCTAGCAGATCGCTCAGTATTTCTGTTGCCAGTACGCAGGTGCATGCTCATCATCATTGTTTCGTATACTCTGAACCCAGACCCCGGAAGGATCCAAAAAGTAGATCCCGTAATGGGAGTCGCTGTAAAGTACCCTTAGTAGTATAGGGCCCCAAATTAGGGCATCTACTTTCAAGATCTGGGAATGTCAGCATTCTCGTTCCGCGCCCATGCAGAGCCCAGGGGGCCAGAGCACCCCGACGCCCTCTGGTGTAGACTTCGCACCCGGACAGCTTCTGGGATCAGCCTCCTGCTTGCATTCATCCGGCCGAAACCAGAGACCCCAATATCCCTTACTTAAGGAATATTCCTTAAATTATAGTAGGATCCCTAATGTGCTTTAAGGAATATTCCTTAATTAAGGGATATTGGAGTCTCTGGGAAGGTGGTGATCAGGGCTCCCAAGTTGTCGTCCGCGGTTCACTTACCTTTGGTTAGTAGGGGATGGAAGAATGGTAGTATGAATAGTTATAGTTGTACCCCATTCCTCCATTCCCTACTAACCAAAGGTAATATGAATAGTTATAATTGTACCCCATTCCTCCATTCCCTACTAACCAAAGGTAAGTTCAAGTGAAGCTAAACCTGGTGACTTTGTTTTTCCAAGTAAGAGTACCAGCAACAATACTGCCCATACAGCACATGTCTCGCTCTTGATACGGCCACATATGCCCCATAAGACCTTATGAAACGCCCGCGCGTTAGAACCTCGCAAACCCGTTCAGAAGAAAATAGCCCGCTACTGTTCAAGGCTTTTTGTTTCCCCCAATTTGGGGCCCTATACTACTTAGGGTGCTTTCTAGGAACCCCCATAAAGGGATCTACTTTCTAGATCCCTCCCCTAAGCTCTAAACCCTAAATCCTAAAACCCTATAGATCCCTTAAAGGGACCCTTAAAGGAACCCTTATGGGAACCCCCCTAAACCCTAAACACTAAACCCCATGGATCCCAAAGGGACCCTTAAAGGAACCCTTATAGGAACCCCCATAAAGGGATCTACTTTCTGGATCCCTCGCTTAAACCCTAAATCCTAAAACCCTACAGATCCCTTAAAGGGACCCTTAAAGGAACCCCCATTAAGGGATCTACTTTCTAGATCCTCCCAATAAAAAGGGGAGCTGGAGGCTCGGACCCGAAGTTTCAAGCCCTAGGCCCCGAAACCCCACATCACTCTGAGGCCCTCAACCCCAGAATCTCCATAAAACCTATACAATACTCTATTATATTGCATTACACATGATATGGTTTATATGGTTATGATAAGTTATGTGTATATACATATGTGTATATGTGTATATATACATATATATATATATATATATATATGTATATATATATATATATATACATACCGTATATATATATATATATATGTATATATATATGTATATATGTAATATGTCATAAATATGTATGTGTATATATATATATACATATGTATGTGCAGGAACCCTTCGAGGACACGTGAGAAGAACCTTAAACCTTCAAAGCCAAAGCCCCGGCAAGACTCAGAACCCCTTAAAGCAACTGGAACAAAGCCTGAATCAGTACCAGTAGTTCTGATCCTCATGACAACTACACCCTTGCCGAAGTGTTCAGGCCCCTGCTTGGAAGGGCAGGGGACTTAGTAAGTAGGTTATAAGTAGGGTTATAATTGGGGTAACTCCATTTAGGGTACTTATAACTCTACTTATAACCTACTTACTAAGTCCCCTGCCCTTCCAAGTATAGCGCCCTCAGGAACCCTTCAAAGAAACTCTATTTCAACTACTCAGGCCCTCCTGTTGTTTCAGCTATTCTAATCTCCTACACTCTTACAGAGTCCTGTAAAGGAGCCCTATAGAACCCTTTACAAAAGAACCCTCTGATTCCTAGGGTCCGTTTTATTGTCGGAACCAAAGAAGCTCAGATAAGCTCAGGTTTCAGGAGCACTGGGTCTCACTCCCTTCCTGGCAGCAGCCGGCCACGAGTCCCTCAGCCAAGGAAGCTTTAATTCCAATATAGGGGCCTACATATTTACCTATACTATTCTGGTGTTTTTTTTATTCTGATTCAGGCCCCTATGTTAACGTTAGCGAGGTGCCGTCTTGGCGGTTTAAGGTTTTGTTGGGTTTAGGGATTAGGCTACTGGGGGTTTGAGTTTTGGGATGGTTTCAAGTTCCCTTCAACGGCATCATATATAACGCTTGTCAATTGCATGTAGGTTTGAACTGGGGCTTTGGGGATTGTGCATCAGGGGTTCCAGGTTCAGGTTTATCTCTGCTGGCTTTGAAGTTTAGGACTGCCGATGTTTTGCAGGCAATGCTAGGACAATATCTTTACGCCATCTCCCGACCGCGATGCGAGGCCTGACTGGTGACACGAGGACCCGAACTCGCAGGCCCTTTCCAAGGTTCCCCCGGATGGTTGCAGAGTTATAGATAAACCGGAAGCACCGCGCCCCATTCTGTCACGCGAATCAAGTTACACTTTGTTGCCAACAAAACGAACCCTGAGCCCAGAGTGCCAGAAGCCTGCGCTGCTGCTCCAAAGGTTCGTTGTCACGTCGTCCAAAGATGGCCCAGACTCTGTCTTCGAAAGAGAGCTTCCTGATGCCGATGTGGCAGCCTGGCTCTTTAAAGCTTCGAAGTCCTTGTAATGCAGCAGCCGAAATGAATAATGTTAACGCTACGCCGCCCGCCTCGGCTCTGTAACGGCAGGGCGAGGCGGTAGTGGATGTTGTATACAGCATGCTAGGCGGGCCTCTCAACCCCAACCTCGAAACGGGTGAGCGTCGATTGTGCGAGTGCCATCTTCCGGCCTTGCTGCTCTTTTGCTGGTCATGCGGCCGCGGACGGCGACGGAAGGAACCTGGAAAGAGGGAAAAGCAGCGGATTGAAGCAAGGGCCAAGCCAGGAGGCAGGTGGGGGGGGGAGGGGGGGGGGGTGACTGCAGGGGGGAGGATTAGGTGGAGGGTACCTGAGGTAACCCCCAAGACGCCTGGGCCTGTGGCCTCGGCGGATTACCAATGTTATTCCTTCGGGTTAATTGTTGTATAGTATGGGCTATTATACGACCCAAACCCTATTCTGATTATTCTGGCCCCTGCATTGGACTGATTGCATTGTAGTAGCCATACTGGCAACAACACAAGGTTGTGATTTTGTAGCTATTGCGGCTGAAGGAGATTTGGGGTCAATCACCGTCGTCGTCCCTAGACCTTAAGCCCCAAAAGTAGTCGTAAGTCACAAGTACCTGGTGAAGAGCAATATCCACCTCCGATGACAAGCAGCATCGAAGGACCGAGTCTCAAAGACGGTGGGCTTTATATGGGTATTGTGTAGGTCTGTCGGGTTGCATAAAGGTGCTGTACGATTTGCTCGCGTTTTTGAAGGCTGTTTTACGGGTACATCAAGGTCTGTAAGGGCTTTGTAGGGTGGAGTCATCTGGGTTTTAGTAGTAGCAAATCGCTGGACCGCTACATCCCAAAGCCCAAGCCCATAAGCTGAACCTTTTCAGCCTGCCCCACCCTAGACCTCAAAGCCTAGATTGTGAACCACCTCCTCCAACCTTATGTTGGAACGGTACAGAGTAGACTAGCATGGCCCTACGCGAGGATGACACGCACAAATCGGGAAGTACACCAAGTTCAACACGAAACCTTATACATGGAGTCAGCGTGTGACTTCCCGGACCCTTGCTGGGGAACCCGATGTAATATGATTTCCAACTATTCAGGGCCCTATAGCATGCAAACAGTGGAGTCGAGACCCAAGCTTATGACCCTGAGGTAATCTCACAGCCCTTCTGGCCTGCGTACATGAGCGCCGAGCGCTTTGAGAAGGCTGCTGCCTCAATCCGACAGCGCAGAACCCTGAACGTATAGTAGTGCATATATACCACGAAAGGCTACTCTGGTTAGGCCAGGCTCCGGTACTTGGCTGAGAAAGTCTCAGAACCAAGTCCGGTATTCCTGCCACTTCTTCTTACTCAGCCACGGCACCTTGGTGCTAGAGTCGGAACCCTGCCCCTCAATCATTAATCTTCCAGTTGTTTTAGCAAAGTGTTCCGTTTAAAGGATTTTAGAAGGGCGCTGTAGGGGTTTAAGTAATACAACAGCCTGATGAATTAGAACTCGGTTCGGGGAGTATGCTCTACGATAGTTATGTAATGACTGCCATGGAATACTAGCGCTAATGGCTAATACCCCGATGTAAAGACCCCCACAAGGAAACATCAAAACCTTGAACTCCTTGTATGTTAAGGTGTAGTCCTGAATTCAGGGGCATTTAGCCGGAATCTACCCCTGCCTCCCCGCACAAAAAAGTGAAAGAACAAATGAAAATGAACGTGTGTAGTAGAAAGTCCTAAGCTCCAGATCAAACAACTTCGTCTGTTTCGTCTGTTGATTCAAAACCCTAAACCACCTCCAAGAAAGAAACAAGCAGCTTATCTTCTTTCGCATGTGCGCTTTGGGTGTTGGCTTAGGGGCTTAGGGGCTTTCAGGGTCTGTCTAGGGTGTAGCAGTGCAGAATTTAGGGCGCACGGGAACTCAACATGAGGGCCCGAATAGTAGTTCTACGATTGATGATATAAATCCTGCATGACCCATAATAAGGAATATACCATAATTTCCATAGTTTCGGGTCCTTAAGGTCATGCAAGATTTATATCATCAACAGTTAATATGACTAATGACAGAGTGGTTTGTTGATCGTGGGCCTAGACCTAGTTACGCTAAAGTCCGAAGCCTCCAGGCGATTTTGGGGCGGATGGGTTGGATTTACGGTTCAGGGCGCTGGGATTTTAGGATCGCGGATGTGGGTTGAACTAGTTGACTTAGGGCTTCAGGTCTTGGGACTTGGACTATGGGGAGGTTTTGGCAGTGTTAGGCTTACTTGGTATACTGCTGCCCCTACACCTAAACTGGGCTTTGGAGTACCATGCTTTAATACTTGTTTTCTTAAAGGAACCCTTATGAAATAAAAGTTTATACTTTTTTCTCCCTGGTTACTTAAAAGCCCAGTAAAGCTCGGAACCCTAGTTGGAGGGTCGGGGGACTTGGTAAGTAGGTAGTAAGTGGACTTATAAGTACCCTAAAAGGGACCCTCATTGGGGTTTTGGTACTTATAAGTCCCTAAAATAACCAGTTACTAAGTCCCCCTAAACCCTAAACCCTTATAGAATCCCTATAGATCCTTTTAAAGGGGCCCTTAAGGAACCCCTTGTGTTACTACGTCCCCCGACCCTCCAAGTAAGGTTTCCATAAACTCATTCAGTCTCGGACATCAAGGACCCGGGCTTGGCCTTAAAACGCTTTAGGCAGAGTCCAACCCTACTTTCTTAGGGGCACTTAGACTTTGTTATTTTTTGGTTAGTATAATCCCTAATAGACAGCTAAATTTCTATTTTTGCTGGGGTTTTAAGTTCAGTATAGCTTTGATACACTACTAAGCCCCCATTCCTTCAAGTAGGATATAGCATCCATTCAAACTCCATGTTAGAAAGGCGTCTGATCCCAATTCTAAACAACTGGACTAGAATAGAAGAGAATACAAGATCATGTCAAGACAATATAACCATGTATGATAGCACAGTTACAGTATGCCTCTCGTAAAGAGCTCTTCAAGGCCAAGAACTTGAAGCTCTGCATCACCGCCGGCACCTTGTCCAAGCTTCAGGGTTGTCAGGGGTTCAGAAAGTAGTGGCTTGGGACTTGGGATTGTTCACCGTTTTTCAAAGGCCAAGATTCTCTTGTTTCGGGTAGGATTCGAGTTTGAGGGTCGAAAGTTGGGGTTTAGGGTGCAGAGCTTGGGCGTGGCTTTTGGGGTTTCAGGGTTTGAGGTGCATCGTTTCAGATTGAAGCAAACTCAGAGACTCCAATATCCCTTAATCAAGGAATATTCCTTAAATTATAGTAGGATCCCTAATATGATTTAAGGAATATTCCTTAATTTATAGTAGGATCCCTAATATGATTTAAGGAATATTCCTTAAGTTATAGTAGGATCCCTAATATGATTTAAGGAATACTCCTTAAATTATAGTAGGATCCCTAATATGATTTAAGGAATATTCCTTAAGTTATAGTAGGATCCCTAATATGATTTAAGGAATATTCCTTAAATTATAGTAGGATCCCTAATATGATTTAAGGAATATTCCTTAAGTTATAGTAGGATCCCTAATATGACTTAAGGAATATTCCTCAAGTTATAGTAGGATCCCTAATATGATTTAAGGAATATTCCTTAAATTATAGTAGGATCCCTAATCTGATTTAAGGAATATTCCTTAAATTATAGTAGGATCCCGAATATGATTTAAGGAATATTCCTTAAGTAAGTGATATTGGAGTCTCTGTGAACTTCCCAGCTCCGAGTTTGTCTCTGGTGATGCAGGCCGTTCTTGGAAGGGCAGGGGACTTAGTAAGGGCTCTTAAAGGGATCCTTCAAGGGATCTATAGGGTTCCTGAAAGGGGTCTATGGGGTTTAGGGTTTAGGGTCTACTTGGAGGGGCAGGGGACTTAGCAGGTAGGTTATTATAAGTACCCTAAATGGAGTTACCCCAATTATAACCGTACTTGTAACCTACTTCCTAAGTCCCCTGCCCCTCCGAGTAGAGAAAACTTCAGAATCAGACGCTACATCAAAAGCCCCGATACCTGAAACTCTGAACCCCCACAGAAAGCCCGACAAGCCTGAAAGAAGAGACGAGGCCGCCCAAGCCCTCCCCATTCTATCTTCAATAACATAGGGGCCTAAATTATTTGTAGAATGGGGCACAAAACCCTATTCTGGTTAGTAAGGCCCCTATACAGAGCCCCTTGAAAGGAACCCGAGGAAATCCTTTTAAAGGAACCCAATTCCTTGTGTGACCCCGATAGTACCCTGTAATCAACCCATCAGGAGTCGCTGTATAGCACAAGAAGTACCAGCGCCGATCGTAAGCACTGTCATTAACCCTATGCCTCCGGGAACCTTATTATGGGGTCCTTAAGGGGTCTAGGGCCCTAACTATGAGGTCCTTGGAGTGATAGGGTTAAGTTATAGTAGGCAGTGGCGACTAACGACGGTAGGACCCTAAAACCTTAAATCAATAAAGCCGCAAGCAAACGCGGGAGCATCCCTCACAAAGCCAGCTTCTACTAGACGTGAAGCCTAACTGCGCCCAACTTTATCAGAATAGTGCTTCTATTGTACGGGCCGATTATGCTTGGGGGCTCTGCCCAAAAGCCGGCTTTTCAAGTTTCGGGGATCTTATGAGGTTGTCTTCTTGAAAGCTTTGAAATTTTTCCTCCATAGGTAATGACGAAGTAAGTTTCCGATTCGAATACGTCATTTACATCATCGCTTGGAGGCTTCCAGAAAAGCTTCCGAGGTATTGGCTCAGACCACGTTGACCTGCAGGCAGCTTGCAATCATGGCGTCACCGTGGCAGAGGCCGAAGTATTGTACCGTACGTTTGTGTATGGTGTATATGTATGTGTGTAGAGATATATGTATGCGCATACATATCCATATACCCTGGGCGTTTCGTAAGTGCTGTAAGTAACCACATGATCAAGGTTGATTGCTTGCTTTGAAAAGGTTTCAGGAAGCTCTTTTTCGGTCTGTATCCGAGGTCTCAGGCATTGGGGCTCGGGGCTTGCGGGAGTTAAGGTTCATTGTTACGGAATCTCATTACCCGGAGCCCCAATGCCCTTTAATGAAGCAAAACTAGGACCCAGAGTAGGCCCTTATTCCCTTTTTTAGGGTTCAGGTCCCCTTATAAGCCCCTTTAAACCAAAAAGGGCACCCTTTTTGTTCCTAGGTTACTCTTGGGTCTAGAAAAGGTTCCTTGACTGACAGGTAACGTTCTGCAATTCCATCTCCGTCGCAGAGCATGTGGCCTCTTGTCTCAGTCTGGAGCCAGTTTGGGGGTTTTGGGGTGTGCACTACCACTATGGGCTATTAGACCTTATGGGTACCTTAATCTACCCTTAATAGGGTCCTAATAGGGATCTGTAGGGTCTAATAACCCCTAGTGGTGGATCCACAAGGCGAGTCTCAGAACCCCCAAGCTTCAGACCACTACCTCTGTAAACTCTGGGAGGCATGTCCATGATGGAGTTTCCGATAATATGGGACCTTTGTCTAGTACCCGAAATAGGAGGACCGTTATTCTAAGGACCCCCAAAATAAGGTACCCCCTAATTTTTGGAAAGAACCCAGGAGGAGCATCTTCGGGTCGGGAGCGCAAGCTTGAGGCATCAGGGAGTTCTTTAAGTTAGGGTCCCTTTTTTCAGGGTTGCGTAAGGGATCTACTAGGGTTTCTACAGGGTTTCTACAAGCGTACGATATGGGTACTGGAAACCTAAAGGCAAAGCCTTCATTTCGGAGACCATGCGGAAACAGTGTATATTCAAAAGCTCAAGTATTTTTCAGACCCCCATAAACCCAGATCCACAAGGTATGTCACAGTATGTCTATAGAGCCTGCCACCCCGAAGCCAAAGCCCTAAATCCCAGACGTGGGGCCTCAAAAAGAGACCTCGACCCTCCACAATCGAAAAACCATCAACAAGCTCTAAACCCTAACACAGCCACCAAGGTGATGCCCATCCTATGTAGTAGTAACCGTATAGCACAATTTGAGTAAAGCTGTGTAAGCCTTCGATTGTAGCGAAACCAAGGGACTGCTGTAAGGGTACATAGGGGTACTATATGGGCTACCAAGGTGATGCTCTAAACCCTAAACCCCTAAACCCTAAACCCCTAAAACCCTGAACCCCTAGACCCCTAAACCCCTAAACCCTAAACCCCTAAACCCTAAACTCTAAACCCCTAAACCCTAAACCCCTAAACCCTAAACCCTTAAACCCCTAAACCCTAAACCCCTAAATCCTAAACCCCTAAACCCCTAAACGCCTAAACGCCCTATAATTCCCAAGGTGATGCTCATCCTGAACCTCGTCCGCAACTTTGTGCCTTCGCACGACATCGCCGAGGCTGGAGGCTCGCGCAGGGAGGAGCGCAATCCATTAATTTTTTTTGTAAAATATGTAGTATACTTGGACGGGCAGGGGACTTAGTAAGTAAGTTGTAAGTAGAGTTATAGGTACCCTAAATGGAGTTACGCAAATTATAATCCTACTTATAACCAACTTACTAAGTCCCCTGCCCTTCCAAGTAATTAGGCCGAACTATACCCTAAACCCTAACACCCTACGTATTTTTGTAATCTGCTCTCGAAAATACAATATACTATATATCATGCTAAGTATAGTATGTAGTACAATCTGTACTTTGTATCTAATGTCCTACATACTATCTAAGAGGCTGGCACATCGCGGACTGCGTCGCCAAAGCCTACGACGTGGAAGGCTGGTTCTTGTTTTGTGCTTGTTTCTGCTTCTCGGATTTCGGGCGTTAGGTTTATTGCTCGTCGACAGCCCAATATCCTGAAAATGAGTTTCGAACATCCCAACCCTAGCAGAGCGCCATTGGTGGGGTAGTCTACTGGAATGAGGTGAAAGGTAGGGCAGCATACTGGGTAGGCATTGCAGGGATGAGTAGAGGAAGGCAAGGAGAAGAGAGCAGCATGCGGATTTCTTGATAAGAAAACATACTCTTGAGGTGGGCACTGTGGGTATGTTTTGCTAGAGATACTCTGGGGGGGTCCTTTTTGTAAGTATAGCATAATGGGCCCTAGAACCCCATTTGAATGATTGAGGCCTCTATATTCATGTAGTAGCCGGGATCTGGTTTTTTAGGTTCCTTATGATAGCTATACCCTAGTACACCCCCACATCCTACGCTAATCAAGAAGCACCCGAGTGGCAAGCCTCTTCGTATCCGTAAAGGAACCCTTCAAGCAACCGGTAAGCATTTTGGGTTCCTATGGGTCCTAGAAGGGTCCCTACAGAGGAATCCTATTGCAATCATGCAAGCCCCGAAAGTAGGATGATTTCCACAGCCCAGGCATGCACGTCGGCACTGTGGCTGCTGGAAGGATTGGCTTGGCGGTGCTGCGAAGGCGAGGGCGGAGTTCCTTCAAGGTTTCCTTTCAGGGTCCTATACCTTGAGGGGGTCTGTAAGGCTTCTTTTAAGGGTTCTAGAACGAGTGTTTGAGGCTTGAGGCGCTGTAGAGGCAGATTGGTGTTGGTGGTGTTTCGGGATTTAGGGCTGCGGGATGAAGCGTTTAGGAATTCAGGTTTTCAGCCTGGTCTTTTAGGTGTGAGGCTTGTGATGGGTTTCCAAGAAAGTTGTCTGTTTTAGGTTTTGGTAATGTTGGCTTCAGTTTGGTGCGTGATGGAGGAGCCGGACTATGAAATCCCCTCTCACAGGGCTTTCAGCATGAATCCAAGATTTCTTAAACAATTACGCATGTTGCGTTGGTTTGTGTATAGACCATATGCTTGGGAAGGTCTAAAACGTAGATCCCCGGGTTCAGATTAAAGTATCCTTTTGCAGTATAAGTTCCAAGTTACGGGGTCTACTTTGTTTGGGGGTATTGCTGGGGCTAAACCAACGCGCGTGGGCTGCGAACACTGGGTGTTGCACTAGGTCTCCTAGTAGTACCCTTCTGCACTTTTTGCTTTGAGGTATCCTTGTTAACACCGACTAGCAGAAAATTGGCTTTCAATAGTGAACGTTGTTATTGAGGGGCTTCTGGCGAAGCTGGTACAGCAGTGCAGGAACCATATGGGTTTTTTTGAATATCCTGCAGTAGAAGGACGTTGGAACAAGGTACACCGACTTGTCATAAACTTCCATTGTCATAAAACCCTATTGACATTGTCATGCCGTAAAGCCAGACCTTTTCGTGGCGGCTTCTTTCACCACACTTCAAGACTAGTTAAGCCGCATGCTCTCAACCTTCAGCCCCAAGCCATCTATGCCCCAACTCGACAATACTACCGAAGCCCTAAATCCTAAACCTTAAACCCTAAAACCGAAGCCCTAAATCCTGCAAAAAAGGCTCAAGGCTTTCGAAACAGTCCTCCACTACTACGACAAGCATCGGCTGCCCGAAAGTGCCCTTTGCAGCTGCATTGGATGCTCGCGAAGTCCTCCCATGTGTTTACCTCATGTAGGGAGTAACCTCCATAAAGATTTTACTATGCCTCAGGCTTTCCGACATCTTCGAGGTAGTTGCAGGCACCCTGAATGATGATAAGTCCTCTGGGACCCAAGTAGGATTAGGATGAAGTCCGGAATGCAGTATTTGGAGTAATTCAGAATGTAGCGCCCACCACCTGCGAAACATTTCGCAAGGAAAGGACTGGAAGGTGCAGATGGCTGCAAATCCCCAACATCTTTGTCTGACTAGCAGGGGTCGAAGTAGCACACACCAAAACTCTTTGAGCTCTTCACAACAGGTAAAAGGTAGAAATTCGAGGAGTTGAGGTCGCGCCCGTGCAGTTGTGGATAGACACTGCCCCCCTCAATCCTAAATCCGGACAAGCAGCGTCAGGATTAAGTTTAAGAGGTAAATAGATAATATATACGATATAAGATACAAAAAAGTAGGTAATATCTAGTATCTATTCCACCGGAAAGCTGGGAGGCTGTCAGCCACGGCTTAGGCCTCAGGAGTTCTTGTGCAGGTCCCTCGTCTGACACTCTTGGGCTGAAGCTGCAACCTCGGAACCCTAAACTGTCCGCCCCTACTTGGAAGGGCAGGGGACCTAGTAAGGGCTCTTAAACGGCTCCTTAAAGGGATCTATAGGGTTCCTTACAAGGGGTCTATGGGGTTTAGGGTTTAGGGTCTACTTGGAGGGGCAGGGGACTTAGTAAGTAGGTTATAAGTAGGGTTATAATTGGGGAAACTCCATGTAGGGTACTTATAACCCTACTTATAACCTACTTACTAAGTCCCCTGCCCTTCCAAGTAGGGGCCTTATAAAGGGGTCTATAAGGGTTGCTATAAGGGATCTATAAGGGTACTATAATATAGGGGCCGTAATAATCCTATAACTTGCCTTTGGTTAGTAGGGAATGGAAGAATGGGGTACACTTATAACTACTATTACAACCATTCTTCCATTCCCTACTAACAAACGTAAGCCTCGGAACCCTAAACTATCCGCCACCTGTGCGCAAAGGACGACACGGTACGTAGTACTCCTAAATCAAAGACATCCATCCTTCACCCGACGCCTCCAAACAGTTGCGTCGAGCAGCGTCAGTTTGACTCAGATCCGTATGGAAACCCTAGGCCCTACAAGTAGAAGCCTAGTTCTTCTAAAGCCTCCAAGGCCCCTAGACCCTGAGCGCTTTCAGAACCAGACGTGCAAGGTCGAGCAGGAGCTGAACTTGATCTACCATGACTCTGTGCAGTCACTGGTCAAGGCTTGCGGCTTATTCACTAGGTACTGGTTTGGGACGACCGCTCATTTTCATTGCGGTTTAGTCGAGAACTGTAGAACCTACCTATAGGCTATTTTGGGGCCTGTTGAAATCGACACCTATGTTCAAAATTGAACATCTAGTGCTTATTAGCAGGAACAGCATTGCGGTA
Organism: Symbiodinium sp. CCMP2592; assembly: GCA_905221615.1. Taxonomy (NCBI): domain Eukaryota; class Dinophyceae; order Suessiales; family Symbiodiniaceae; genus Symbiodinium; species Symbiodinium sp. CCMP2592. Next base: position 589,252 of record CAJNDT010000813.1, on the reverse strand, counting down.
ATCATCATCACCATCATCATAGTGTTTCTTTTCCTTTATGATGCGAATCAGTAAAACAGCGCTTTCGAACATAGTTCATATGCTTTACAGGTATATCAGCTCAAGTCGTGATGGCCAGACTAGCAAAGGCTCTAGCCATCTCAGTGTCAATCAGAGTAGGAAGCATGTAAGGTGCAGCTAGCAAGTTTCGTGTGATTTGCAAGGTTTTCAAGAGACTGCGACAATCGCAACAGACGCAGAGATATGAACTACCGTCCGTGACGTGTACCAAAGCAAGACAAATAATGCGTGTTTACTCAAGCGTGGGGAAACTGCGAGTCAGGCTTCAAAGTTTCAGGGCACGGCGCGTCGCCTTATGTGGAGCAGCTCATATGGAATTGTGCCTATGCACTGTTGAACACTAGTATAATGTAATGTAATCTAACATAGTAGACTATTCTATCACATACTATAATTATACTGTCATGTACACTATTTAGGACTTGGGTTTAGCAATCGGGACTCCTCACTGTGAGCAGGCTTGCGACGTGGTCACTATCAATTGCCCTCTTCATCCGGAGACAGAGCAGCTCGGACTAAAATCCCTTAACACGCACCGGCATTTTTGCTCACGGGTCAATTTGGTTTTAGGACTTAGCGTGTTCAGGGTTTCGGGATTCTTGAGCTCAACACGTTTTCTGCCCTCGCATCAGAACGCAGGTACATCCTGAGGTCTGATCCATGGAATAGTTACACCATCAACCTACAGGCAGCCGCACTCCTCAATCGTCCTTGGGGTGTTCCGCGTACGCTTTGATGTCCTTGTTGGATCTGTGCAGGACTGGGGAGAACATAGAGACGGCACACCTTACTTTAGGAACCCGAAACCGTACCTGTGACTGAAGAAACTGACAGCCTTTCAGATCAGAAAGCTATTCAACGCAAGTTTCAGCATACACTCCTCTGCAAGTTTCAGCGTACTCTTTTGCTACAGCGGGCTTGTTGTGCCCTAAACCCTAAACCCAAACCAGCCCGAATCAGCTGTCTCGGATGCCTCTTCAATCCGTCATGGGAGCTGACACTGCGTGATAGTCCATAAGATCCGCAAAAATCAAAGAATACCTGCTTCCAGGATTCCTGAGCTCCACACTTAGGGATTTATCAGGATGTCATTCTAAAGTTTGTTTCTAAAGGCTTTTGTATGGGAGCTGAATTCCTTCGAGCTTGGGGCTAAGGGCCAAGCATGAGACGGGTGGCATCGGATTCTTTGGAGAAGTCAGAAGCATGAAGGTCAATCTCTTTGGCATGACTTTGGGTTTGTGGCTCAGAATTGGGCCTCTCGCAAGCCTTTTTTCGGAACACCGAGACAGAGGAAACTTGAGCCTTGATGTGGATCCACCTGAAAAGCATCAATACTCCATCCCAGTACAACAGCACACACAGTTGCTGCAGCTTCGAACAGCTGCTGCGAGGCCCTAAATCCTCAAACCTGAGGAACCTTTTCAACGAAGAGATGATCTACTCGATGAAGCGCGGGGCATATCTGATCAATACAGCTCGTGGAAAGATCTGCGATGCAGAGGCAGTCAAGAAGGCATGCGAGGACACGACGGTCCTTGGCTTCGGGAGGGGGAGACGGCTTTTAGAATCAGGCGTTACCGGATCTCCTTGGGACATATTGGGATGTATTGGGGGTTCACCACGAGAAGCTTTGGGGGTGCCTTAAACCGTAAGTCTCGACTGTGTACTCAGACAAAGTTCTCACTGCTTGTGGTGAGAGCCCCGCACTTCTAGATCCGAAGTTGTAAACTGTTTTAGCGGCAATCCCGAACCCCTCGAGCGTGGGAAGTCCGAAACCCAAACCAGGACTTGATATGTGGTTTCTTACAAGGGCTCGAAGTAGCGTGCTTAATTTGAGCTAGACCAGCTTGACCGAAAATGTGGGGGGTAAGTCCCATGAACCTCCCAAGGCAGGGCTTAGCCTTGAGGCCTTAGCAACTACAGACACACTCACCATCAGGAGCTCTAGGTCTAGGATCAATCGGAGGAGGTGTCCGAGCACAAAGAAGCAACCCCTGACCGGATGTATGCGGTTTGCATCGTTTCTGAGCCCATTGCTTACATAAGTTTGCATGGTTTCTAAGCCCATTGCTTACATAAGTTTGTTAAGCAGGAAGGCCACTTGGCCGGCTACGCTGGCGACGTTTGGTTCCCACAGCCGGCGCCGGCGGACCACCCATGGCGCGGGATGAAGGCGGTCGGGGTCGAGGTTTTTGGGGCTTTAGGCCATGCTTCGTGAAGTTTGACTTTCTTTATTCCAAAGTGAAGGAACATCCACCCAACTCCTGAATTTATCATATATGGCGAGGGCCAAAGATCAACATGCTCAACCCTCCATGCACACTGTCTCCCGGAGCAGCGACGACGAAGACAACGACGTCGATCACGGCCACGACACTAGCAGCACCACCACCAGCAGCTGGGAGTTTTCGGAACGACAGCCGTTCGCTGATTCCATGCAGGTCCTGAGGTGACTGCAATTCGACACCAGCCTGCTTGAAATCCCAAAACCCTTAAATCCCTTGAAGCCTACAAACCCCTAAAACCTTAAGCTCCTAAACCCCCAAGCCCCTAATTGCAAGTTCGTAGCTCTAATCCCTGCATCTCAGGACTCGAGGTGTCGTCGCAAAGCCCGCAAAACAAAAGCTACACAGTGCAACTTGAGCCCGGCAAAGCCCAGACCAGCATAGGATGGATGCATACATATATATATATATATATGTTTATGTATATTTATATATATATGTATATATATATATATACACATTTACATACATGTATGTATGTATATATAATGTATATATATATATATATATATATATATATATATATATATATATTTACATATATATATATATATATATTTACATATATATATATATATATATATATATATATATATATGTATACGACTATGACTCAACTATGACTGCTGACATTTCTCCTGGGAGATCCCTTCATTTTGGTCTAGCATATTCCGAAGGGTGAACGGAATATCTTGGAGCCTACAATGCCCCTGACACCGCGTAAGGACCTGGACAATAAGCCCAACGTGTGCCTGGTGCTTAGTAGGGAATGGGGAAATGGATCCCTGTAGCAGTCCCTATATAATCCCCAATAATAGTCTCCATAATCCTTTCCCCCAATCCCTACTTTGCACCAGACAGATGTGTGCAGGCCAATGCAATGACACCCCACGTCTCCGGAACGACACTCTCCGCCCAGGCGACCTCGGCTCTTGCGTTTCGGTTTCGGGTTGGATGGTGTAATGTAGGAACCAGATTAAGAAACCCTGGCCCTCCAGGTTCCTACAATAGGGGCTGGGGCTTTCGGGTCTGAGTTTCAGGTTTGCGGCGTCGAAAAGGTGTTGTTTTTGGCGTTGAGCTTCGAGCGGTGGTGGGGCTTTGTCTATGCGGGCTGAAAGCGGTTCTGGGATGCAGGGAGTGAATACTGGGAATTTGTGACTAGGGCTTCTGGGCGTATAATATTACCATATTCAATTCGTTTATACTACAATATACCACAATGTAGTGCAAGCTGAGAAGACCCTATGGTATGCTAACAAGTAGCTACATTTATTTGAGGTTTGCATCTCTTTGGAGTCCCTGCAGTATCCTTTCATCTCCCAGAGAGCAGGGGCCTTCATCAGATGAGTAAGTTTTCGTAGTACCTGTAGTCTCCATTGTAGTTCCTTTTGGGGGTTACCTTATAGGATTCTTAATATATAATTGGTTAAACCAAAAAAAGGAACTACAATGGAGACTATAGGTAGGTTGTGTATTTTATCTATGCGAAGGAACCTCAAGGAACAGCATTGATAATTCTAAAATGCCCTTCTGATATCCGGAGTTGAGGGCGAAGGGCTAAGTTCAAAAGCAATCTCAAGCCCGCTCTCAGCTTTGCATGCTCCCCGAAGCTAACCTCTGCAGAGCCTTGCCAGCCTTCATAAACCCCTAAACCATCTCAAATGGCTGTAGGTTTTGTACGTGAAGCACGACTGAAGGAAGCGCTTTACTCTGAGAGCTGAGCCCGGCAAACAGCTCATGCTACTCATTGTCCCTTTCTTCATATTGCAATTCGATCTGATCTACGATGTTATTGGAGTTGGAGTAGACCATGAGTATGTGCAGCCTATTCTGGCTCCCGTCCTCCTACATATAGCGATGCTTTCTGGTATTAGGCCTTGCCTGGTTTTTTACTTTCAGCTCCTTGGCATGTAGGGGACAACCTCTAAAAAGGACCAGAGAGCTTGAAACCCTAAATCCCGGCTCCCTTGGCCAGAGCAGAGGCGCGCTACGCTGCCGGTGTACGCGAAATCCTGGACCTGCCGGGATCAAGACTTCGGGCTGCCGGCCTAGTAATATAGGGGCCTTCCCCAAAGGGTCCAAGTAACCATATAGTATATACTTTAGGGTACTAAGTACCTACTATAATGGTACTTGGACCCTTTGGGTTATAGGGGCCTTATCATTACCAATGCTGTTTTGGGGGGCTTAATATAAATAGTATGGTGTGCTCCAGAACAGAACCCTATTCTAATTATTAAGGCTCCTATGGTAGTTGAAGAGCCCCCTTCCAGTCCCGAATAGAAGCAGACTTTCAGTGTACTATTGATACTTTAAAGCCCGCAAATTTGTTCCACATATTAGGGCCTGAGTATACCACTACCAAACTGGGTGGTTGTCAAAATTATGATCCCTTTGTGGGCCCTTATATAGTACGGCACCTACTATTTAGGGTACCCCAAAAGGGACCCACAATTTTGAGAACCACCCAACTGGGGTTTCTGGATTTCGAGTTAAGGTCCGAGGCCCGACTGTTCAGTTTAGGCCGAGGGATCAGGGTTGAGGGTTCAGGGACTTAGTAAGTACTGCTGATGGACAAAATCCTGCATGACCCTAAGGACCCTAAACTCTGGGCACTATGGTATATTCCTTATAATGGGTCATGCAGGATTTTGTCCATCAGCAGTAAGCTATAATCGGGGGTAACCGGTCGCCGCAGAGTCTAAAGTTGTGATCTTCGGGGCCAGTCAATAGCAGACTACCAGGAGATCCTGCTACTTCGAGGTTCGTGGTAGTTATAAGTGGGGTTATAAGTCCCCTTATATGGATTTATATTTCTGGATAGCCTGCTTACAACCCCATTTAAAGCTACCCTTAACAACCATGTCACCTGTTTCAAGGGGACTCTGGGGGTTTCGTTCAGGGCTCTTTTAGGGTGTACTCGGCGATGTATGCACTCCAGAATGCGACCCTGTCCGGTGTCGCAGCTGCTGCAATGTGGAAGTGGTTCGAGGAAGTGCACCCATTAGGCTTTCAGGTTTTGGGTTTACTTGGAAGGGCAGGGGACTTAGTAAGTAGGTTATAAGTAGAGTTATAAATACCCTAAATGGAGTTACCCCAATTATAACCCTACTTATAAACTACTTACTAAGTCCCCTGCCCTTCCAAGTAGAGATTGCATTATGAAGCCACCTACAGGCGCCTATAGCCGAAGGCAACACCTTTGGACGATGCAGAGGCAAGGCCAAATTTTCGCCCCCCAAACCCACATCCTGAGTGAATCCGTGCTACGCACTAGAAGTTAGAGGCCGATGTCGACGAGACGACGGAGAAAAAGACAGACTGGGAGTTCCTTAGTATATTCGTTATATAATGGCCCCCAAACCCTGGGTTTGAGCTCAGTGCCGGGCCAGTTGCCATAGCTGGGATCGGCCTTTACGGATCTACCATTGCGGTCCATACTGTATACCTTGATAGACTTTAAAATATACTATAATCTACTCGAATCTTTTCTAATCACCTCTAATATACTACACTATACCAGAACAGATTGTATATCCATAAACCCGACACCAAGAGGAAACCCTGATAAAACCCTGCGTCAAATCCGGTGGACACAGCTTGGGACTCCATATTGGCTCAGGGTTTGTGTTTGGAGTGAGGGTGATTCAGGGATCAGGGCATCGGCGCCTCAGGGCGAACACCCCTTGAGTACGGAATATACCCTGAGGCGTCATGCAAGATCAAAGCCTGGTCGAAGTATGTTCTGCGGCTTCCAATCCGCCACCCTAAACCCCAACCCCTCCCGTTCTCATGGCAAAGCCGCAGGAATGTTTCTTCGATGAGATGCCTGGCGGCAGTCAAGCCTAAAATCCTTTCAACCGCACCAATGCACGCCCTAAGTCCGAAATCCTAGACCGAAATGCTCAAAAGGCGGAATACATGCAGACTCGATATCTTGAAGCATCTTAAGGAATACCAACGAGTCTCGCAGGCCCGAAAATATCCACACGTGCGAACCAGGATGCCAAGTATGACTCCAAAACCGAACTGGGAGTTTCCGAAAACAGGGGACCCGAATATAGTACCCTAAAAAGGTAGGATCCTTATTATAAGGAACCCCCCCAAATGAGTTACCCGTAATTTCCGGAAACCCAACTCCCACCAAATCGACGGGGAAAGCCCGAGTCTGTAGGCCATGGCCGTCAAGTACTATAGGGGCCTAAATAAAAGCCTATACTAGTTTAGGGGTTCCTTATTATAGGTATCGTATAATGTGCTCCTAAATAAATACCTATACTAGTTTAGGGGTTCCTTTTTCTAGTTATAGTTTAATGTGCCCCAAGCCCCTATTCTAATTGTTAAGGCCCCTATATTAGCCCTCGTAACACCACGGAGAATGATGCGGGTCATCTTGCAAACCATGCAGTCACCGTGATGGCTACGAGGGTAGGAGAGTCCTATTAATCGAGATATACATGGCAAGGAACAGACGGTTCACGATGACAGCAATGACGTCAGCAGCATCCTAAACCACAAGCCCATAAATCGAAATCTCCAAGAGTCGCACATTTGCAAAAGCCCGTGGTGGATTTGGCAGCTGCGGAAGATAATTGACTTGCCTTATCAGAGTAGTCTTGACCTACTTGATGTTGAGTTGTTGTCAGAAGCAGTGGCCCCACCCACCATGGCCCATCACCGCTACCATGAGCGTCATCACATCGTCACCATGATCGTCATGGTCTCACACCATTATTATTGTTGTCATCTTCACCACCATTACTATCTTCCTCATCAGTTTCTACTTCAAATCATCATCATCATCATCATCATCATCTATTCCATCATCACCATTCTAATCGTAAGCATTCTCCGTTCTTCTGCTCCTTCGTCATCGTCATCACCACGGCTGTGCTTTTCTCGAGGAGGCCAATCCGCGACGAGTACCTGATCGTGCACAAGGGACAGCTTGCAGGAACGGGAAAGCACAGTGGCTTGCCCTGCTTACAGTCCCAGCGTCGCTATGCCTGTTGCAGTGATGGCTTGCGCCATTTTGCTTTCCTGCCTGTAGGCACCACTCGTGCCATTGCCTAGCGCTACCATATCAGTATGACCATGACTGGCAAACTTCCTGTACTGCTGGCACATTTACTTCAGCATCATGAACATCCAGTTGCGACCCTGGCTTCTTGTGACCACTTCACCACAGGCTTGTCTCCGTACCCGAATCAGGATCCGTATCTTAAGCCCCGCCACACACTGTCGTAAGCCCTCAACCCGAAGCCCAGAGCTCTAAGCTCACACCTAAATCCAAAACTTTAAGCGTCTTAGAACCTAAGAGCGAATTTCTAAAGCACTGTACCAGCCGTTTAGTAATCAGGCCGTCCAACGCTTCGGTATTCTTGTAAGTCTAAGGGCTTAGGATTTAGGGGTTAGGGTTTAGGGTTTAGGATTTTGCGTCCAGGTTGCTTTGTAACTTATTCAAAAGGGCAAGAGCACCAAGAGCACCTGACATAGGAGTTACTTCGTAGCTGACTAGGTAACCTCTACCCTCTTGGGGCTTTACGTACTCCTACAACATGTTTCCCAAAGGGTCCAAGTACAATTATAGTAGGTACTTAGTACCCTAAAGTATATACTATATGGTTACTTGGACCCTTTGGGTTTAGAACGGGCACCCTTTTTGGGGGGGCCTTCAGGGCATGGAATGCTGTGCTTGCAGTCGGCTTTTCGGGTTGAGCGTGCAGCCCTATCCCTCCAAGGACAACGTAGTTAGGGCCCTAGACCCCTTAAGGACCCCATAATGCGGTCCCTGGAGGCGTAGGGTAGGGTCTTGAGTACTGTGCTGCAGAGTTTGAGCCACTGACGTAGGGTTTTAGGATTTTGCGTCACGTGTTTTGGTTTAGGGTTTAGGGCTCTTTTAAAGTTACCCTAAGCCCTAAACCCTAAACCGTTTGAAGTTACAAAAAAGGGTCCCTGTCTCAAGGTTCCAGAGGACCCGCCTAAACCCCCAAAGCCCTGCTTGGAGGGGCAGGGGACTTAGTAAGTAGGTTATAAGTAGGGTTATACTTGGGGTAACTCCATGTAGGGTACTTATAACTCTACTTATAACCTACTTACAAAAGCCCCTACCCTTCCAAGTAGACCCTAAACCCTAAACCCCATAGACCTCTTTAAGGAACCCTATAGATCCCTTTAAGGAGCCTTTAAGAGCCCTTACTAAGTCCCCTAAAGCCCTTCCAAGTGGCATCTTCGAGTCCCGGAAGCGCAGATCCCCAAAGTGCCAAGACTAAGACCCCATCAGTTTAGGGTTTAGGGTTTAGGGTTTAGGGAGGAATATGTGAGTGGTTGTCAAAATGATGGTCCCTTGTTGGGTCTCTAATTTAATACGGTACCTACTATTTAGGGTACCCAAAAAGGGACCCTAATTTTGACGACTACCCATGTCTTGAATCCTAGGGATAGGGTCTTCATGTTCATTTTCGTGGGGTCGGTATAGGGCTTACATACCCCTTAAGGGAATAGACCTTTACTTGGCGTTCTTTTGGTTGGCTCTTTAGACTTTAACTTTTTGGGTCTCTATATGAACTATGATAAGGAGGCTAAAAGTTTAACTTTCAGGAGGGGTTCAGAAGTCAGCCAAGTTTAAATCATACAGTTCAGGGCAAATTCTGGATTCAAGGGGCAGAGGGTAACGGTCTGAATCGTTTAGGCTTTGGGGTAAAGAGTTTGCAGGTAGTTTCTGAAAAGCCGCTCTCCCAAAGGGTCCAAGTAACCATATAGTATATACTTTAGGGTACTAAGTACCTACTATAATGGTACTTGGACCCTTTGGGTCTAAAGATGATTTGAACTGCTACGCTTCATTTTCTGGCTCTGAGAGTATATTTGCATAGTCGACGCACCCCCCCCCCCCACCCGCTCTCCTTTGCGCAAGGGATACTTGGAGGGGCAGGGGACTTAATAAGTAGGAGGTTATAAGTAGGGTTATAATTGGGGTAACTCCATTTAGGGTACTTATAACTCTACTTGTAACTCTACTTATAACCTACTTACTAAGTCCCCTGCCCTTCCAAGCAGGAGCTTCAAGCCGCACCGCCTCCAAGCCTCATGCAATCAAGAGACTCAAAGGGGAAAAGGAGGGACCCTTAATAGGGACCCCTACCCCATAATGGGCTATATAATGGGTATATACTAGCCATATTATATTACGTGAGGGTATATAACGGGGGGTCCTTATTCTGGGTCCCTCCTTGTACCCTTGGAGAGATCCCTCCCCTCCCGACCCAGGGCTGTCCAACAAGAAAAAGTCGCAGGAGCCTTGTGGATCCTTGCGAAGTATGAGAGTTAGGATGCTTATTACAAGGACCCCAAAAAAAGGTACCTCGAATTTTCGGAAACCCCGATACGTTTCAAATTCGTACCTCCACCGCCCGAACGTGTCCTCCGGAAGCAAAGGTTACACCGAAGGCAACACGACGAAGGGCTCCGAGGACGTTGCGAAGTTCAAGGGCCTCGAGGCAGGGTGTGAAGACAGAACAAGAAACCTTAACCCTAGGGTTTAGGGTTTAAGGGTTTAGGGTTTAGGGTTCAGGGTTTAGGTGTTCAGAGATTTTGAACTGCAACGACACTAAACCCAGAACAGAGCTCTACCCTAAGATTGCTGGCAAAGGCCAGGCCTTTTTTTTTTAAGGATGCAGCGCGGCTGCATGAGTCAGAGTTGGCTTCTTGAGAGTCTATCGCTGGAAGGCCTAGTGTTTGTGAGTCAGCTGATGTAACAAGAGCTTGTGCTTTTCGGATGAGACATCCTTTCAAGCGATGAGAATCTAAGTCTATAGGATTCCCTAGCTAGCCGTCGCGGACACCCAGACAAGACCCCACAACCTGTCCTCAGTCCTACACCGTGCATGCCCTCTCAGCCCAAATCGAGCTCGCGAAGCACTGAGCTCGAGACCCCTGATCAGATTTCCCGACTTGCTTGCACCTGTCTTGGGTTCTGGTGATCTTAACTGAACGGGAGTGGATTAGAGAACATGATGGTGCTTCACATGTCATTGGTCACGTGATATGGACAGCTCATCCAGATACTCCAACACACACATATATATACATATATATATATATATATATATATTTATATGTATATATGTACATATATATATACACAGATATACATATATATATATATATATGTATATACATACATACTTGTTGGCTTATCATGTGTATATATATATGGCGCAGTATTGTCGATTTGAAGAGTTTCTCTAAATCAAACCGTATTGAAGTCTCGGACAGGATGTCAACACCCGCCCTGCCAAGCTGCAACGGGTGTCTACTGGTGGCTGCTGAGTGGACAGCTTTTGGCGGTACTGAAGACGCACCAAAGGCAGTTTCAATTGTACAGCTGACGAGTCCGACCAATAACGTGCCGGATAGTCTGAAAGCATTTAAACGGCTTTTGAGGGTTCCATTTACTTATGGGAACTTGTGAGATCTGCAGCGCGCATGCCATGTGGCCAACACTTTAGATGCCACTCTGTAGGCAGCATACCAATTGGAGAGCTGCGGAAGAGCGAAACAACGCCGGCGATGAGGGGAGAGAGAGAGAGAGAGAGAGAGAGGGAGAGAGAGAGAGAGAGAGAGACAGAGAGAGTGTGTGAGTGAGTGAGTGAGTGAGTGAGTGAGAGAGAGAGAGAGAGAGAGAGAGAGAGAGAGAGAGAGAGAGAGAGAGAGAGAGAGAGAGAGAGAGAGAGAGAGAGAGAGGAGAGAGAGAGAGAGAGAGAGAGAGAGAGAGAGAGAGAGAGAGAGAGAGAGAGAGAGAGAGAGAGAGACAGAGAGAGAGAGAGAGAGAAAGAAAGATCCTAGGAAGAGGAGAACAGACAGCAAGACTGCCGGTGTCGATCTTTATGACAACAGCTGTGTTGTCGGGAACAGGGTACCGCGTGAAGAACACAGCATGTAGTACTTGCGACGGCGGTGAGACTGTTTCTGATGATCAGCAGCTTCGTGAGGCTTCGCAATCTCATTACCCGGTTTCACTGGTTTCTGTTTGTTGCTTTGTGTGTCTTGTTGACAGTGTCAACCTTGCTCGATTTAATTTCTTCATCTTCTGGGACATCTGGGCTAAATGCATGATACGAGACACGATGCAACGAATCAGAGTATCAACAGTATGTTGAGTGTAATGGGCGTCGTGGCTGTACTGAAAGCGAGCAGCTTCGGTTCACAGCTTTGTCTCTCTCTCTCTCTCTCTCTCTCTCTCTCTCTCTCTCTCTCTCTCCCAAACGAGACAGGTACGTGATCGAAATGCCTCGAACCCATGCAAAACACCTCCAGAAACTTGAATCCTTATCGTTTAAGCTTAAGCCCTAAGCTGGCGGTACACTGTACGTAGGTGTTCGCGATTCCTTTCTCAAACTAGCCTGGTAAGTTTCCTGCTTTGGTGCTAAGGGTGTGCATAGCTTTAGTGCTTCATGGCTTCAGAGTTTAATGGTTTTCGCCTTGAGGTTTGGGGTTGTAGAGATGAAGCGCTCAGGGTTCAGGCTGAAGATTCCGCGATAGGTCTTCTAGGACCCAGAGTAGGCCCTTATTCCCTTTTTAGGGTTTAGATTCCCTTATAAGCCCCCTTTAACTCAAAAAGGGCACCCTTTTTATTCATAGGTTACTCTTAGGTCTAGTCTTATCTTACCAGAGACTTCTTTGAGACGCATGGTAGCTTCAGGAAACAAACGACCAAACACAGAGTGTTGGGTTTAGGGTTTAGGGTTGTAAATATCTCCAAAGTTGGATCCACCCAGAAAGCTCCCTTTGGCTGAAGAAATCCCCACACAGAGTTTGTTGCTCGTTCGAGGTTTAGGCGCTTGCCATACATGCAGAAGGCGCCTGCCCAGCGAAAGCAAGTCTTCCAATGCTCTTGTTGCTGCCAGAGCAGTGCGAATCAGACAGCTCCACGAATCTGGGTTCTTTTTCAGGAACTGACTTTGAGCTACCATATAAGGAAAGCATATTTTCCACCTTAGACCCAAACTCCAATTGACACAAGTCCAGGCACTTAAGAAAACCAAGGAGTTGTTGAAGATATGGAGGTGGAAGTGGTAGCTGCGGTGCAGCTGGACGAAACTGATCCAGAGGACGACGACATACAAAGTGGCAATTTTCCTACCCCTGTCACCAAGTCGCACAGCTTTCAGCCCAGCTTGCTCGCTGTTGATCCGAGTCTTATGCGCGGCATATCGATCTCAGAGACCTTGCAGAATCTTGCTCCTATACGGCAACATGTTCGACGTTCGTGTTTCGGTTCAACCGAAGGGCAATCCTGCGCAGTTCCTTTCAATGCACTCAAATCTCAACATGGACCAACTTGGAAGGGCAGGGGACTTAGTAAGTAGGTAATAAGTAGGGTTATAATTGGGGTAAATCCATTTAGGGTACTTATAACTCTACTTATAACCTACTTTCTAAGTCCGCTGCCCTTCCAAGAAAGCCCCTAAACCCTAAACCACCCTATTGCCCCAACTCTTAGTCCCGAAGACCCAAAGCCTGCCCTGAAGCTTCGACCGCTGTTGCTTCAAAGGCACAATCCTACTTGATTTGTAAGATCATTCCTTGGTAGTTTTCCCAATATCGTATAGTAGAGTGGTGTAGGGTATAGTATGGTATGATATACTACTCTCTTAACATACTAAGGCATGGTGGACGCCACTGGCGTTCCAAGAAGTATCGGTCATCTGCTTGGTCGTCCTCGCGGCCAGCTGAGCACTTTGATGTCTTTCTCTCCCACGCCTGGGAGACGGATTGGCACTGGCACCTGGGATGATTGGGGTCTCGGGCCTCTAGTTTGGGGATACGGTGTGTGCATATTCCTCGTTTTATCTATGCGCGTATCCATAAATAGCTTATTGAGATGCGGGTATTATAGCTAGTCCGCTTGCGAGAATCGTTCCGCACACCAGAAACACAGGAAGTAGACCCCTTTTCCAGAGGAGGATCCATTCTGTCAGGCACTTCTGAAACCGTCTCAACTCTAAACCCAAAGCCAACACCTCCTGACGGAGCTGCTGCGGACTTCTTGAGTTCAGGTAACTGGCTCTGAGCGATACCATGTACCAATTTGGTATGTTACATGCATGCAACTGCGTCGGAGTCGGGCCTGTCTCACGAGCTTGGGCCCGCTGAAACTTTGCCCAGACCCGTCGGAGGACCTAGAAAGCAGGGCCCTTGAATGCTGTCCTGTAAAAGGACCTTTTTGTGGGCAAGCACCCAAGCCCTGCAGATCCTCAAGCCCGAAACCTGAAACCCCCAACCCCGGAAGCCCTGAAACATATCGCAGCCTGCAAAGCCGATACCCCAAATCCTAAACTCTTACATAAACCTTGGGTACGGCCCCCACTCAGTAATAGTTGAATAATATTCATAATACAGATATAGTAGGACTTTAATAGTAGCCCTATTATAGACTCTTACTGTATGGGGGCCGTACCTAAAAACCCAACTAGAACCCAAAGAAGCGTGAGACCCGCCGAGGAAGTACTTGTCCCTTTCGCTCCAGACTGGCTGGAAAAACGCCTTACTTGCCTGGCTGGCAACTGCGGCGTCCACGGAGCCACTCTGGGAGTTTCCGAAAACAGGGGACCCGAATGTAGTACCCTCAATAGTAGGATCCTTATTATAAGGACCCCAAAATAAGATAAGATACCCCTAATCTTCTGAAACTCCCACTCCGGGTTACAGCATCCAGGGCTCATGACCTGTTATCAGTTCTCAGATCTCATTGTCTTCAGGCCATCATACACTCCTATCCTTTCGGAGACCTCCAAACGGACCCCTCCCCCCGGTAAACAATCGCCGATCAGTCTTCTGGCCTTCCGCGTTGCTATTGGGCGTGGTTTTAAGGGCTTCCTACAGCCTCTGAGACCTGAAAGCTACAAAGCCTTACAAGTAATCCTGAAACCACGCCCTAAAGGACCCTAAGGCAGAACGGTACGACATGTTGCCGTTTAACCGATCGACATCCCTAAACCCTAAACCGGAACCAGGTTGCTTTGGTGTTTCGACGTCTTGCCCACACACGGCTTGTACAAGGCAAGCTGGAAGTCTGTTACGGGTGGGCCTAAGTAGTTTTTGCGAGCCCTCCAAAGTGTCATTTTAAGGGAGTCTTGGAGGGTTTCGGGTGCAGGGTTGCGAATTTAGGGTCTACGGCCCAGGCTCATCCGTCCCAACACCCTGAACTACTTGGAAGGGCAGGGGACTTAGTAAGTAGGTTATAAGTAGAGTTATAAGTACCCTAAATGGAGTTACCCCAATTATAACCCTACTTATAACCTACTTACTAAGTCCCCTGCCCCTCCAAGTATCCTTCGCCTCACATCCGACGGACCAGACCCGCGGAAACTGGCATGTTTTCACAGCCCGTTCCAATGCCCTAATGTAGGGGCCTTAATAATTAGAATGGGGTTTTGGGGGTTCCTTATTATAGTTATAGTATAATATCCCCCAAAACCCTATTCTAATTAATAAGGCATATAGTCCCCTTTTAAGGAACCCTATTAAAGGAACCCTTTAAAGGAACCCTATTCTATTCCTCCTAGCTACATTACTGCGAGCCCTGGCCCTCTGCAGCCCTGAGCCCTCAACCCTGGACCTCAACAGCACCCGGGAACTCCCAAATGGGGGCAGCTCCAAACTGGGGGTTTAGGGTTTCGGGTTTCGGGTTTAGGGTTTAGGGTTTCGGGTTTAGGGTTTCGGGTTTCGGGTTTAGGGTTTAGGGTTTCGGGTTTAGGGTTTCGGGTTTAGGGTTTAGCCCCATCTTTTGGCCCTTGATCTAGGGCCGAGAGTAGGCCCTTATTCCCTTTTTAAGGGTTCAGGTTCCTTTACAAGCCCCTTTAAACCAAAAAGGGCACCCTTTTTATTCCTAGGGTACTCTTGGGTCTAGTGATTCAATACATGCGAAAACTGATGCATCTGTCTGGGTACTTGAGCAATGCAGCACCCCCAGTAGACATGTCGGGCTTAGATCTAAGATATCGAGGTTTGGAGGTGTTGCACCGACCCAAGAACCATGCCAAGAGCGCCGCCGATGCCCCCAAGACCAACCCCCCATGATTGGAACGACACCGGAACACGGACATGAGACAAGAAAGGAGCACGATTTCGGAAGGCGGCAACGCGACGCTGGCCAACCTCTCCAGGCCACTGTGGTAGGAGCATGCTCGAGAATGTTGAAAAAATCCGACATCCCTCAGAACTCTTGTGCTTCGAGACTACACGTGGCCCTTCCCGGACTTCACCGATTTCGAGCGATGCACCGGCAACTTCCACCCGCCAAGCAACCAAAAGAACGCTCGGCACTGTGGCTGGAGAGCGATTCATCCATCCCGGGAGCGCCGATGAATTTAAAGTTGGATGTTTCGATGATCTCAGCGTGCTCGGTGAACGCAGCCAGCGCGGGTCTGAGTCCATGGAAAGCGCGACGGTTGCAGAAAATACGTGCCGGGCCACAGCGGGCGCCGCAGGGCTAAGCACCCGAACCAGCAGTAACCTCATCCCTCTACTACTACCTGGACCCCAAAAGTATGTAGAATAATAGCCTTTTATGGGTATTGGGCCATTATTTTACCTACTTTGGGAGGTTTAGGTAGAGTAAGAACTCTATAGCCTGACCACACTGGGGCCATGGCTTCGGCTTGTCTCCGCTTGAGTTCATACGAGCTGGGACCAAGACACAGTTGGGAATGTCTTCTGAACCGGGTGTTTGGAAACCCTTGCTGCCTGCCTGTCTTGTTTTCAGCCAGCTAGCTCCTAAAACGGCAAACGAGAGAGAATGCAGCAGGTACAGCATCCGGACTTCGTACAAGACGTTCCCTTCGGGGGCTGGGCTATGTTCCTCGCAGTGCCCATGTCTATCCTTGCACTGGCTCCTCGACACCGCTAGTCAAAGGGGAAAAGGAGGGACCCTTAATGGGGACCCCTACCCTATAATGGGCTACATAATTGGTATATATAATGGCTATATTAAGGGTATATTACTTAGGGGTCCTTATTAAGGGTCCCTCCTTTTGCCCTTGGAGCTAGGCTTTGGGCTCCGAGGTTCAGGTTCAGAGCTCAGGGCTTGGACCAAGCAGATTGGCAGGGCTCCTTGTCAGGTTTTCGAGGTGTCTTTAATGGAGTTCAATGTTACGAACAGGCTGGAGTGCAAGATCTCAATCCACTTCGGCATTTGCGCCGTCAAGCATCCAGGCACATGCGGCTATCATGGAAGAGAAAGCTAGTGGCATGGAATGGACTCTGCTTGTTTGAAGATGTACTTCCTCACGGCTCAGTCTCTACCTGTTCAAGACTAATTAACTGTTCTCGTCACTGACGCAAGTCACTGTGCTCCTGGACATGCTATCCTTGGTAGTACTATGGTCCTTGCTACCATTCCTGCTGCTTTGTCTGCTGCGTATCGTGCCTGTGAGCCAAGTCGTTTTGACTGACGTTTCGGGCGCGGGTTTGAGAATTATAGGTAGCAGTGTGATTTAGAGCGCCCGAAACAAAAGCCCTGCACCCCAGTCGTCCCTGAACCCTCAAGAGACCTAAAAGATTAGGGGTCCCTTTTGGAGGGTTTGGGGTTTGGGGTTTAGGATTTAGGGTTTAGGGTTGAGGATTTAGGATTTAGGGTTTAGGGTTGAGGATTTAGGGTTTAGGGTTTAGGGCTCTCGGCCTGAAGCTTGCGAAGGTCCTGGCCCCCCATTGGCCCAACTTCTGCCAAAAGCCGGAGCTTTGCTTCTTGGACGCGGGGGCCCTAGCATTGAGGGCCTTTACTTGGAAGGGCAGGGGACTTAGTAAGTAGGTTATAAGTAGAGTTATAAGTACCCTAAATGGAGTTACCCCAATTATAACAAGTAGGGTTTGGGGTTTAGGGTTTAGCATTCAGGCGGCCTTGGTTATAAACCTACACAGTGCTGCCGATATCTGCCGATCGCAAGCAAGCCCGAAACAAGAGCCCCGGGACTACAATACAGATTCAATAGTGGTTCTTCTCCTCCGAGTTGCAGAGGGCCTACACCATTCCTCCAAGTCCTGAAACCTTCGCCTTGAGGTTGTGAGCATCAACCAGGACGACGAGAGCCTCAAGCAGCAGGGGATCTACTCCCTTGGGGGAACCTCGCCGCGGTTTCAGGTGGAAGGGTTTAGGGTGTAGGGTTTAGGGTGGAAGGGCTTCAAGCAAAAAAATGCGGAAGCCCACAACATCCTAGGTTTCCTTCGAGCTTCCCGGGAGCTTCGCATCTTGTGGAGCACGCCCTACCTGTCCAGGCCGTTGACAATAGGCGTAGGGTTTAGGGTTTGGGGCGGCAGTAGTTGTAGTAGAAGTAAAGGTAGGGGTGTGGTAGTGGAAGAACTGCTAGTTGGCTGTGGTGGTGAAACTTCATAGGGATCGGGGTGATTAGGGCTTTTGGAGTTAGCTTCCATGTTTCGGATAGACTGGAAGTCAGACCCCATGCTCTCAGAGCCTGGACACCATAGACCCGGTCCTTGGTTTTTGCAAAAAAGCCGTTCTTGAGGCAGTCGCCCCTTAAGGCTCTGGTGCATCTTTGAAGTTGCTGCTTTCCGCACCGAGAACCCAAGTGGTCAGATCACCTTGGCACCGCTGTACGTCGAGGTGGTCGTCGTTGTGCTGTGGTTTGGAAGCTTGGGGGCCGTCTGCAACACTGAATTTTGCTTTAGAGCTGATGGTTCGTAATGTAGGAACCTGATTTAGAAACCTTGGGCCTTTATTGGGGTTCCTTGTATGAATCCTACTATTTTGGCGTTATAGGCCCAGGATTTCTTAATCAGGTTCCTACATTAGGACTCCAGACGATGCCTAACCCTAGTATGATATCGCGATGCTCAATGCTTGAGCTTGCATGTGTGCATGTCTGAAAGAGACCTGTTGAGCCGCGTCTATCTCAGGAAGTTGGGCTGCGATGATATCGGTCCGAATCCTTCAGATATCCCCAGCAGGAGCAGGGGGGTTTCCAGTTCCTTTCGTGCTGCCCGCACTTGCGCTTCCTGCTTTGCTGCTGTACCATGCGTTTCGGAAAAGTTTGGCAAAGAAGCTGGGAACTGGATCTGGAGACTTTCTTATGTTGTTGTGCAAGGCTCCTTCTCCAGACACGTGGTTCCCACAAGCCGGTAAGTCCTAAAACCTTAACCCACAATGTGGTTGTACCATGAGTTATTAGAATCTAGTGATAATGCAGTTATAGTATAGTTTCAGTAAAGTAGTTATATAGTTAAGATATAGCTATCACAGAGTCATAATCTGCAACCCTTCGCTTCCGTGCTGTTTCTCGGGACATCCGAGGAAGCTGCAGCTTCTCCAGGGCTTGGAAAGCTTCGACTTGGCGAAAACCCAGTGTGGAAGGGAGGTGGGAGTTGGGTACGGCCCCCACGCAGTAATAGTTGAAAAACATCCCCTAAACCATAACAAAGCCCTTGGATAATATTCATATTATAGATATACTAGGACCTTAATGTTTTTAATCAAAAACAGCTGCTTTTAATTAAGATTAGGACCTTCATAGTAGCCCTATTATAGACTCTTACTGTATGGGGGCAGTACCTAAGGTGGGAGCTTCAGGAAAAACGGGCCGAAGGCCGAAACTTCTCTTACCTTTGGTTAGTAGGGAATGGAAGAATGGTAGTAATAGCAGTTATATGGTAGTAATATGACAGTTATATTATGGTAGTAACATGATAGTAATATGATAGTAATATGGTGGTAGTATGGTAGCAATTGTAGTTTTAATTCTACCCCATTCCTCCATACCCTACTAACCAAAGGTAAGTTTTTGGGGCTCTTGGTGATAATTGTTTAGGCGTTGTTGCGTGTTGTCTAGTGTATGAATTGTTTTTTGCTATCCCCAAAAGATGTACTTCTTGTGTACCTTCGAAGATGTGAGTGAAGTAGTGACTATCCCAAAGCTCTGCAGGATCCTTAGCGTACGGACCTCCTCTAATACTAGGTTGGATTTTGGGACATTTCTTGTTTTCCTTATTTGGGTTTATAAGGGGCGCCATATATAAATATTTTTCATGGTGTTTAAAGGCCAACCCAGAATACTTAGAATCTAAAAAATTGAGTACAGGTCGTAAATCACAGGACCCTTGATACGCTGGCTTCCACCCACAAGGGCATATTGTAGCTGTAAGACCACCCTATACAAATAAGGAAGCGTGACACCCGAGACAACCCCTGGAGGAGGACAAGGAGTTCATTCACGGTGCCTTGGGTTACATTCTAGATTCAACTCCCAAACCCTGCACAAACACGCCTTACACATGAAAGTAAGGGATTGCAATCGTGACTTGCCACAATCCAAACAACTTTCAACCCTGGCTCCTTCAATCTGAGGCTGGAGTCATAGAACCGAAGCCGCAAGTTCCGCAGTCTCGACCATAGGTCTTGCGCAACACTTGCTGTAGATAGTAGACAAGTTATGCCCAGCCAACCCCCACAAATCCCTTCAAGTTTTTCCTCAAACAGCATCCTACGAACTACGGGAATCCAGCGTCCGGTGTCAAGACATGATTGGTGTTGACCGGGACCGAAGCTTCCAGTGGAGGTTCCATGGCACAAGGCCGAAGACGATACAGGTTTAGGTGCAGGTTGGTCGGTACAGCTCCGAATCACTTCGAGTTTGGGTCCACGAGGCACGCCCGCTGGGAGGTTCCCCGCAGCGCAGCTCCCGCTGTGGTGCGGTGCAGAGGTTGGTATGTCCCTCATTTACACAGACCTGTTGGGGCCCGTTCCCCCGGAAGCTAGTAGATAGAGGAAACCGAGTAGTCTCACATGGTCTCCTCGTGGTCTCCTGGTCGTCATTCTTTGTGGACGGAACGCATGCTTAGCAAAGCATCTGTGAGAAGGGCACAGTATGCTCTTTCGGCAGTACAAACTTGGAGTAAATACAAGAGGGCTGTTGATGTTTGCCGTAGTAGTATCCCGGCCGCCGGCCGGCATGAATCGTCACAGGCCTGGTGGTACTTGCAGCGCAAGTTTGTCGAGATATCGCGATATGCAAGACATGACAAGATACGCAGACCCCACATGTTAGCCCAGAGGTTCATGTGTCTTTTAAGGGGCAAGGGAGGTAGCTCCAGCCGCAGACCCAAACCCAAAATCTTAAGCCGTTTGGTTTCGGGATGTAAACCCCTAACTCCTGAGTGTAAAACGTGTCGGTTCGAAAATCCCGAAACCTTAATATCCGATACAAAACATGGCATCCGTTGGCTTCAAAACGCAGGAGGTACGCTTTTGGTTTCAGGTTTGGAGTTTATGATTGAAACGGTAAAGGTTGCAGAAATCCCATGCCCTGAGCAATCTAAGGCGCCATTCTGGAGTGGTATGATAGCCTGGAAGCTTTCACGACCTATGTGAGGGGCCCTCTGCGCGAAGAACTACTACTGGATCACTCCAGCAACAAGCTCCCATTGGGGTGCCTTCTGCTGGGATTTGGGAGTTATAGGTGTGAGCTATGGTGTCAGTCTTCATAGCACCAATCTACAGGATCTGGCTTGCAAACCTGCCTAGTGCTTTCCCAGTTTTTGTTGAGGCGCCGGCGGCGCCGAGCGCAGTGAAGCAAAAATACAAACCAATAAGCCATTGCACGTCGAAGGCTTCGAGTGCTTCCATCCCGTCTTTACGGTTTGAGGTCAGTCTGGTGTTTTGGAGCTCTACTTGGAAGGGCGGGGGACTTAGTAAGTAGGTTACAAGTAGAGTTATAGGTACCCTAAATGGAGTTAATTAATTATAACCCCACTTATAACCTACTTACTAGGTCCCCTGCCCCTCCAAGTAATAAATCGCAGGAGTCAGGTTCCTTTAGCTGTCATGATCTTTCTGTGTGTCGGGCTTGTATTTTCATGCATCTGTAAAGGCGTTTCATGTCGAATTCGGAACAGGCACAGCACCCTGACCGAGATTTTTCAGACATTCCCAACATTCACTGGCTTCCATTTTCCGAAACCAAAACATTTCAGGTAAATCCATTGACGCTTGCAAACTTGGAAAGGACTTGGTTCGGACGCGAAAGAGAACCCAAAATTCACGCAAGATCTTGACTGAGCGCGAGAGCCCCAAACTCCAAAGATTCAGCCCCACGACTCTCGAGCCTTGAAGCAACTTTAAGCCGGCGTTTGCACAGAGAAGGTCACAGTTCCAGGCTTACCTGTAGTTCCTTAGTTAAAACTGGTTAAACCAAAAAAAGGAACTACTTTGGGGCCTATGGGAAGCTTGAAGATTCGGGCATCGAGGGTTTCGGTCGTGAAGCCAGTCGGGGCTTGTGGTATCAGACAGGATGTTCATTGACTCTGTGGAAGGTATGCTCTCGTCGTGGTGATGCCGATCGGCAGCTTCGGATTGGATGGGCTCGTAGGGCTCATAAAAGCCCAGGCCCCAACAAACGTCGTCCTGTCTTTCTTATTCGCCTATGCTTTGGGGACAACCTTTATTGGCGCAATGCTCTGCATTCAGCTGTTGATGGTTCTCGGCGGTGCCTGTGCCAGGGAGCAGACGTCCATTGTTTGCCGCGTAGCTCAATCTGTGGTCGTGTTTCTCGCCTTGGGTGCAGGATCTGTCCTCGCTGTCAGAGTCGGTGTCATGGGATACCACGGTGGTGTCGCATCGTCGTGCGTCGCCCTGGGTTTCATGATGACGGCTCTGTGGCTTATCCAGGCAGGGCATCGTCAAGCAAGCCAGGTA
The DNA here is from genome assembly GCA_905221615.1 of Symbiodinium sp. CCMP2592. Taxonomy (NCBI): domain Eukaryota; class Dinophyceae; order Suessiales; family Symbiodiniaceae; genus Symbiodinium; species Symbiodinium sp. CCMP2592. Next base: position 567,202 of record CAJNDT010000813.1, on the reverse strand, counting down.
CATGCAATTTGGAAGAGATGGAGGCAGAGTGCTGCATGAGCAGCTGCAGCATTAGCGTCGCAGAGCCCAAGTTCAGCGCTTGCGATTTCAACATCATGCTTTGAACCAAATATCTTTGGCGCCGAGCAATGCCTACTGTAAAACAGCAGGCGCTTGGCCAAGCTGTGCAGCGATTTTACACCATGCAGGCGCATTGCGGGTCAGCTTTGTGTTAACCCGTGAAGCCTGGACCTCTGGCTGGCCAGATTAATCCGATGTAAAAGGCTGCGGTGTTGCAGGTACACGACGGCTTTTGCAGCGGTGGGGTTTATTATCGTGACTACTTGTTTATTTGGCTTGCAATGGTGTTGCTTGTGCTGCTACCTGTGCTGGTTCAGTCATTTTGACTTCCACACAGTCTCCAATGCGTGATGCTTTCCGATCTGCTTTCGATTCATTTTGTATCGTGCTTCGAGCGGGGGGGGACCCTTAATACAGACCCCTGGGTATATACCCTTAATATTGCTATTGTATACCCATTATATAGCCCATTATAGGGTAGGGGCGATTTACATGGAAAACATGCGCTGGCCCCAGTTTTATCTTCAAGCGCCTGAAATTTGCCGATCTGCGCTTGATTCTTCTTGGAGGGGCAGGGGACTTAGTAAGTAGGTTATAAGTAGGGTTATACTTGGGGTAACTCCATTTAGGGTACTTATAACTCTACTTATAACCTACTTACTAGGTCCCCTGCCCTTCCAAGTTTTCGTAATTGTGCATCGAGGGCCGATTCGCATAGGTTTACATGGAAAGCATGTGCTGTCCCTGGCTTCATCCTTAAACGCCTGAAATGTTCCGATCCATGCTTGGTTTTCCGTATTTGCAAACCGATGGCCCATTCCTATGGTTTACACGGAAAACATGCGCTGGCCCCGGGTTTATCCTCCAGCGCCTGAAGTCGTCCTATCTGCTTCCGATTTTTTTGTTTTTGTGCTTCGAAGGCCGACATGCATGGAGAACATGCACTACCCTAAGGCCCCAAAGAAGTTCCTTTTTGGGGTTCGTATATAAAATCCTATAAGGTAATCCCAAGAAGGAACTACTTTGGGGCCTATGGGCAGCCTGGATTTATTTTCCAACAGATGAAATGTTCCGATCTGCTCCCGAGCTCTCTGTATTCGTGCTTTGAGGGACGGTTTTTTGCATGGAAAACATTTGCTAACCCAAGTCTTAGGGGTACTTAGAAACAATTCTTAATTTTTGATTAAAATCCCTAAGAAACAGCTAAAATTGTAATTTTGGCTAGGGTTCTAAGTTCAGTATAGTAGTTTTTTTCCTCAAGCACAGGAACTTCCAAATCTCTGTGTGTGTGTGTGTGTGTGTGTGTTTTTGTTCGTATTCGTGCCTCGAGGGCCGATTCCCCATGGATTTTTGTCGACATCATGTGCTGACCGACCCTGTTTCCTCAAGCGAATGAAACTCCCCATGTGCACTCGATTTTCTCGCATTCGTGCATCGAGGGCCGATTCCCGTAGATTTACACTGAAAATTCGATTCTCATAGGTTTTAAATTTCGATTGCGCACGTGATTCCGTGCGTTTTCTCATCAAGGGTCGATTCCCGTAGCTTTGCCGAGGTTTCATTTGGACGTCCCCCCGTTGGAATTCGTAAAATCGTCCCTGAACTGACGCAAATAGGCCCCCAGTAGGAATGGCCACTTGGTTTCGAGCTTTTGGTGATGCCCGGACCCCGACCGCGCATTCGCGCAGAACCGCAGACCCTCCACGCAAGCCAGCCCCCAAACCTCGAGACCTCCCAATTCCCTTCTATTTAACTTCGTCAAAGCCACATAAAGCCACCCAGACCCTGACCCCGGTCAGAAGGGTCACTGACACCAGACTATATTCAACCAAAGCCCTAAACACACCCAGGCATCAAAAAGGAGCGAACAAAACACACACCCCATCCGACTGTACCATGCCCGCTGCTCGCCTGATATACGTCCAAGCCTAGGATCTGGTGCACTCGAAGGGGAAATCGCTGTTTCGGGGAGTTCGATTTAGGAAGTGGGGTTCAAAGCGGTTGCGTTGCCATAGTTGTTTACGGTTGTTTCTGCAGGCGGACTTCTCTGCGGTGATCGCAAAGAGTCATGACGCTCCCGCATCCTCAAGGTGGTGGGGTTTATATTCGCTAATTATCACAGTAGCTGCTTCTCTGCGTCGCTTTCTTAGCTCGGACTGGAACACGGAAGTGCCATAGCACTTTCGGCATCCGGTGAGACGTGCGTTGGCGATTTACCTGATCGCAGAGATCCATTTCGTGCTCAGCTTAAAGACTTTCATTTTATAGACGCCTGCCAGCCTGCCAGGTTCAAGCTGTGTGCATGTATGGCTTCAGGTTCCATGTATCTCTTAACTTACTGTTACTCATATTGTCTCCGTAGTAGTTCGTCCACTTTGCTAGCCAATTGTCCAGTTAGGATCGTCGAAATAACAGGGCACAAGCAAGCGCACGAGGAACCGTGATGGAGACGATAGGTTCTCTCTGCCCTACCTATGGTTGCCAGCATGAAACTTTCAGGTCGTTTTTGTTTCGGACAAGCGGCGACATTCCTCCTGTAGTCTGTGTCCATCCTCAAACCCTAATCCCCGAACGAAATTCGGATGAGTGAGGGCTGGTCCCTCTGTGCATCCGCAGCCTATGGCTCAACGGAGCTGGGTGTTGACCCAACGAGCCCGGGTTCAGGGCCTTGTGAGAACCAGTAATATGTGTCGCGCCTGTCGACACAGTCGAGAGCGCCTTTTCTATGCTTAACCAATGTATGATGTTTTTGTCAATCTACGAACCTACTCTGCTTTATTTATTCTCCTTTACATATACACTCTCGAGGGTACCATGGACATGGGAGCCTTTCCCCTATTTTGCGGACCGTGGTAACTCTCACTAGCTTCTGGGGCCACTCCCTGAACACGTGATCCCCGAAACCTTGCGTGAGTGCCAATGCGTGCCGATGCTCGACGTTTTCGTTGTCGCACCGTGGGTGGCGTCCCCACTTCCAAGGCGGCCCACCCTCACGGGAGGCGGGCAAAACCCTTATATGTAATCCTAAGCCATCCTACAGTAGAAGCCAGAAAGTTGGAATATCATTATCGTAACCCCTTTAAGGTAATTTATAGGGGATCCTACCATGAATCCATATTCCAACTTTCTGGAGTTCCCTTTAAATCCGAAGCCCAATTGAGGGGTCTGTTGCCAGCTTTTGGCTCTCCGGGGTAGGGTTTAGGGCAGTTTAGGGGTTCTTGTCCCCAGGCAAAGTGCTCGACTCCATCTGCTAAAACCTTTGAGCCGGAATAATTGTGAATAGTAGTGCTACTCCTTAGGGCTGCCAAGTATAATCAGACTCCCATACACCCTGAAGATATGTGCTACCTGTTCAGACTCCTGTGTGATACCTCTGTGTGGTTACATATATTTAGAAACTGACGGGATACAGACATATATATATATATATATATATATATATATATATATATATATATATATTTATATATTTATTTATTTATTTATTTATGTATTTATTTATTTGTTTATACATATACACATATACACACGTACAAATATGCATATACATATATATATATATATATAATATGTATGTATGTATGTATGTATGTATGTATGTATGTATGTATGTATGTATGTATGTTTGTTTGTATGTATGTATGTATGTATGTATGTATGTATACATACAGTCTATATATATATATATATGACTTTTTGTCAATCGAGTTATATGTATACGATGATACATCCAGGTCGTTGGACTGACATGCGCCGGACTTCCTGGCGAGGCCAGCGCACCTGAATGGAGAGGTGTGCATATACATGTGTATATATATATATATATGAATATATGTGCATAACTAGTTAGTGTATGTATGTGTACGTATTGCCGTTCATTTTTGTATGCATGCATGCATGTCATTCGAAACACCAATTGGCTGGGACTTGGTTTGCCTGCCGAGGACATTCTTCAGGCTGTTCTTGCATTCTTCCAAAAACCCTTTACGACAAGAGTTGTGTAGGTCCGCGGGCTACTCCTGTTAAGTCCATCGTTCCTGTGTGCCGTGAGTCAGATGTGAACCAGCACCCCAGGCTTGGAACCCCAAGAAGCGAAGGCACTCAAATGCAAGTTACCATATGTACATGTATATATCTGTATACACATTTGTACTTATTCTGTCTAGCTATTGATGCATTTGTTCATTGATGTTTTCATGTCTTGATATGTTCTGTATTCATTCGTTTCTATATCTCTGCGCCATGTTTGGCTGTACTCGAACCCTGAAGAACCGGAACCAACTCCCCTTGCGCAGTGCCGTGGTCGTTGGCCGCTTTGCCCATCACTCGGCGTTTGCTGGCACAGAGGCATTCCGATAGCAGGGCTGGAAAGGCCATCGTATAATGTGCAGTGGCGCATTTGCAGTTGGGATGTGGTCTGTAGGGACTCATGAAAAGGCTTACACTACATCTTCGAATGTTCCTTCTCTGAGTCTTTGGGACGCCTTGCGGCTTGGCGTACTTCCAGGTTCTTGGAGGAAAGGTTTCCGAGTTTAGGCCTTCCGGACCCATTTAGGGTATAGGGTTCAGGGGTTTCAGAAGGTTGATGGTCTGACAGGTTCACCGACAGTCAGACGTACAGACATCACGGAAAGCCGGAACAACTGACCCCAAAGCAAACCTCTACCCACTGTAAACCCTCAACCCTCTGCATGCCTCTGGAGGTGCAGAGCCTGCGCAGAGAGCTCTCAGGTGGGGCTCACGTTGTGTTTTCAGTTCTGCAGCCTGATAGAACTTCATATCATCACACAAAGATGCCTAAGCCAGGGCCTAGCCCGAAACCCAAATGCTCCGAAACCTCAAACCCTTTCCCCAAACCGCGAACCCCAAGCCCCCGCATGATATGGGGGAACCACCATTCGAAATACTACTACCATCGACACCCGAATACCCTATTCTTGTTATTATATCACCCGAAATCCCTGTTCGAATACAGCTCTATACCCTAAATCCTAAAGCTCTCTATGAATATATATATATATATATACATATATATATATATATATATATATATCTGTATATATATATATATATATATTCACACACACACACACACTTAGTTACATTTATGGCGCCCCTTTATTCCGAAAGCATGGAGGTAGTCGTTGCCCCTTCTCCGGAATCCGCGGCGGCCGAACCAGAGAGCCTGGAGACTTCATGGGTTTAGCGGTTCGGGCTTAGTCACTTAGGGTTTAGGCTTTAAGGGTTAGGGTTTAACTTCCTGCTTCATGGCTTTAGCGGTTAGGGCTTAGTAACTTTGGATTTAGGCTTTAAGGTTTAGGGTCTGAGGTTTAAGGTTTGGGGTTTAGGGGTTAGGGTTTATAGGGTGTAGGGCTTAAGGTTTAGGGTGTGAGGGATTTGGGGGTGTGGGCACATATCACATAGGGTGTCGGGATTTGGGTTCAGGGTTTAAGTTTAGGGCTCAGGGCTCAAGAGTTCTTTTGGGGTTTGGGGACGTTGGTTTTAGGGTCTTGGGCTTAGGATTTAGTATCGGGGCTTGTGGTTCAGGTTTTAGGAGTGGACTCGGGGCTGTAGCTGCAAGAGTGCCTTTCAAGGTCTTTTCTGGGTATTTGAATATGAGGGGAATAGAGAAGTTGGGTTTATCCCAAGTCTGAGTCTGATTCTTGTAAACTAGCTTTGCGAGACTGAATAGCCCTGTTTGCCCCCTGTGATTGCACTCTCACGTAGCAGGGCTTCAATATTCCTACTAAGCAGTCACGAAACCTCGCAGTGAGCCGCATTCTGTAGAGCCGTAGCATTGTTGGAAGGCTTGGGGGTTCGGCTTATTGTTTAGGATGTGGGGATTTCGGAGGATAAAGGTTTGGAGATTGGGTGTTGGGGTGTAGCAGCGCAGGGGTGTAGGGTTCCAGTGAGTGGTGGAGAGTCAGATAGAGAGTGACGACGAGCTTCGTGACAGGGACCGCCGCAACAACAAGAGCTACGACAATGGAGGCACTGTCAAGTGACAGTGCTAGCGATTCTACGGCGTAATCAGCAACAATCAAAACGACCACCGAAGTAGTTCCCACAATTGTCCTTCTGAGCAAAGCAGTGGCTGGAGGTCGCGCTGGTAGTCGTTCTACATAATTTGGGTATCTTTGACTTAGTAGGTCCCTTCTTGGGTCCGAAAACCTTATACTGTGTCGGGCTCGACTCGTCCGAACCCCCACAGGGACCGGATATCTCCAAGGCCACATCGCCGTGCAACCCTAAACCCCCAAACCCTAAACCCTAAACCCTAAACCCTAAACCCTAAACCCTAAACTCTAAACTCTAAACCCCCCGAAAGCCTGCAAACCCTAGAGCCCCAAAACACCAAAAGCCCCAAACCCCAAGCCTTTTAGGGCTTCGGGGGTTTAGGGTTTAGGGTTTCCCTCAACCCAAAAAGAACAATAGACCCTCATCCCAAATCGTCATGCGCTTCCTAAACCCTACGCCAGAAACTCTAAACCCCCAAGCCCTTCTTGAACCCCCCCGAAGCCCTTCCTGAAACCTACCTAAACCACAAAACTCCCCAACCCCAAATCCACAAGCCCCTATGCCCGGAGGAGTTTCTTGCGGACGAAGCAGCCCAGAAGATCTTGGTCTGCATTGCAGCCCTTCTCCTCAGCTTCCCTCAGTTCCTCAGGGTTTACACGGTTTAGGGTTTAGGGTTTGGGGGTTTAGGCTTTAGGAATTCGGATTGGGATTATGGCCTTCGGGTTTTGGGTTTGGGGGCCCGGCGTCCGGGAGCATTACTTCTGTTGGCTATTCAGTTCCTTGTTGGGGGGACGCTGGAATGCAGAATATCAGGTTTGGGATTGAGATCTCTGGCACCTGAGGAACGTAGCCGAGCAGTGGAGAGTTAGTGTTTAATTGAATATAATTGTAAGAGTATTTGGGCTGCTTCTTGTTTAATTTTAAAGGTTGCTGCACTCCGAACAGTCGGTGGTTTGTTTGTCATTGCTCAGGGGGGAACTGTTTGCACCCCAAGGGTCCAAAGACCAAATAGCAGGGCTTTACGTACCAAGAACCATTCAGAGTATGGAATCTGGGACCTACAACCCTACTATTTGGGTACTTGGACCCTATTGGGCTTTTGCCAGTCCAGGATCAAGAAGAGTGCACCTCGGGCTTTCCGTGAAGCCTTGTGGCGCAGTTTTCGCGAGGACGCCACCGGCTGAAATCGGAATGATTCCTATAACAGTATCCCCTTGCGGCCCGCATGTACTTTCTTTTCGTCGAATATACCTCACAATGAGGCCGTTATACGAGTGCATTTGGAGCATCCGAGTTGCATGCTTCCGGGGGCACACGGGATTCAGGCAAAAGGGCCTGTCCCAAAAGAGAGCATGGTTCTCTTAACTTGAAGGCTCGTAAACCCCAAGGCCTCAAAAGCCTTCATATGTAAACATACACCGCTTTTTCGTGCATACATGTCAAGTTATCGTAGTGAAAGGAATCGTGAGTTTAGGGTTTGGTGTTTTGGGCTAGGGTTTCCCCGGACCCAACACTAAGGCCTACGATTGTTTGAAGCGGCCCAATGCCTCCGCACGCAAGCGCTCCTAAGTACTTACATAGTAGTAGGTTTAGAGTTGATGGTTTAGGGGAGTATTGCAGGGTTTCTGTAGTAGGAAATGATAGTACGGCTTGGGCAAGTATCCCAAATGCAGGTGCTTAGGACCCCTTGGGTCATCGTTTGGCCTGAAGCCCAGCTCAGGCCAAAAAATGCCCGGGCCGCAGTCACCAGACATCTAATTTATCGCTCCACAGCCTCCTAATTGCATCTGCAATCTACATGTGTCCCAGGCCCTAAACCCTAAACCTCAATCCTAGAAGCCTTGAAATATAACCCAAACCTTACCAGTACCTCGAAAGTAGACGAGGACCTGAAGCAGGGATTGCAACTCACAACACCCAAGCTGTAAGCCGTAAGCCCTAATTGCCTTACTAAGTCCAAGTCCGCCTCACTACATCCTAACCTAAAGCTACGACAAGAGACGTCCATCCCCTCTTCGCAGGAGGTGGCGAATTTCAGCCCGAAGGTGCATCAAGGCCATCCTCAATTCGATGTTAAAAATCTGCCGTGTTAAGAACTTGCAGAATGAAGTCAAAACAAGGAACCCTGTCGGGTAGATTCGTTTATGGCGACTTCTGTAGCGTTCGATTCGTCCTCCTAAGCCCCACGTCCTCAGCTAATGGGCTCCGGCTTTCAAGGTTTCAGGCGACGCAGTACTGGACGATACCTTTCCAGACCCCTAGAAAGATCGCAAAAGCACAAGCGGTTCAGGGCTTCTGGTGTAATTACGGTTTAGGATTTAGGGCCTACTGTAGGGTTTACTGGACTCCTGCGGCCTGAACAGAATCAGGAACTAGGCCTAAGCCGGTAGAAAGCAGCACAGAAGGTGTGAACCCCTAAACGGAACCCCTTAATTACTTATAATCCCTCAAGCCCGTAAACCCTAACCCGAGCAAGGCAGAACACCCAAGCTTTGCTCTTTTCTACCAAGTGGGCTAAGTTCCCAACGGGTGAAAAACCTTTAAGTTAAAGGAAAGACCTGAAGCTATGATACACCCAAGCTTTGCTCTTTTCTACCAAGTCGACTAAGTTCCCAATAGCTGAGAATCTTCAAGTAAGGAAAGACCTGAAGCTATGATATACGTTAGGTTCCTAAACTAAGCGGCATCGGGCTTTCTGAGTGTCTGGGATGCGCAGAGCAGTGGCAGAGGGCTGCAGCTACTGCTTTCCAAATATCGGCAATCATGTGCGCAACTATGGTGTAACATATCCTTCCGTCGGGGATCAGGTTTTAGGCGTTGGGGTTTTGGAGGTCGCATGCTGGCATGAAGAGCTGTGATTATTTTCATACAGTCGATTGTCTTATGGGCTTTTGGCAGGGAAGTGCTGGATGCGAAGTTGTGGTGGTAGCAGTTGCAAGCCTGTGCATACAAGGAATTACAAAGGTATGCAATTAAAACCTGCTGTTAGGATTGTAACACCAGGATTTAAGTGTATCCTTGTAGTTAGTAAATTCTCTTATCCTAAATCCATTCCGTAAAGTCATGTTTAGCTTACCCGGACACAGGAAAAATCTGAGTCCCGTTGAGGGGGGGGGTTTATAGAATGTAACCTTGGCAAAAGAGGGTTTGACAGTTTGGGGCTCCGTCGTAAAGCAAGATGCCAAGTGCCAGGGGACCGCCAGCAACTGCTGCATCGATTGCGCCGATGCCGGCTGGATGTTGAGGTGCCTCCCCAAGCTCGATAGAAGAGCCTCACTAGTTCCTCATGTTTCCCGTTTGCTATCTCGAAAGAAGAGCTTGAATCATTCCCTAACTTCTCCGTCTCCAGGGCATTACTGTTCTTGCTCACAACAAAAAGCTACCCTGACCCCCGACTCCAATAACTCAAACGGCTTTGCCTCAACCTTCTGAGGCCAGGAGCCTACTACCCTCCGCCCATGGTGGTATAGTGAGCCCCAGTGGTTTGGAGAGGGTTTAGCTGCACTCAATCAGGTCATAGTGAGCCCCAGAAACTTGCAAAATGCATTGAGGATGATGAATGAGCGGATTCGCTAAGCTTTACCGGGTATGAGAATGACTATGCTCCAACCTTTTGGCGTTAACGTCACTAATACCATCGCAGACCTCAGCGTTCCCTAGTAGTAAAGGGCAGGAAGAACTCGTGTTGTCCGCAGGTTTTCGAACATCTAGTATATTCTGTCGTAATTATACCCAAACAAGCTATTTTTGGTCTTCTAAGCCTCAACCACGTTTGTACTGGGTTCCTTCAAAGTTCAGCATCCTATGTGGTGGCGCACGAGTAGTCATCGTAGTCATTGTAGGCATCATTGCAGCTGCAGCTGCAGGTTCGTCCCATTCATAATTTCGTCTTCTAATATCTGAACCTCCATGAAATATGAGGAACCAGCGGAAGCACTTAAACAAAGAGCCCAGTACCCCAGTTCAGCAAAATACTTCAACTCCTTCCTGTAGTCAAAATATGAAGGCCCGTGTATATACTGGCATACACTCCTTATCTCAGGGTTGTTGGGCTCCAGGATTACTTCGCCATACCTTGAGAAGTTTCCCAAATAGTATAGCGGTCTGAACAATTAATCTCCAACTCAGGCTGACTCAAGTCGGTACGCAAGAATTCGTGCTCAGCCCCAGTTTGAACAAGCAAGTTCCCGAGCCTTTGTCGAATCCGAACTAAACCTTTTGAAGTAGAGAGCCCTCGCAGCACCAATTCAAATCCCGTAAACCCTTTCATCAAATCCTGCAGAACCCACTAGAAGCCTCTAAAAGCATTCCCAAAACCCTATGAAACTCCCATAGATGAAACACTTGTTGATCAGCTCTACAGGTTGCATCCTTGGGCGTCGAATCTCGAGCGGATGCGCAGAAGTTCACGGAGGCTGTGGAGGAGTTGGGACTTAGGATTTGGGGTAGGCGCTTAGGCTTCAGGGGCCAGGGATTTAGGGCGGCTTTCCAGAGCTTTTGGTCGGTACGCATTCTCTACTCCTTTGGGGTTTCGGGATAAAGGTTTTAGGATACTCAGGTTGTCAATCGTGCTGCAGGGGTTTGATGGGTTGAGGCTTAGACTTATTTTCTGAATCAGTATTCGGGAACTTGGAAAGATGTTGCATGCATTTAGCTTTTAATTCCGAAGTTCAGATCCCTCAACTAAACTCTTTCGTGTTTCTCGGAGGAGGGGGTGCCTATGAGGTTGTACTAGAGTTCAGGGGTCTGTACTTCGGCCTCAGTAGGTGTCGTGGGATGCGGTTAGAGTACACGAACAAGAAGAGTTCGCCGACATTGGATGCCTTGAACTAGGATTGTCCACCCAAAACCCTTACAAAACCCTAACCCGTATCCTATGCACGAGAACTGCCCGATCGTGTTCATCCTTCAAACCACTCAACACTAAAACCCCCAAAAGCCCTAAATCCTCACGCCCCAAACCTTGACTACTCCAAACCCCCCGAGCCGGGAACCCCTTAATCCTTTTCACCCTAAACCCGAAACCCCTAAACGCTCTAAACCTTGGCCCTTAAGCCCTAAGCTCTAAACCTTGAAACCCCAAACCTTAGTTCTCCTAATCTCAGAGTCTCAGAGTTACACCCCTTCAGCCCTAAAGTCTAAACTCTGAAACCCTATAACTCCTAAACCCCATAATCCCTAAGCCCTATAATCCCTAAGCCCAGCCCTATAAACCCTAACTCCTAAGCTCAGCCCTCTAAACCCTATAATCCCAAAGCCCTGTAAACCCTGGGCTCAGAGTCTCAAAGTTCTCGAAGCCCTAAACATCTATAAACCTAACCCCATATAGGTCTACAAACCCTAAGCTCAGAGTCTCAGAGTTATCGAAGGCCTTTCTGCGAGAGCTCTGGAAAGGCGCCTCAAGCCGCGGCCTTCTCATGAACCAGGAGGCTCTATGTGAATTAGGTTTAGGGTTCGTTCAAAAGGGTTTTCTATACCTGATTCTTAGACTATGTACCATAGCCAACTTTTTGGGTTTTTTCTGATTATAAACCCTAGGCCTATTGTAGAACTTATAGGAACCCTGTTCAAGGTGATGGTCGTACATTGGGTTTTGCGGGAGACATGGTGGCAGCTCTCTTCCCTGGTTTTTAGTAGTGAATGTGGGAATGGAATCTGATCGCCCCTTAAGGTCCCTTATCGTGGTCCCGATCACTTAGCCTATTATTCATCAGCCATGTTCAGGGCTTGAGAGGTTGCGAGATCTAGCAGGGATTCAGGGTTTGAGTCTGGAGAGTTTAGAGCTTTATGTAGGGTGGAGTACAGGCAGCGCTTAAACGGATCGCTCCTGCTGCAGGGCAAGCGCATGCGAGGGGCCGCCGCCGCTTAGCTGCAATGCAAAGTCGACAGCCCTGTCCCAGAGTGCTTCTGGAAGCGGGTTTAACTAAGTCACAGGATGGAACATCGTATTACGTACTATGTGCTAAGGTTGGGCTCAAGCAAGGCGCCCTGAAGTAATAATCTAGCCACATATAAGTGTTAGAAAGAGGGGAATGCAGCTTTGATAGTAGGCTCCTTAATTTTCTTGGTCTCCGAGCACGGAGTACCCAACACCCTCTAGTTTAGGAGTATACCTTGAATCAGAATGGGCTTTTCGGGTTCAAGGTTTCAGGGTTTTCTCTTTGAGCAAGGGCAGCAGCTAGCCTTAAAAAGGAACAGGTTTGGCTCAACCTTTGCCTTTCCGGAACAGAGCCTGAACCCTGGACCCTAAACCCTAAACCTTGAACCCTAAACATCCATGACTCTGTTACCATAAACCTTAAACTCTTACACCTTAAGCTCTCAACCCTAAACTCTAAAACCCACGCCCCCAACTCTCAATCTCCATCTTGTGAAGCGAAGCTTGCAGCCAAGTTTCCCTTCAAACAAGCCCCCTTTGAAGCCCCCTTCAAAGCCCCTTCAAAGCGCACTTGAAGCCCTTACTCCAGGGGTCCCAAGGACCAAATAATTAGGTATGGTAACTTAAGTTAAAACCCTAAACCCTTCACGGAACCCTTATAGATCCCTTCAAGGGACCCGGGACCCTTGGAGTTAAAAGCCAAGAACCACAACCCCTCCGACCCGACCGAGGCGGACCTGGCGAAGTCCTTTCTGGCCCAGGAGTCGAGAACCGGAGACGGGGCGGTGGTGGGGGGGACGGTTAGGTTTAGGGTGAGGGTATAGGTTTTTTTTTGGGTAGGGGTGTGTGTTTAGGGTTTAGGGTGTATATATATATATGTATATATATATATATATACATATATATAAAAACATATATATATATATATATATATGTATATAGGGTGTAGGGGTAGGGGCGTACGATTTTGGTTCTCAGTCTTAAGGGCCACTGGGTAGAGGTGAGTGGGCGCGATCAACGAACAAAAATACAGATAAACTGAGTACACCAGTACTTCCCATTGCATGAGATACAGCGAAATGTAGATACCATTCCTTGTCGGGTTTTAGGGGACATGAAAAGTAAGATCCGATATGTCTCCAAGCCTTGTCTGTAAAGAGACACTTGAACCCTCCACCCTGCGGAAACTGGAGCCGAGGAAGAACTCTAAACTTACTGGAGCCCAAGGGTTAGCTTTTAAACGCCATAAGCCCCAAACCCTACACCCAATACCTCACCCTACTCACCTTAGACCCTAGACCCTTGACTTTAGACCGTATGCCCTATAATCCTTGGACCCTGAACCCTTAAGCCTTAGACCCGATACCCTAAACTTTAGACCCCAAACCAAAAACCCAAAACTATAGACCCGAAACCCTTAACTTTGGACCCTACTCCCTGCACACCTTAGACCCTAAACCCACCCAAGTGCTAGATGCAGGAGCCGGAGCCAAGGGCGCAAGCAGCCCGGGCTGGCCAGGGCGAGTCTGCAGGTGGACTGGGTCTTACCATGATCCCTGTGTTGGTGCGTAGCATTTCCTTTAGGGTTCAGGGTTTAGGGCGGTGCCGGGGTGCCAAAGTAGGGCCACTCGGGATTCAAGACTTACGGTTTAGGGCCAGTTTAGGGTGTGCAGGGCTTAGAGGTTGGTGTTAGACAGCAGTCTGGGGCCAGGACGAAACTAGGCATGTTGGGGTTCCAGGTCTTGAAGATGTTAGCATTATGGTTATGAACGACTTTGAGATTTAGTAGATGATGACAAATAATCATATATCTTTGGCACAGGGGATATGCTCACACTGGCATTGCCATGTTGGTCATGGGTCTAACGGGCTACAGTAAAGTAGCGAACATTAAGTTGGAACATCAGTATCCTCACGCCCTCAAGATGAAGTGTAACACCACCACTACTCGTCCTGACCCCAGGCTGCAGTTTTCTGATGTTCGTGGTAGGTGGACTAGGATTCAAGATTAAGGTAGCAGCTGTCACGTTTCATGTTCACAGGAACCGCGAACCCTAAATGTACGGATTTCAGTAATTCACAGCGTCTCGTTGATGGTCCAGAGCGTAAATTCGAGGGCTGAGGTGTTTCCAAAGCTTACATTCAACATGCAGAACTCACAGATGGGATTTGGGGGCCCCCGGCTTATGACGACCTCCGCAGTCACCGGGAAGTAGCCAAAGGCCCTTTCAGATGCCCCTTGCCTATATTTGGGTTATATCCCAGATCTTAAGCGTGACCCAGAGCTCCGCAGCATGCCCGCGCATGTTGGCATAGAAACCCAAGGTCGAAAGTCAAGAGAGCCTGTTGTTGCCAGGTTCCATGGTCTAGGGTTCCTGGTTCAGGCTCAAGGATGCAGGGTTCAGGGTGAAGGCTTTGGGTCCAGGCACGTGTGATCAGTTTGCAGACTTATTGCCAAGGTCGTTCCTCGCTTGTATCCCCGATGCCCTAGATCATGCAGATCTTGGGGGGAGTGGGGGAGGTCGGCCCAAAATTCCCCACGTTAAGTTTGCGGCCGTGTGAGCCTCGTGGCCGTGACTTTATGTGAAGTTGTTCGAAATTACAGCGTTTTGTTGGCAGAGTTTCGGGGTCCCCGGATTTCCTCAGGTGCCAAGCTGAGAATGTTTCCACTTCGGTCCGCTGGAAGTTTTCTTCGTTCCCACTCGTAGGTTCTGTCGACAGATGAGCACTGGTGAGTTGGGCTGTAAGACCTGGACCGGAGCAGTAGGTGAGCAGGGCACCACGCCAGGTGGTAAGGGGGCGGATACTATGAGTTGTCTCAGGGACAGTAGCCGCGACACGAAACCCATGCCGCGGTTACCACCATACTTTTGCTTTGACTCCAGAGCTGATGGTTTTGCACCAGTACGGTGCTGCTTAGCGCATGGTTGCAGAACCAGTTGTCGAATATGATCGATCGCGCGAGTACCGCATGACCCCATGAACTTTTTTCTGCCATGCCTGGCCCGGGAAGTTGCACGGCTGCCGCGGTGCCACACATGTTCGCCAGCTCCTCTTCGCTCGAAGCCCATGACAGGACACCCGACAAGCGTCGACTGCCGTATTATATTTGGCTCCACAGCTCCTGAACGCGAGCATTGCAGACCCTTCCTGTTGCTTGCATCCTCCCCATCCTTCAACCCACCCTAAAGTGGTTGTGGTTGCTTGGGGGACAGGCATCCATGCCTGCTGCATGGATTTTTTTTGCTATCGCATCACATATGGGTTCACAGAACTTTGATGGCCTCTGTGCTTCATGTGAACGCCGGAAAGTTGCAACACGGTTCCAACTCTCGGGGGTTTTTGGGGTCGAGGTTGCAAGTGCACTTGTCAAATCACATGCTTGGACGCCTGGCGAATAGACTGGACTCGAAATGCTGAGAGTAGGCATCGTCCACTCCGCTGCTCACCGCTCCACGCCTTTGCATCTCTGGCAGCAGTGTGTATTCTGCCACATGTGATGCCGACAAAAGGTAATTGGAGTGCGGGGCGCCCAGTACCAAGGGCTAACAGTATCTAGGGCCAGGTGTTGTCGCGACGCCCTTCCTTAAAGGTCTGTTCCGAGGCGTTTCCTGAAGGATTTGGTCGCGAGGCCTTTCCCGAAGGATTTTGGTCTCCAGGCCCACCCTGCACAACTGCAGTATGCGCAGGAATACCATACACTCATTACACTGTACAGGCAGGGATCAATACCAGCCTGCTTCGACGTTGTGTTCGGTGATAGCCCGGCTTTCATGTCACCCAGGCCAAAATGCTTTCCCGCCTTGTCTGGCATGTTTCTGTACAGACGTGTATAGACTGGCTCAAACTTCCCGCCCCACCCCTCCACCTCCCCCCCGGTTTCTAGGGTTGCGGTTTGCGTGTGGGGGTGGTTTCGTTTCAGGGTTTGGTTTAGGGTTTAGGACATCCCTGCCTGGGCCCCCCGACGGGGCCAACTAGGCATAGGGTTTCGCCGAGGTCCCCAATTTTGCAGGGGAAACCCGGCATAGGGTTTAGGGCCTTGCTCCCTAAATTTTGGGGGAAAGCGGGCTAGGTCGGGTTTAGGGGCCCAGCCTTAGTCGTTCTCGTTGGGTTTAGGTCCCCTCATCAGGGGAAGCTGGGCTTAGGGTTTAGGTTGGTGTTAGGTTAGGTTGTTTCCCTCCTCCCACCCCCCAACATGATGACGTCCATGGTCTAGCCCATTCTGAAAAGGAAGATCCATGTCCCAACCTTGATGACGTCCATGGTCCAACCCGTTCTGACAAGAGAACACCCTAGGCCCAAACATGATGACGTCCTTGATCACGTCCCGTTCGCGCTGTGGTGCTCTCGCCATAGACCACGCTCTGCAAGTCTGAAAGTTGTTAAGCACGAGTACTTTACAATCCAAGCCTCCCAAACATTGTCGCTGCACCTGGGCCTTAGAATCTCAGAACCCGCTTACGCCGATCGGGTTTTCAGAATTCGGGTTTAGAGTCTGTGGGTTGTGGGTGGATGGTTTCAGCTTCTTTCGGGCAGAGGCTTTTGGGGCTGCGGGTTGTTGAACAGTTGAAGAGATTTACATCTTAAAGTGCACTAGAAATCCTTCTCGATGTGGTGCTGTTTTTTGGTTGCTGTTTTTGTTCGAAGCTTTTGTAGGGTTGCTCTATCTGACATGGTCGGGGCCGGAGCCATCCGAATTCTCCTTCTGCCGCTTCTGCCTTGTCGTTCATTTTCCGTTTATCTAAGATGGTCCGGGCCGGAACCATCCGAATTCTACTTGTGCGTTTTGGTTCGTTCGTTTCCGATTTTTCTATGATGGTCCGGGCTGGGCTGGGGCCATCCGAAGTATCTTTCCCCTTTTTTCCGCTTGTCTTTCAGTTTGTCTAAGTTAAGTCCGGGCCGGAGCCGTCCGAATTCTCCGCGTGCGTCTTCGTTCGTTTGCAACTTATTTCAGATGGCCCGGGCCGGATCCATCCGTCCTTGATTCGTTCGATTGTATGTTGTTTCAAACGGCTTGGGCGCCTGCCGAAGTACGCTTGAGTTTGCGAGTGCCACCTTGCAACGCCGAAGAAATCTTGCAGACCAGAAGCAAGTGAGTGTGGAGAATCCCCCCAGGAACGAAGCACAACAAGCACCGCACATGCACAACATAGTTTAGACCGACCATAAACGCGCCGGCTGTTCAGGTGTCAAACTATTTCAACAAAATACTGACTCCGGACTCTCCATTCCTTGGATATCGCACAGCCAAGCACTGGCTAGGAAATGCCAAAGGTGTAGAGCAGCACAAAAACGAACGAAAAACAGGCATGAAAATCGTTTTCAGTTCCAAAAACAGCGATGCCCTTCTCCTAGGCAATATGCCCCGTAGTGCTGGGACGAAAAACATCAACCTGCATTGGCATCCCCTAGCCCGGACAGCAATTGCGGGTCCCGCCGTTTTTCACGCCCCGAAACTTCCGAAAATGGCATGGCTGCACGCACAATGGATCTAACTTTCCGGCTTTGGGTATTTTGCATGGTGAAGGTGAGCCTTTGCAGCTCAGTGCACAAATTTGTGAAGTTAACGGCCTGTGGCAGCATTTTCTCTTTCTTCGGAACGGGGCGGGGGGCAGGGCGGCCCCCAAAATAAGAACAACATCCAAACAAGTAGGTTACTGAAGCAGAACATTTTAACTTTATCAGTCGTCTGTTTCGGTGGTTCTTGCTATTGTTCTTTGTTGCCCAGGATCCAGACACAGCTGCATGACTTCGCACAGACATTGAAACTGTCGACATTGCCGCCGTTCATGTTTGGGGATCCAAGGAAATACGGATACAGAGACTCGTGTAGTTATCCCGATCTTGTAAGTCACAGTATGTTCAGTGAAAAAGGTTATGATGGTTCAGGTTCAAGCCTTCAAAGTTCTTTTAGCTTAACTTGTGCCGCTGCATGATCTTACATCTGTTCTATTGCATGCCTGGAGCGGTTCAAAGCCGTCGCTCAAGGTTCCAAGTTCATTTGTAACATGCTGAGAATGACACAAGGGAGATTTGTTGGTACGTAGACCGACCGTGTGCACCAGGTTTTGTTGTGGATGTTTGTCGATACTCCGTGAAAGACAAATGGATTGAATTTAGCTCCTGAGCTGCAGCCTCTTCTCGAAGTTGCTGACAAGCATCCGTTCGTACTTTCAGTTCTCAGCCCGATATAACCTTGGGCAATTCGTTTTCGACATCTTGACCTGGGAGAAAGGCAGGGCTGTCACAATGACCGTTGTGAAAGATACGGACTTACCCTGTAGACTCCGAGATTGTTGGCTAATGTTTCCGAACATCTTCGTATGCGGCATCGGTCCAAAAGTATGGAATTACGAACAGTACAGTTTGAGAGGCTTTGTAGTTAGTTTTACACAGGGGGATATGCACAGTGGGTGCTTGCATTCAGAATTAAGTGTATTGGCTTCTCGATGCCCGTTTGTTCGCGGTATGCTGGTTAGTACTGCTTGCACCTCGCCGAAGTCTTGAAGCCCGGTGTCGAAACAATGACTGTAACATGACCCGAAAGTTCGTTTCCATTTATTTCATCTGGCCGTTAGTTTTCATGTTGCTCTCACTCCTCGTCTAAATTCACGAGAAAACCGTCCTGCCAGCCGCTGCGCGAAGATTTGATGCAAGTAAAACCCTCGCCAAAGAAGACATTCGATCAAAGCGGAAATCTGCCCCCCCAATCTCGCAACCAAGTCTTGATAACTCAGTTCGAGCATTAAGCCGTCTATTCAAGAGCCCTTCTAAGTGGCCGTTTTCAACCAAGAGCTTCGCGGAACATGCTTGCCCTTCGCAGTGCTGGTGCTTTGGGGCCTGCCTGGGGATACCCTGACCCAGCCTCCCAAGAATTGAAAGTCGCCCGAAGACGTTACACCGCCCATGGAGGGAAGTTCCGGGCTCGCAAGTTCAGGCATTTCATGACCCTATGACACGACACAGGCCCTAATTTTTGTTGTGATAAAACTCTTATACTCCCCTGTCAAGAACCCTGGTTCCCTTCAACAGCGACCTTATAGAAGCCGTTTAGATCCCTTATGCCACCCCATGCAACCCCGTAAGAACCCGAACAGAACCTAAAAGGCCCGAATTGGATGGCGTTGGACTTCTGGCTCTCCGAACGCGCCTTGGAGCGCGAAGCCATCAAGCAGGTGAAGGCACCAGCTTTACAGTAGAGTACAGTGGATTGTTCGCATAGTTTCGTATTTGCATAGTGTATGGATGTGCGCATCTAGTAATTATAGTGTATGCAGTTTAGTACTGTGCAGTATAGTACAGTACAGTATAATATAGTATAGTATAGTATACTGTGCTATATATAGTATATGTAGAGTAATTAGGGTAGAGTAGCGCAGTATACAGTAAAGTAGAGTAGAGTTGAGTAGAGTGTAGTATAGCTTTGATCCACGGAGCAGGTCGACGATTTCGACCCCGCTGTGGCACCCTATTGGCGCGAACAGCTGGCGCGCGTCGATCGTGCAGAGGCGCTGAAATGTCTTAAGTCTTTAAGTCGTATGGTTAGGGTTTAGGCTTTTGGGGCCTGAGTGGTTCAGGGTTTCTGGTTCATGGTTTAGGGTCCATGGTTAAGTGTTCAGGGGTATTCCTTCGGGCTCCTGCTTGTTGGACTTCTTGTACTGTAGCAA
This sequence comes from Symbiodinium sp. CCMP2592, assembly GCA_905221615.1. NCBI lineage: Eukaryota > Dinophyceae > Suessiales > Symbiodiniaceae > Symbiodinium > Symbiodinium sp. CCMP2592. Next base: position 547,579 of record CAJNDT010000813.1, on the reverse strand, counting down.
TTGCACACCAAAGCCCCATCAGGCTCTTCGTTACGGCTTGGGGCCGAGGGGTAAACAGGACCCCCACCGCGGTATGCGTTGATAGAGTTCTTCTAGTCCTTCATCATCATTGCGGCGGGTATTGAGGCTCTGATGGTGGGTAGTTGAGCGGGTCTACATGCGGTTCGGAATGCAGGCGCTATAGTAAGTTACCGTTATAGGGCCAATAGGGTTCAGATGTGGGTTGACCCCAGCCGCGAAAACTCAAGGTGACTGTGACGCAAGAAGACCCGGATCCCACCTTGATTCATAAGGACCTTTTGGGGGGGTAGAGGGGAGGAGGATAGCGGGCCTTAATACCCATAATGAGGACTTAATAATTAAGGCTTATTTAAGGAAGTATAGTCCCTTACCCTTCTCCCCTTACCCCCCTAAGCTAAGGGTTCCCTAACATTGTTGATCCTTCATGTGCCCTTGTAATTTCTGGCAGAAGCCGTTAGCCTCTCTCGGGCAGGCGCTCCGCCTGGTGCATCAGCTCGGCTGCTGGGGTTGAAGTTAGGCCCGGTAGGCTGTATCGGTTCAGGATGTATCTACAATAACAAGCGCTGTAGAGGCGTATTTGCATCTTCACTCAGGGATTCAGGATTTAGGCTTTTCGTTTTTAAGTGCTGTTCGGGTTCCGGGTTTAAGGTTCCTGCGATGATTAGAGAATCAGGTGCGTACTGAGCGATTGAACAAATCTCCTGTCAACAGTTCGCTGTGGGTTTGGTTCGATTGGGCAAACGCTTCATGTGTGTCGACTCGGTGAAAAACGGACATCAGTTCTCGTTGGAGCTTCGAAAGGTTTTTGCTGGGATCCTTGCATGGGTTTGGTGATGGTGATTCTCTGAGCTGACATTAATTGCTTGCAAGTCAAGTTGAAAGCGGCAGGTGGCGATGGTTTGAACTGGAGCTCATTTCGGGATCTGTGGAGCTCCTGAATGAAGCCTACAAAACATCCACCATAGAACCCCAAAAACTTATCCTAGTTTTGACGGCCTCTGACCCGTAAACGGCAAGCCCTAAACCATCCACCGTTTGACATGCTGGGCAAGGTGGCGACAACCTGTTTGGCTGGCTGAGGTCCAAGTCCAGCCCCACCCCCTCAGGCCAGGATTCAAGACTCAAGGATTGGGATGAGGGGTTGTCAAAAGCTTGGGCTCGGATTTACTACCAGACTGCCTGGATGTTGTGGAGGATCATGGTGTCGGCGTCGTGGGCGCTGGCTTCAGACTTGAGTGTTATTCATTTTATTGGGTTCACCAGTTTTGCGGTTAGCATCCCGCATGTATGTGTATATACATATACAACAACGTCGCCAACAAACGCACACAATTGAGGCTTCTTGAGGATTACTTGATATAGTTATCGTACCACATGTATCCCCCCTCAAAAACAGCACAATATTCCAATTATTATGGCTCCGCTGATGGGGTTCCCGGGTTCGTTTCCTGTCCTTTGGGGCAGCGCCAACGGTGCAGTGATCATATGGATCTTGAGTCCTCGAGAACAGAATCTCCCAAATTTGAAGCCCTCATCCCTGATACACCTTAAGCGCCGAAACCCTCATAAGCCCTATACCCTAAAGCCTCAATCGCTTAGTTCGCTTTTTGTGCACGAAACCAGCAGCAAAACATTGGCCACCCCCGAGCTACATGGCAAAGCAAAGCATATTTCGTGGTGAGGTAGGGTTAATAGGGTTCGGGTTTAGGGTTGTAAACGGTCGACCTGCTAGATTTTGTGGTTGTCGCAACATGAACATGTGGGGCCGCGCAGATGGAGCATGAATTGCAGATCTCCAGACGGGTGTGCATGCATGCATGAATTCATGCATGCACGGATATTTCACAGGAAAGGTATCGGCGTGTATGTGCAACATACCTATATATATATATATAAATAGATGCAGATGTGTATATTTGTACGTACGTGTGTTTCTGTCTATGTCTATGTTTGTGTATGTGTGCATGTTCAATTGTTCATGCATGTCTGTGGGTGTATACAGAATGAGAGTTTATTCCTACCTGCCCGGATGTATGTGAACGTGTGGCGATGTAAGTGAGGCGAAGCATGGATGCGAGAATGGACATGATTGTACTTGTTGTGGATTTCATTCATTTGCGTGAGTCCAAACCCTAAATCGCCAACCCAAGAACCTGAACCGCAAAGCCTCAACCCTAGACCCTAAACCCTGAACCCTCAGCAAAACTTCAGTCCCTGCCAACCGAAATCGGCCACACTGTTCAGGTCTCTTTGCAGAGGCGATGAAGTGGAAGGCTGCGACTCCCAATCTCGTCTTGCTGGTGCAGGCCCATGTGAAAGGGTTCAGGGTTTTGGGTTTATACGGGTTCAGGGTTGTGGGTTTAGGGTAATTGGTCTAGGGTTTAGGGTTATGGCTATGGGTTTAGGTCACAATGGGTTCACGGTTATGGGTGACGGGTTTTGGGGTTAAGGGTTGGGTTTAGGATTATAGGTTCATGGTTTAGGGTCATGGATTTAAATGTAGGTTTGCTCTAAACCCTGGTAAACCTCACGCCGGCGCCCCAAATTTGAACCCTTAAGTACCATGGAGCCTCCCTAATATGAGTCCTATGAAACCTGAATAAGCCTGAACCCAAACCCGAAACTGAGGGGGCTCTGTTTTTGGGGTTCCGAGTTTGTCCGGCTTCGGGTTTTTGTTGGGACCTCGGGGATCCGGAGACTGCAAAGGATGCTGATGTTGCGAGGCTTCTTAAGGGGGTTTATGTAGGGTTTTAGGGTTTAGGGGTGTGGAGTTTTGGGTTTAGTCTTTAATTATGGCTTGGGGTTGGGGGCTCCGTAGGTCGAATAGAAGTACCAAGCCTGCAAGCATAGTGGAAACATTGAGCTCAAACTCTTGTTGGACGCTCGAGTCTGGGATTTGCAAGAGTGTAAGACACTCAAGAAGCTGATCCCTAAACGCTAGAAACCCTCAGGAATCAGTCTCCGCGCAGGCGGGACTGACTGCATGCTGCTGCAATGTTCAGAGGACCAAGTAACTGAGCATGCGCATCCCACAATGAAGGCTAAACCCTCAACCATGAACCGCTGCTTACCTTAACCAATGTACGTTTTAAATAGGGGTATGACTGCAAGTCAACCATCCTAAAGCAGCTTTCGGGACCATACAGTCTACCTGATCCTCAGGTGGGCGACTTCTTCGAAGCTTGGGGCACCTCGCCTTTCAATGAGGGTCCTCAGGCCCTCAGGGTCAACATGGGTTTAGGGTTCATGGTTTAGGGTTTGGTGGGCATGTTTTATTATATGGTTAAGGAGCGGCAAGGAACCCTGTCGCATGGAATCTGAGGGGCCTTTTTGTTACAATAGGGTTTTGGCTCTTGGTGTGCATTATAGGAACGCGAAGGAACCCCGTTCTTCTTGTTGGGGCTCCTACATGACCCCTATGGTATATGCTTTGGCCCGCAAGTCATGTTCTGGGAGCCCGTTTCAGGCCTACGTATTTACTATAAGGCACATGGACCTGTAGGGAGCGAGAGACCCGACTACAGCATTCTGGGTTTGGCGGCTGTTGGGTACGGGTTTGGGATTTGGGGTTTTGGGTAAGTGGCAGTCGTAGGCGGACGAACTCCATCACCGGATCACCGGCTTACAGGCCTTAGTACTTGCAATAGGGCTTTGGTAAATTACTATAAAATAAGGAAGAAGTTCAATTTTTATATTCAGACCCTGGACTTGCGATCAAAAATATGGTGTGCATTGTGGGTCTCCCCGGATACAGGAAGTGACAAACCCTACACCCTAAACCCTTCTTGGTCAAAAGCTGAGGCGTTGACGCCGTCATGTTGGTGCAGTGGTGTGGCCTGAACCCGATGGCCAGGAGCGACCTCAACTCATCCGAGGCTTTATTTTGGATGTAGGAACCCGAAACCCGGAAACTCTGCGCATGGCTTCCCCAAACTCTGAACTCTAAACCTTGTCGGGTCGATATATTACGGGCATAGCTCTCCTGAGCTTCGGAACTCAGGGGCTAGGTTTAGGGTTTAGGGGTGCCGGAAGTGCTCCACTTCGGAGCAAAGCGTCAACAACCGCCACATGTGATCACCTTGTTACGGCAATTGAGCTGTTTCGACACATGCAAGCCTGGGTCTGCACCATAGTGAGCGTGGGCGCTACTTTATTTGGGATTTGTTGCCAGGTTGGCCTTACAACTGCACCCATGAGCCTTGAAAGCGGCTTTACGCTCATCAGTGTTGGTCTGGACTGTCATTATACAGAAGATAAATACAGAATGCTGATATATAGTTCATTACAAATTACTATTCTTGAGGGCTTTTTTCTTTCCATGTCAATATAGGCAACTCTGTGACGGCCGGCACTTGCGGCCGAACCCTCTCAGCGTGTCTTCTTGCGGTCCGCAGCTCGCCGGGGCTCTGATGCTTTTGCCCCGGACTGTGCATTTATGTGTACGTGTAGTCTGTGAAAACTGGTCAGACCGGCCACATGGCCGTGTGCTGGCTCTTCTGCGCCGCCGTCTTCTCTTACATCCTGTCAGCTGAACGCCAGGGGCTCAGCGGTGCCTCCTTTGTGTGCGTGCGCGTCCGCTTGCCTTACTGCATGCGCCCCTCCTGGAGGCATTGCAGACCAGCGACTGCTGCGCGAAGCCGACAGCTTCCTGACTCGACGCAAGGGGCCGAGGCTTTCAGGCGCCCCTCTCCCCGCATCTTGCATCGCAACTCTTCGCTGATGGGCCCGAGGTCACAGAGCCAGGGAGTCTGAGCAGCAGGAGAAGCGAAGCAAAGCACTGCTGACTGCTGAAGGAGTACAGGACTCCTTGAAAATAGAACCAGTTAATACACGTATGACGTGTTACTGTGCTGTTTAAGATGCCCTCCCTGGCGCACCCTTCGCTCGCACTGCCTCTCGCCTATGTCGTGCACGCTGCCGTGCAGGAGACGCCAAAAGAAGATCATGCGTACGACTCCTTCTTTCTTCCGGATCCAGATGACGAAATCGAAGCCAGGGACTCAGAGCAGCAAGAAAAGAAAACCAAAGCACCGCTTGCTGCTCATAGGACTCCTTGAAAATAGAACCAGTTAATACACGTATGACGTGTTACTGTGCTGTTTAAGATGCCTTCCCTGGCGCACCCTTCGCTCGCACTGCCCCTCGCCTGTGTTGTGCGCGCTGCTGCTGTGCAGGAGACGCCAAAAGAAGATCATGCGTACGACTCCTTCTTTCTTCCGGACCCAGATGACGAAATCGAAGCCAGGGACTCAGAGCAGCAAGAGAAGCAAACCAAAGCACCGATTGCTGCTCATGGAGTACAGGACTCCTCGAGTGACCGGTCATATTTTACTGTGCCGCACCTGGCCCGCACGCCCCTTGTCTTGTGCCGTTATGCAGGAAAGCTCCGGCCCCTCAACGGACGTCCAGGCACCTGCCGAGTCCTCAGGCCTCGCCAAGCCCGAAACCTGTGCTGGAGTTTGCGGAATGCCTACATCCGGGATGCAGGGTGTTGGTCGGCATATGGTGCAACACGGGGGGAACGACATCATGCACAAGACGAGGTCTGCGAGAACTGTAACAGGTGGGCCCCAGAAGCAAAGCTTTAAAGATTCCCGAAGGTCCGAGGCCTTGAGGTGACAGAAACTCCAAGTTCAGGTTTAGGGTCTTTGCAGTTGATTATAGGCTTTAATGAGGGTGTTAGGTTTATGATGGCTTTGGCCTTAAAGGGTGTATTAGGCTTTATAGGGTTTAGGGTTGAAGCTCCCAGTCCAGGTTGTCCTTCCAAAGTGTTCGGACGGCATCCTCCAGCTCAATGGAGTTTACGAGGCCCATGCGGTGTGCTGTTGCTCCTGCCGCACGGTCGCCGCTTCTTCGTTTTCTCTATGCAACCCAATGCTACGTATTGCCGCAACCGAGTTCATCGCAAATGAAGGGGGCAACGGGACTCCACATGACAAGCTCCCTTATCAACATACCCATAACAAAAAGCAACCATAGCCCTTCTAGAGTCTCAGAGCCCTTCGAAGGAACCCTAAGAAACATTATCGATTCGGCGTGTCACGTCCCAGCCTGCTGGAAGGCCCGGCTGCTTCGTGAGCGATTCTGTAGTTTGGACCTCCACCGGAAAACACGAAGCCCCAGCTCCACGGACAGGTGAAGAGGGAGGAGGTGGTTTTGGTGGAGGAGCCTTCGTGTCGGGTGAATGGGAGCAGGAGCCTGAGAGAGCGGGAACGAGAACCCGAGTCCAGCCTGTGGCCCGCCCTGCTGTCGAGGCGCCGAGCTTCTCCTCTGGGCAACCGTGCGCTTCCAGGGCAATGCGGTCTTCACAGGGCAGCTGAGCGTAAAGGCCGCTGGCGACGGCGAGATGAACGGTCCGTGCATCGTTGTCGATGGCAACCTCACGTTGCACCCAGAAGCTCGCCTCAGCCTTCAGGGCTGCAAGAACAAAGCTGACGGGAAAGCAGGCCGCGGAGGCTGCCTCCACGTGGACGGCGATGCCGATCTGCTGGGCGGCCAGTTGTTTCTGCGGGAATGTGAAGCAGAAGATCCACGAGAAGATGGGGACGGAGGCGGCATCTATGTCAGAGGCCGGATTCTGGCAGTTGCTGCTGTGTCCGAGAAAGGCGCCGTCTTTGCACGGGTAGGCTCTCAAACGCATTCTGCTTATGCGAAGCTGGCATTGCAGGCACGCTGCGAAGTCGGAATGCGCTTGTTGACGCAGAAAGTTGCAAAGCATGCAATGGAGGCGGGGGGGCTATAGCCAACATAAAGCTTGATAAGGCCTATGGAAGCAGTGGTTGAGCGACGCTGCCACACAGGCAGGCTCCATCTATGACGAGGGGTCCCCTTAAAAACTTGCACAAAGAGGATCGTGGGCTTAAGTGAGGGTTCTTCGAGTTCAAGGCTTGGGAGGTTTGCAGGCAGATGCTGCCTCGACAGTGATGCAGGAAGTCATGCTTTCAAAAACAAAGTTTGCTCGGTCTTCCCGCTAGTGCATCTTTTTGCGGGTTCACGACTTGAAAGATTGGGATGACAGAAAACAGGCCTTGGCAGAAATGTTGGCATCGATAGCTGATTCTGGGCTGAGTGCAAAGTAAGCTGTGACTCCGTGCTGGCCCACTGCTGATTCTGGAATCAAGGCAGAAAGTTATCTTGAATATCAAGGTCAGTTTGCATATCATTACCGGCTTTCTCGCCTCGACAGCCGACAGTTTGAGATCATGTCGGTCGCATGAAAGATCCGGTCGACGCTTCAAGCCGCGTGGCTTCGTGTGGCCATGTTGCCCCGATAACCTTGCAAATGCGTTGGTCAAGTGTAGAAGATGGTGCAGGAATATTCAAAGTATCAAACATTGTCAAACAGTATGCACAAAAAGCCTGGTCGTGAAAGCTTTGTAGTAGTTCGCAGCTGTTGGTGCTTTTTCAGTTTGACTAATCATTGTGTTTGCTGTGCTAATGCTGCTCTGGCGACTGAAGGAGTGTTTACAATGTGTGGTTCCAGGAAATCTGCGATTCCGCCGAGTCGGCGGGGGTTGATCGCCACAGATCTTGAATGATGACTCATCACTCCCTGCAGCATGTATTCAGTTGCTCACATGCTTGCGCCATCTCCATGCACACAAGAATCACGCTTAACCGGGAATCGTTGCTCAAGCATGGGCAACTGCTAGAAGAATAGGCCAACTGGCTGGCGAAGAAGAACGTGCCAAGCGGAATCTGATCTTGTTTCCGGCAAAAGGGATGTTGGCCATGACTTGGCCTTAGTGCTCAAACTTGATTCGTTTTAGCTTGGCTAACCTGTATTTGCACATGTTCGACCACATTTGTATTTGTCGTCGCCTTGTTGGGGACACTGGAGCATCAAGCGGATGAATGTGGAGGTGCGGACAGCCCACAAAATATCGCAAGTCTGTTCGGTCTGCGTGGCGGGCGGGTTATAGGGGGGAGCAGGCACTGGCCCGGCTCGGGAAGTGCCGGTTTCGGGTTTAGGGTTTAAGGCTTATAGGGTTTTGCACAGGTTTATAGGGTTTAAAGGGGTTTGTATGGGTTCAGGGTTTCCGGTTTAGGGAGAAGGCTCAGGATTCTGTCTGTCTGCAAGAGTCTCGATAGGCCTGACACGATACAGTAGCCTGTCCGTTGTGCATCTGTTGTCAGCTGCTTCGGATTCGGACAACTAGTTATATTAAGTAGCAGGTGTGTGGAGGCGGCGGTTGAGCGACGCTCCCACGCGTGCAGGTTCTATCTATGCATTCAACGACATGCTCGTCTCCGGCGGCAACGTGACCATCAGGGAGTCTACGGCTCGCCGTGGGGCAGGAGGCGGGGGAGCGGGTCACTTTCTCCGTCATGCAAAATCGGACGAGGGATCCCCGAAGAAGTGGCACGTAGCGCGTCGTGGTCTCTGCAAGACTGCGCGGAGGGTTCTTCGAGTTCTAGTCTTGAGAGGTTTGCAGGCCGATGCTGCCCTGTAACAATGCGGTTGAAACCAATGTTTACCTGGTCTTCGCGCGAGTGCGTCTTTTAGCCCGACCCGACTTAGCGTAGCAGCTACAGCACCTTGGTAGAAATGTTGGTGTCGAGGGCTGAGTCTGCAAGGAAGAAGGTCAGCTTGCATATCATTATCAGCTTTCTCGCCTGGACAGCCGACAGTTTGAGATCATGTCGGTCGCATGAAAGATCCGGTCGATGCTTCAAGCCTTGACCGATTCCTTTGCAACTACGTTGGTTGAGTTTAGAACGCTGGTGCGGGTATAAAACTATCAACAGTACGCGCGCAAATTCTGGGCGTGGACGCCTCTGCAAGCTCCCAGCTGCTGGTGCTTCTACAATTTGATTGCTATGTTTGCTAGTGCTGCTCTGAAGAAGTCCATCCGATGTGTGGTTCCTGGAAACCTGCGGTTTCGCGGAGTTGCCGGGCGTTGATCGCCAAAGAGCTTTAATGAAGCTTCATCAAATTGCATTGCCGCCTCATTGGATATTTAAAGATGTGGCCCACGTTCTGTTGTTTTTGTCCGTCCGCTTGTTGGGGACACGGGAGCATCAAGCGGATGACTGCGGAGGTGGGGCTATTTCGGGTTTAGTCAGGTTGGGACGGTTAGGATCCTGTTTGCTGCACGCATCTCGCCAGGCCTGATACGACACAGTAGCCTCTCCGTTTTGCATCTGTTGACAGCTGCTTCGGATGCCGGGGAAAGGTGTGTGGAGGCAGTGGTTGAGCGACGCTGCCACGCGCGCAGGTGCCATCTATGCAAAGAGCATGAACGTCTCCGGTGGCGACGTGACCATCAGGGAGTCTACGGCTGCTATCGAAGGAGGCAGGCGGGGAGCGGGTCACTTTCTTGCTTGGTCATGCAACATGGGACCAGGGATCCCCGAAGTAGTGGCACGCAGAGCGCCGTGGTCTCTGCGAGACTGCGCGGAGGGTTCTTCGAGTTCATGGCTTGAGAGGTTTGCAGGCAGATGCTGCTCCTGCAGTACAGTGAAAACCCTGTATAAGAACCCCGTTTGGCGAGAGTAGCCTACCCTAAGGTTCTTAATTTCCATTACATGTGATTCTGCCGGTTCTTAACCACGTTCTTATCCGCGATTGATACCTTGACTGAGGGCTCTCAAGAAATTTACTTTCGGATTCTAAATTTCCTTGTGGGGGGGCGGTGGGCCATGGGGTCTGGAAAGTTTAAGTTTCAATGCAAAAGTTTCACAGCTCGTCGAAAGGACTCGGGGCGGAGGGCATGACCAGGGGCCTCAGAAAAAGAGAGAGGGGAGGGTGAGAGCCTCCAGAAAATTTACTTTTGGATCCTAAATTTCCTGCTGCCGGAGGTGTGGCTTGGGCCAAGGACCACAGGGCCGGGAGGAGGCTGGTGTGGAGAATTTATTTTTCAATTCTAAATTTCCACGGTTTGGTTGCAAAGGGCCCCGTTTTGGTGGAATACGCGGTGCGCGCAAGCAGACCGCAGCCGCATGACACCAGTGGGGATTGAAACAAAGGCTTTCGCGCATAGGTGTGCGCGCGGAACCGCTGCGCTATGGAGTGCTGTCCTGGAGCTGGTCAGTGTCCTTACCTTGCGGGCGAGGGGTTTTTGGAGGTCGGGAGGAAGGGCTGGAAATTTACTTTTGGATTCTAAATTTCCTGGTGCCGTGGGTGTGGATCGGAGCCTTGGGCCAGGAACCACAGGGCCAGGAGGAGGCTGGTGTGGAAAATTTATTTTTCAATTCTATATTTCCACGGATTGGTCGGGACGGGAAACGGCTTGGTCTCGGTGGAATACGCGGTGCGGGCAGCGTCAACATCATAAGCCGCATAGCATTAGCAGTATCAAAGTACAGTATACACACGCTACTGTCGCAGTGCACACATTTGCAGTACAGTCGTAGTAGTAGCCGTCAGGGGGAAAATTTAGTTTTCAATTCTAAATTTCCTGTGGTGCCTTGGAGTCAGGGGAGCACAGGCAGGATGCTGGAGGTTTGGAAAATTTAGTTTCAATTCTAAACTCCCGGAGTATGATACCAGGAAGGTTCGAAACAGCAGCTTCGTGTCTCCAGAACCTATATGCACAACCACTGCGCTGTGGCATTCCTGTCGCCATTAAGCCATGATGCGTTTATTATGTTCGGGCAGCGGGTTTCTTGATGTGGAGGGTTGGGAAATTTAGCTATCGATTCTAAATTTCCTTGGTGAGGGAAAGCACCCAACAAATTAAGAACTTGACCCAAACAACTAGGGCACCCTAAGGTTCGTAATATTGAAGCAACTTGAATCTGGTGAATTCCGCCTGGGTAGGGGCTCAGGTTCTTAAACAGTGGGTTCTTATACAGTATTTTCATTGTAACACAGCAAGTATTAGCAGGTCATGCGCTTGAAACCAATGTAGACCCGGTCTTCCCGCAAGTGCGTCCTTTAGCCCGACCCGTCTTAGCGTAGCAGCTACAGCATTGTTGAGCAAGCTTCGGGGCCTTGGTAGAAATGTGGATGTCGAGGGCTGTTTCTGCAAGGGAAGAAGGTCAACTTGCACATCATTACCGGCTTTCTCGCCTGGACAGCCGACAGTTTGAAATCATGTCGGTCACAGCAAAGATTCAATCCATGCTTCAAGGCTTGACTGTTTCCTTTGCAACCACGTTGGTTGAGTTTAGAACGCTGGTGCGGGTATAAAACTATCAACCAGTACGCGCGCAAATTCTGGGCATGAACGCCTCTGCAAGCTCCCAGCTGCTGGTGCTTCTACAATTTGATTACTATGTTTGCTAGTGCTGCTCTGAAGAAGTCCATCCGATGTGTGGTTCCTGGAAACCTGCGGTTTCGTGCAGTTGCCGGGCGTTGATCGCCAAAGAGCTTTAATGAAGCTTCATCAAGTTGCATTGCCGCCTCATTGGATATTTAAAGATGTGGCCCACGTTCTGTTGTTTTTGTCCGTCCGCTTGTTGGGGACACGGGAGCATCAAGCGGATGACTGCGGAGGTGGGGATATTTCGGGTTTAGTCAGGTTGGGACGGTCAGGATCCTGTTTGCTGCACGCATCTCGCCAGGCCTGATACGACACGGTAGCCTCTCCGTTTTGCATCTGTTGACAGCTGCTTCGGATTCGGGCATAGGTATGTGGAGGCAGTGGTTGAGCGACGCTGCCACGCGCGCAGGTGCCATCTGGGCAAGAAACAATGTCGTCGTCTCCGGTGGCAACGTGACCATCAGAGAGTCTTCGACCCGTGCGAGTGCAGGCAGGGGGAACGGGTCACTTTCTTGGTCATGCAACATGGGACGAGGGATCCCTGAAGAAATGGCACGCAGAGCGTCGTGGTCTCTGCAAGACTGCGTGGAGGGTTCTTCGAGTTCAATCCTTGAGAGGTTTGCAGGCAGATGCTGGCCCTGCAGTAACACAGCAAGTATCAGCAAGTCATGCGAACCAATGTTTACCTGGTCTTCCTGCGAGTGCGTCCTTTACCCCAAGCCGACTTAGCGTAGCAGCTACAGCATTGTTGAGCAAGGTTAGGGGCCTTGGAGGAATGTTGGTGTCGAGGGCTGATTCTGCAAGGAAGAAGGTCACCTTGCATATCATTACCGGCTTTCTCGCCTGGACAACCGACAGTTTGAGATCATGTCGGTCGCATGAAAGATGCGGTCGATGCTTCAAGCCTTGACCGATTCGCTTGCAACTACGTTGGTTGAGTTTAGAACGCTGGTGCGGGTATAAAACTATCAACAGTATGCGCGCAAATTCTGGGCATGAACGCCTCTGCAAGCTCCCAGCTGCTGGTGCTTCTACAATTTGATTACTATGTTTGCTAGTGCTGCTCTGAAGAAGTCCATCCGATGTGTGGTTCCTGGAAACCTGCGGTTTCGCGCAGTTGCCGGGCGTTGATCGCCAAAGAGCTTTAATGAAGCTTCATCAAGTTGCATTGCCGCCTCATTGGATATTTAAAGATGTGGCCCACGTTCTGTTGTTTTTGTCCGTCCGCTTGTTGGGGACACGGGAGCATCAAGCGGATGACTGCGGAGGTGGGGATATTTCGGGTTTAGTCAGGTTGGGACGGTCAGGATCCTGTTTGCTGCACGCATCTCGCCAGGCCTGATACGACACGGTAGCCTCTCCGTTTTGCATCTGTTGACAGCTGCTTCGGATTCGGGCATAGGTATGTGGAGGCAGTGGTTGAGCGACGCTGCCACGCGCGCAGGTGCCATCTGCGCAAACAACGACATGATTGTCTCCGATGGCAACGTGACCATCGAGGAGTCCAGGGCTTTCACGAATGGAGGCAGGGGGAGCGGGTCACTTTCTTGGTCATGCAACATGGGACGAGAGATCCCCGAAGAAGTGGCACACAGCGCGTCGTGGTCTCTGCAAGACGGCGCGGAGGGTTCTTCGAGTTCAATCCTTGAATGGTCTGCAGGCATATGCTGCCCCTGCAGTGGCTGCAGTGACGCAGCAAGTCATGCATTTGAAACCTGGTCTTCCCGCAAGTGCGTCTTCTAGCCCGAGCCGACTTAGCGTAGCAGCTACAGCATTGTTGCAAAGTGAGCAAGGTTAGGATGGCAGAAATGTTGGTGTCGAGGACTGATTTTGCAAGAAAGAAGGTCAGCTTGCGTATCATTACCAGCTTTCTCATTCTCGCCTGGACAGCCGACAGAGAGATCATGTCGGTCGCATGAAAGATCCGGTCGATGCTTCAAGCCTTGACCGATTCGCTTGCATGCTTGATGCTTCAATAAATTTCATCGCCACCTCATTTATTCAGATGCTCACAGGCTTGTGGCATCTCCACTCGCACAAGAATCGCTTTTAACTGGGCTTCGCTGTTCAAGCATGGGCAACTGTTACAAAAATATGCCCACCCACTGGCAGGCGACACGATCCTGTTTCCGACAAAACGGGACATTGATCATGACATCGCCTCAGTGCTCAAACAAGTTCGATTCGTTGTAGATTGGCTAACTTGTATTTGGACATGTGGCCCATGTTCTGTTGTTTTTGTCCGTCCGCTTGTTGGGGACGCGGGAGCATCAAACGGATGACCGCGGAGGTGCGGATGACATAATTGCAAGTCTGCTCGGTCCGTGACACTCGAGAGTGGCGACCGGTTTGTCGAGGGGAGGCAGGCCCATACCCGGCCCCGGAAGTGCTGGTTTCGGGTTATTTGGGCTTCAGGTTGGGACGGTTAGGATCCTGTTTGCTGCACGCATCTCGACAGGCCTGATATGACACAGTAGCCTCTCCGTTTTGCATCTGTTGGCAGCTGCTTCGGATTCGGGTGTAAGAAGCAGGTGTGTGGAAGCAGCGGTTGAGCAACGCTGCCGTGCGCAGGCGCCATCTATGCATTGAACGACATGATTGTCTCTGGTGGCAACGTGACCATCAGGGAGTCTACGGCGTCCTCGCGTTATCGTGGGTCTGGAGGCAGGGGGAGCGGGTCACTTTCTTGGTCATGCAACATGGGACGAGGGATCCCTGAAGAAATGGCACGCAGAGCGTCGTGGTCTCTGCAAGACTGCGTGGAGGGTTCTTCGAGTTCAATCCTTGAGAGGTTTGCAGGCAGATGCTGGCCCTGCAGTAACACAGCAAGTATCAGCAAGTCATGCGTTTGAAACCAATGTTTACCTGGTATTCCCGCGAGTGCGTCTTTTAGCCCGAGCCGACTTAGCGTAGCAGCTACAGCATTGTTGAGCAAGGTTAGGGGTATTGGAGGAATGTGATTCTGCAAGGAAGAAGGTCAGCTTGCATATCATTACCGGCTTTCTCGCCTGGACAACCGACTGTTTGAGATCATGTCGGTCGCATGAAAGATGCGGTCGATGCTTCAAGCCTTGACCGATTCGCTTGCAACTACGTTTGACTACTGTGTTTGCTACTAGTAGTGCTGCTCTGAAGAAGTTCATCCGATGTGTGGTTCCAGGAAACCGGCGGTTTCGCGGAGTTGCCGGGCGTTGATCGCCAAAGAGCTTTAATGATGCTTCATCAAATTTCATCGCCGCCTCATTAATATTCAGATGCTCACATGCCTGCGGCATCTCCACTCGCACAAGAATCGCTTTTAACTGGGCTTCGTTGTTCAAGCATGGGCAGCTCTTATACAAGAATATGCCCCCTGGCAGGCGATAAGAGCGCGTCGAGCAAATTCTGATCTTGTTTCCGACAAAAGGGGACATTGACAATGACATCGCCTCAGTGCTCAAACAAGTTTGATTCGTCGTAGCGCTAACTTGTATTTGGACATGTGGCCCATGTTCTGTTGTTTTTGTCCGTCCGCTTGTTGGGGACGCGGGAGCATCAAACGGATGAGCGCGGAGGTGCGGATGACATAATTCGCAAGTCTGCTCGGTCCGTGACACTCGAGAGTGGCGACCGGTTTGTCGAGGGGAGGCAGGCCCATACCCGGCCCCGGAAGTGCTGGTTTCGGGTTATTAGGGCTTCAGGTTGGGACGGTTAGGATCCTGTTTGCTGCACGCATCTCGACAGGCCTGATATGACACAGTAGCCTCTCCGTTTTGCATCTGTTGGCAGCTGCTTCGGATTCGGGTGTAAGAAGCAGGTGTGTGGAAGCAGCGGTTGAGCAACGCTGCCGCGCGCAGGCGCCATCTATGCAATGAACGACATGATTGTCTCTGGTGGCAACGTGACCATCAGGGAGTCTACGGCTGAAAGTGGAGGCAGGGGGAGTGGGTGGGCTCTCCAGGTCCTGGACGAGTGATGCCCAAAAAGTGGTACACGGAGCGTCATGGGCTCTGCAGTCTTGGGCGGAGGGTTTTTCTTGTTCAGTTTTCTTTGTGCTAAGGGTTGTTGGGGCACAGCAGCCCAGTAGGTCGAGTGGTGCTACGGGATATGTTGACGAAGTACATCACGGCCAGCCCGGTCACCATGACTCCCACAAGATTGCCTCCCTAATCATCATTGAAAGACCTGCAGCCGTTCGCTGTTCGACTTGAGAAAACCGTGGTGTGAAGACTCTTGCGTGTTGGGTAGTGGTGTGCCTTGTTCATGGGACTCTCGCTGAAGCCGCGAGAGTCGACTGAAGTTCATCATTCAGACTCGTGGCTGGCGGTTGTGTCCTGAGCCGTCACAGGCTGAACCCTCCAGCCTTCTGCATTCGCTGGAAAACAGTCAAAACAAAGCATGATTAAACTATGTGGCATCTTGCTGGTGTCTTAAAGGCGAAAACAAATTGGTCAAGCTGCTACTGTGGCACCGCATTCGCTTTCGATACTTCGGGGACTTTCGAGAGAGTGCTGGTTCCTCAGCGCCAGTCCACACCGGCTCCGGAGGCTGCATCTACACATACGGCTCTTTCGAGCAGTCCAACGGCACCGTGAGCCTTCAGGGCTGCACAGCCAAGCACGAAGGAGGCACCGGGCTGGGTGTGGGAGTGCGGACGCTTTGAAGGTGCTTTGAGATGCTGTTCGGAAGGGAAGCAGTAAGTTTTTGCAAGAGGCCAGAGACAGTCGCATCAATTCGTGATTCAAATGACTTGACGGTGGAGCTGGCATGTCCATGGGTCCCTGCCGCGGCGAGGTGGCATGTTGAGTGGCAACATCACGATCGAGGATACGGCCATGCTGACAATCCGCGACTCCCAAGCGGATAAAGGTGGAGGTGTCTTCGCAGACTGGATCACCAACAAGGCTGGAAGCCTCGCTTTGCAATCCTTTGTTTCGCCTCGTAACGTTCTGATCGGATTTCTTAGGGAGGGTTGCATGCGAAGAGGCCCAACAACTTCAAGTGTCCACCTGCTCCGCCATGAGCAGCGGTGGCTGCTTTTACATCAAAGATGGGGCCGAGTTCACTGCCCCGCTCCTTCTCAGGGACTGTGACGCCAAAGGTACGGGTGGGGCCATCTACGCCCAAAGAAAACTGGTGGCGCAGCAGATCAATTGCAGCCGCTGCAATGCCCCGACTTCAGGGTTCCTGCAGCTCGAATCTGGCTCGGCAAGCATCGGAAGCCTGACGCTTCAATCCAGCTCAAGTCTCCCCCCGGCATCTTCGACTGTTGCCGCCGGAGCTAACGCGACCGTCACGCTTGGCACAGTGGACTGCCGCCAAGAGCCCGGCTGCGCATTGGTTGTCTCGCGGATGCAGCTGGCTCAGCTCCTGTGTCATCGCGGAGAGAGCCTCCACACCTTGGCAGACGACGATGGTGCGGCGTGCCGCGAATGTCCAACAAATGAGGTCCGCCTCGTTGCATTCGACAAGGCTCGGTTCGGTCCTGGGTTCGGGGAGCCAGTCTAATATAGAGTCACGGAATAGCATCGCGAGAGGCGGCCGTTTGTCTGCTTTCAGCAGCGCTGCGAAGCAGCGCGACTTATAGAACGCTCGTACCTGAAATATGGGAACCAACTTATCCGAATTCTTCCACTGAAATCCCAGAGCTCGAAGTCGGAAGTCCATCAACTCACATGGGCGGTACCTTCACTACCAGAACCTGCCTGTTTCTTTAGGGGCTCTATGAATCCCGTCATAAGAACCTACAAGAAGTAGGTTATGATGTCGTCAAAACCGAGCATGGGACACAGCTGCGCGGAAGATCAGCGAAGCCTGGACAGCCACCTCGCGTTTTGCATGTGTTTGTGCTACTTTCTTGCTCTGCTGGTGTCCCCCCGCTTAGCATAATCAGAGTTTGCACCACAACCTTACGGTCCAAACCGGTTGCTGTGGGAGTTTCCCCTTCCGCTTCTCACTGCCGCATTTCCATTCGCATCCCAGCCCACGGGTTCTTGCCTGCATTGTAGTGACAGCAGGACCAGAATGCCAGCTGCACACCCTGTCCCACGATGGAAAATATCACCATTTTCTGCACATCTACGGAGATGCTTCTGCCGCCCGGCTACATGGTCCGGGCCTCGGGCTGCAGCTCGGATCCTTCGGCTCAGCCTTTAGCTGTTGTTTGGTGCGATGCCCCGGCTCACGCAGAGGTGGACTTCGATCGCGACGTGGCCTCTAATCTCTCCGCCTGGTATCGGTGCCCCAATGAGATGGCCCCTTGCACTTGAACTTGTATGTCAGAGGACCGTTGAAGAGGTTTGCTTGGCCGGCGACATAGTGTTGCAAGAGCCGCGATTTGCTCAGGCCTGCCGCGGCGGCCACTTCAATGCCAGCAGCGTCCCCGGCGAGCGTGCACAGGACGGGGTTGGAGGTGGATGGATCTCAGGCGGTTTGAGGGCCTCTTGGGGGATCTGAAACTCCAAGGCTGGAGACGTGGGACTAGCTGTGATTGGCTTGGCTTAGTCATGCAGCTTCAAGCACGGCGATGTTTAACTGTTTCGGATGACTGCCACCGTAGCCGTCGCAAGAACATCACGCAATCATGGCAGACATCGGGACTACATGAGGGCCCGGTGTCAAGGTGCGTGCTTGGCAGGAGCTGGTTCCCATGTGCCAAGAGGGCTATGGTGGCCCTGGGACCCTTGGCGCAAATTTGCGGGCACGGAAGGAGGGAGAGAGAGAGTCAGAGAGAAAAGAAGAGACAGTCCCTGAAGCCTGCAGAAATAAAAGCAAGACAGAAAGAAAGACAGAAATAAATACCGAAAGAAAGAAAGAAAGACAGAAATAAATACCGAAAGAAAGAAAGAGAGCCGATGGTGGTCACAAATGCTGTCTTACTTCATTTGGCCCGCCAATGGCAATCTCGCGCGATAGATGGCCGACCACCCACTGGTTTTTGTTTACGGAAGTACTTTGAGTTATCGACTACAGTAAAGTTATGTGGTTTCCGTGTTGCGGCAACTTACATCGAAATTTTTGTCAGGGACCCAGTATAGAGCTGGTTTTTGTCGTTGAACCTTCACCCACAAAACGGTAGCAGTGCTGTCGGAGCGGGATTTCATCAGTCAGGGAGGGAGGCTGAGCGAGGGGGGGGGGGGCAGGGACCAGGAGGGAGGGAGGGCAAAAGGGCTTGAATGGAGGCGGGATGGAGGTGGGCACAGGGAGGAAGGAGGAGGGAGGAGGCATGGAATTGAAACAGCAAAAGGTGGAACTAAAGACAGACAGAAGGAAAGAAATAACGAGAGAAAGAATCGAAGGTGGGAGCGGGAAGGCCGGGTTCCTTTGAGACGCTGAAAGCCGTGTCGAGGTGCACGATCTGCACTGAAGGCCACGCACGAGCAGATGCGGACATTCTGTCGTGCGTCCCCTGCGCCAACTGGACCACCTCACCAAAGCAGGCCGGTAAGAAGCAGAGGAACTAGGCAGAAAACGGCCGGGGTGGGAAGTGCGATTTTCAAGGTGGTGTGGTATGTCAGCTTCTTCCTCTTGAAGAACCTGGCCCTCTTCGCCTCGGCGGTGGTAAGCGCCGTGGCCTTGGGGTGTAAGGGAAAGTCCTGAGCCGCATTTGCTGCCGTCGACTTAGCTCGAGTTCTGCCCTAAGGTGGAGGGCAGCGGGGGCAAGAGGGCCACCAGTGCCACGCTGCTGAATCAGGCAATGTCCTTCGCCGCTGTGGCCGGTGTGACCATGCGCCTCGGAACGAAAGTGGTGCTTGTGAAAGCCTGAGTGTAGGGTCTCTATAGATTCTATATCGAGGCTTTATGAGAAGAACCCACACACAGTATGACATGGTAGTTGATGGGAGTTTGCCATCGGGCTCTGCGAAGGCTTTGTGCTGAGCTTCGCTGAGCTCCCGAGGTCCGGCGCCATGCAAACGGGCACCTTCAAGAACGATCTCGACCATGCAGCACAGGACCCCCCTGTTCCCATGTTCGCAACCTTACATTCCCTTTCAACCCATACCTCCCGTCAAACGCGCCGTTCTTTTTCCACATTCTCCTAGCCTCGCAAAACTCGGCATCGCAGGTGGTTCTGCAGATGTTGACAGTGCCGGCATCCGTCGCACAAGGGCAAGGCTCCAGCGATGCCGGCAGCAGCAGCATGTCAGGCCAGTGTCTGCTTCAGCTGCTTAACGTGGACAGCAGCATCCACCACGTGCACATGCTGATGTCCCTCTGGCCAGCGTTGCTTGTGGCATCCTGAGCTGCATTGAGTGCAGGGTATCAAATGCTTTCAGTCGGTCGTTCCTGGACCAGGGCCACACCAAGCTTCTTCGAACGTAAGCGCTTCTTTCACGCGACTCTATAAGACCTATGATTAACCATTTATACATCCTCTAAATATCAACCCTACAAGCCCTAAAACTCTCAGGCAGGCCTGGCCGTGATCAAGGGCGGCTGGCTTGCGGCCGTGGTTGGAAGCAACGTCTTCCTGCCAGCCTTCATCGCCGGATTTGGGAAGCTCCTCGGTTCGCTTTTGCACGGCCTGGTTTAGGGTTTTGGGGTTTTTGGTCTGTATTAGTTTTGTAGGGTTCAGCTTATTTGGGTTCATATGGGATCACACCGCATTGCCGAGGTACCTCGTGGCCTTCCGGCTCCGGCCCGAATCGGAGAACGAGGCCCTCTGCATGCCTGCCTGCCCTTCGCGCTGGGGCCGTCGTTTCGGTTTTATTAGGGTTCATGTGCAGGGCTTAGAGGGTCTATATGGGCAGTCTAGATAGGGTTTAAGTTTAGGCTTTGGGATTCCGGCTGAGTGAAAAGATCCCACGCTTCAGGCGCTGCATTTGGACTTCCTTCCCCCGGGGCCGCAGATGAGTTCCCATGTTCCGCTTCGGATCGCAGCAGTGCTGGGTGCCATCGTTGGCTTCTCGGCCCTGAGCGTGTGCAGCTGGATCTATGCCGTGCCTTGGTCGCCGCTGGTCGCCCGAGATGCACATTCAGCCGCCTTTCGACAACAGAGCCGACGAACAGTCCAAACTGCAATATCCTGAGCCCTATTAAACCTCTATCAAACCCTGCTGAACCCTCAAGCCCCAACCCGCTGCAGGTCAGAACGCGATCGCCGAAGGAGACGCGGCCGCACGTGGCCTATCTGATCCAGGCATACCGACCGGAGTGCGCCATTTGGGAGGCGGGGCCTTGGCGAATTGCCGTTAGGGCTTTGGGCCTTGAAGTTTCAGGGCTTTACTGCTCTGGGGTTCTGTGTGTGTGTGTGTGTTGCGGTTTAGGTTTCCTACTGGGTTTCAGATGTAGGCCCATAAGCTGCACTGACCGCCAGGTGGAGCGGCTGATGCGTAAGGCCTGCTCGGGGCGGGGCAGCGGGGGGGGGGGGGGGGGGTTCGGGCTGGATATACTGACATCCTGCAGCAGTGCTACTGGTAGCCGGACCTGTGACGATTCGTGCAGCTCGTGTCATACTGGTCTCAGTTGGTCTAGGGTTTCCTGGACGGCTCAAGAGCACTTGCAGGTTTTATGTGGGTCAAGGTCATAAAGAAGCGAAGCCAAATTCTACAATCACATCACAGAATCATCATTATGACCTGAAAGCAGCTTTTCGTTGCTTGAAGATTCCGAAACCTAAGGCCGTCTAGAACCTCTTAGCACCCTTAAAGGAATGCTTGAAGCAACCCCTACAGGTGCTCTTGGCGCTGGTCGCCACCGTCCTGCCTGTCACCTTGTCACCCGCGGCCTCGATTGCACAGCAGCATACAGCAGCCCTGTAGGCACCCCAAAAAAGCGTTGCCTTACTACGATACTAAACCATATACAATATAATTCTATATAGACACTAAATCTAAAAAGCAATAGACACTAGACAGTGCACTGGACAATCCAAGATACAACATGACACGTACAATACAACATACAAGACAATATGCAATGCAGTATGCAATACAATATATATATATATATATATATATATATATATATGCTACCCCCCCCCCCAAAGACCAAGGTTTTCAGATAAGAACATTGGTGGGTGCTCCCATTAATATAGAATTCTAATGCTATTCTGGAAGAGTACTGAAATAATGTTTGTTTTTTGTAGTTTTTTTTGTGTTTGGTCCGGTGGTATTGTTGTTTGTTTTTTGTTGGTATTGTTTTTTGTTTTCTCGCCTAGAGCCGTTCTAAGCGCGATCACGACCAAAACGTTTTCCATTCAAGTGCCATATTCTGTTGACGGCTTACTTCGTATGGAAAACTCGCCCCATGCCGTGTGCTTTATTAGCTTCAGTTGTAGTATGTGGTCAACCCCACAAACACATTTATTCTTATACTATTGGTTTTAAGAAATCAAGCTACTTGTAACGTTTAAAAACACCTGCCAAGCATAGTACCTCGATGCCATCGTTTAGTGTGTACCATTTATTGTATGCGAAAAGAAAAGGTTAACTATTTGCCAGCTGAATATAGAATTGAACTTCCAGGGTTTGTTAATTACTACAGATGTGGCCCTACAAAGACATGTATTCTTAGGCTATATGTTTGAGATATCAAGCATATAGTCTTATAGTTTAAACATGCCTATTAAGTATAAGACCTCGGTGTTAGCATTTAGCATGCACCATTTCATTCTTGGAAAAATAAGGTTAAGTACTCAGCAATTGGTTATACAATCGAATTTACAGGGTCTGTTAACTGCTAATAATAATATGGCTTGAGATTCCTTGTTGCGATTTACACAGATAGCTGCTTAATAGTAGCATATAGTAGTGAATAGGAGCCAAACAGCCTGAAGAAATCTCTCTACAACTAAGCTATTCATGAAGTGCCTTGCCAGCTAACACGAACAGACAGAAAACTGTATTTATATTGCTTCATATGATATCACTACACCCAGGGATAATGACATAAGTTATACGGATTACTCACTGCAGAAACATGCTTATTCTGTATGTTGGTAATTAAATGATTGGGTATATTGAATTGAATTGAATCCTCGGATCAATTCAAGCATAGGGCTTGCTGAGCTAACAATCGTCAGATTTACATATATGAACAGCATAGAGGGTTTGTTGTCTGCCGATTAGATCTCAGAAAGCAATACTTTCACAGTAGTGCCTGTAGGGACAACAATATACTTATATGAAGATGTAGCTTAGTATATATCTGTAGAATATTATTTTCACAAGTACGCAAACAGCTGGATAGGCCAGATCCTCGGACCTATTTAGGCGGAGTGTTTATTTACTTATGTCAAATCAGTTCTAAGTATTATAATAATACGGTGCATTTAGTAGTCTTTCCAATAATTGAATCGAACGTATACATTCATGCATAGATTGCTAGCTACATGGACGTTAAAGTATGTGCTTTTGATACCTCAGTAGTATACAGTTCGATAGATTGAGCCCTCGATTATATTCTTAGTATTCCAACTGCATTTGTTGCATAAAACTAGTAGTGTTATCTGATATTAAGCTGGGCGTAAATCAAAAGAATACGTTTAGGGAAGCTTAAAGGTAGTATCATACGTCTAGTTGATGACTTTCTCTTCATAGCCCTTAAAAACCATATGCGTGTACTCCAAAGTACGCAAACGCAGCGGTAGACTTTGACCCCTGAACCCAATTTTCACACTTCCACGTACGGTCCTCATGATCGATTTCAAGATACACCCTATTGAGTTCAATAGGGCATATTGAACTCAATAGGCCTCCCGGATTGAAGATTGAAGATTGAAGATCTCCCCGGAAACTTTTTGAGGGCATCTTCAATCTTCAATCTTCAATCCAGAGGGCCTATTGAATTCAATAGGGCCTATTGAACTCAATAGGCCTCCCGGATTGAAGATTGAAGATCTCCCCGGAAACTTGTTGAGGGCATCTTCAATCTTCAACCTTCAATCCAGAAGGCCTATTGAATTCAATAGGGCCTATTGAATTCAATAGGCCTCCTGGAATGTGCGACAGGAAATGGCATAGGGATTATTGTATGCAGGCTAGTATGAAAACCACAAGGGGGTTGTGTCACGCATGTTTGTCCCTACACCTTAACAGGGTTGTTATTGGCACCCTGCCCCCCCAAAGACCAACGACTATCGGCTAGTGTAAGTAGGCTTGTATCTAAAGCTCATATAGAAACCTTGGTCTTTGGGGGGGGGGGGGGTACCATCTAAAGCTCATATAGAAACCTTGGTCTTTCGGGGGGGGGGGTACCATATACATATATATATATATATATATGCAATGCAATACAATGCATGCATTTTATGTGCGTTTGTATACGCATTTGTACGATCCGACGATCAGTCGAGTTTGGATTCCATGGATGGAGGGATCTGTGCCGTCTTTGGGAAGCGGGGAGCTCTGAAGGCACTTCAGATGGAAGCAGTGACTTTGGTTCTGATCGCGTCCCTGGTGGCGCATCTATACTTCTGGCCGTACCAGGCGGCATGGCCCAAATAAATTCATTTTCCTTGGTGCAGCATTGCAAGTCTGCACGTGGGTCCTCTGTGCATGCGTTCCCGTCTTTCCTTTCTGATCGAGTGAGGCAGATGACTGGAACCGTGCAGAGATCGGGCTTCTGATCGTGAGTTTGACCATCACTGGCATGACCACTTGCCTCATTGCTACTTGCTTGCACTCCTTGGGAGAGCTTTCTCCGGGTCTGTGGAGTTAAAAGTGCTGCTGTCTTCAGCTTCTGAAGCCGAGGCCAACGACTTGCACTGGGCGAAGTCCGCCCTGACGCAGCGCCTCCTGGTCTTCCTGATCTGCGCGATTGCGGGAGTCGCCCGGCTGCCGTGTGGTTTTGGGATACCCACCGCCGTTCCCTCTTCCTCATTTCCTTCCTTCCTTCGACCCTTCCTCGTGCTTTAATTATGAGGGTTTCATGGCAGCTTCAGCGAAGCTGAGGGGATCTGCATCGTCATGATGGTCGCCTTCGCCATGGCCTACCTGGCGGAGCGGCGCCAGAGGGCCGAGGCCAAGAAGGCGGAGGACGCGTCAGCCGCCAGGCGCCCGAGCAGCGCTAGGTTCGTGAGTCTGAAGCCATGAGCAGTTGTAAGATAAAGCCCTTGCTCGTAAAGTCCTACAGACTATGGCGGCAGCCGACCTGCAGTGGGGTTTAGTGCTCGACCAAGATTGAGGATTGCTCAGGTGCAGTTTGGGCTTCTACACACTTTCCGGTTGGTGTGTATGTTTATGACACTATACCCTATAAAGCCCTATAAAGCCTAACGCCAATAACCCATATACCCTTATGGAGAGTCGCTCGGGATCCCAGCTCAGAAGGATCCGTTTCGGCATCTTCGGATCCACTCTGTCATGAGGCCTCTGTCGCCGAGAAGGGAGGCCGCGGCTGCTGAGTCTCGCACTGATGACTGATGAAACAATAAGAACTGTAGATGATTAGATCCGGAGCTTTCTGACGGCGAAGAGCAAAAAGACCGTGGCAAAAGCAACTCCTTTTCTGGACAAGCTCCCTACCATGCAAGCTTTGCCTTCCAAAGTAATTCCATCCCCTTGTAGATCTTAGCTGGCAGGAAAGCTCGGGCGGGCTTCCCCGTGAACGCTGCCAACCTGCAGCAGACTTTGGACTACCTCACCCGGGCTGATCCTCGGCTACAGACACGGACGGTTCAGGAATCACAGGGTTTTTTTGATAAGGTATCGTAGTAGGGTTCATGATCGTTTTTGTTGCAAGGTTTGGGGTACAGTACTTGTCTGGGGCGTTGCAGCGATGGTCATGGCGGCCATAAGTGTGATCATGGCGACGATGAAGATGGTATAGGGACGAGCACGAAAATCACAAGGCATTGCCACTCTGGTGTGGAGGATGAAGGCAGCTGTGTGCGCGCGTGTTTGTGTGTTTTATATTTTGTGGTGTGATGGAGATAACAAGAAGAAATCGATACTATTGGGGCCTGGATATTGGCCGACAATAGTCTTTGGGTTTCCTTGTTGTGGTTGTTATTTCACTGTGATTCTCGCTACATCTAGTAAACTACTTATGCCCCCAAACCCCAGTCGAAGATTCAGACCTTAAGGCCCTTAGCACCCTTATAACAAACCCTTACTGTAAGCCATATACGTCCCTGTTTTGCGGACTCTTCCGGAACACCCAAACCAATAGACCGCTGGAGCGAACCCTAAGCGGAAAGCCTGGGGATGCCGAGGAAGAAACGCAAGGTCTCGATCGGAGCCATCCTCGGATATAGTTGCGTTATGACTTCCAGCTTCCATTTACAGGTGTCTGACGACTACATATCACGTATCCCGGGTGATAAAGAACTATATGGTGTACTGGAACCCCTCTTCCACCAAGTGTTTTTGGTGTAACTCCGGTTTACAGCATAGGGGGAAAACTGGAAAAGTGGTGCCACAACTCCTTTATACATCTTTATGATTAGTTAATCCCAAAGGCCAAACCTTAACACCCTCTAGGAGACAGGTCAAGAAACGTCAATGACTGTCGCAGTCTGCTCCCTAAACGCTTGAGCCCGAAACCCCAAGCCCCAAATCATAAAACCAAAGGCCCCGCTGACTCTGATTCAATGACTTTTGCAGTCTGCTCACTATAAGGTTTGAACCCGAAACGCTTAAGCCCGAAATCATAAACCCGAAAGTCCCAACTGACTCCGAGGACCTCTCCGCAGCGGTCTTCGTTCAGACGCAGGAAGATAAGACGACGCTGGGGGCCTTGGTGCTACAGCATTTGGTGCTAGATTTCCGGATTGAGGGTTGAGGGCTTAAGGGTTTAAGTGTTTGGGTCTTATCGTGTTCAGGGTGGATGTATTTTATTTTGAGGCCTTTTGTTGTCCAGTTCAGGCTTTGGGACTTTAGGGCTTTAGAACTTTCGGGGCCTAGTCTTGGCGCAAGGTTTTCGAAGGTCTGAAGGGGGGGTTGCTTCCAGGCAGCATCGTCCAGCTACCTATGAAAACCGTAAATCAATACAAGCCTGAAGCAGATATGATATGGCCAGGTCTCTTAGTGTGGGTCCTGTTTTAGGTGCCTGGAATAGTACGGCAACCTCTCAAGCATGGACTTCTAATTCTAAACCCCAAAACACTAAATCCCGATAGCTCTGAACCCTAAACCCGAAGACCTCGCAGCCCCAAGTCTCACCTTTATGTCAGAAGGTCAGACTCAGACCGAAGAACCAACACTCATAAGGGCACTGATGTACGATCTCATTATAGCCCGTGTTGATTTCATAACGGAGTGGAGTCTATCAGCTTATGTGATGAATCGTTGACCTAAACCTGACAAACAGATTCGGCAAGTTCCAAACCCTTAATCTTCACTCAGCATCGCGAAGACATATAGCCAGTCATTGAACATGAACCTCCAGGAGCCTTCGAAGCTGTTTTCTCGCATGCCCCTCTCCAGCTAAACCCGAACGTCGAGGCGAGTGCTGCGTCAAGTTGTCACCCCTGGGGCGCCCACCTACATCTACGGCCACGAGCTGGGCAAGGACTTGCATTGAGATGTCCTAAATAGGCTACTTCCCGAATTGACTAACTAAGAAGGATCATGATTTACACCTTAACCAAATTACTAGACAAGATTCTGGTTTAAGGAATACGTGTGTAAACACTGTAGAATACACATATTGCTTGAATAAGGGGTGTTGGGCTCTGGGAGAAGAGTCGTCAGCTTGTGGAAGTTTTAACGTTTAGGGTCCTGACAGGGCTTAACAGCGCTGGGTGGGACAAATGTGTGAATTGACCGCCCGAAGGGTCCCAGGTACCGTTATGGGGGATACTTCCCCAAATCATAATAGTAATTCCGAATATAGAAACCCTGCATTCTACTATATCGGTATTTTGGACCCTTTGGGCCCATGTTTGCTTTCAGGTGTCCTGGAGATGTTTTGTTTATGTTAGTCTGCCGGCAAGGGTCTTGAAGCCCTGATTGGGTGGCTTTGTTGATCTGTGATGTCCCCATAAATATATGAAAGGAGCTTTGTCATGGGCTGCGATTGCAGATTCGGGATTAGGGCTGCTTTGTCGACTCCAGAAGAACTTGGTGTGAGGACGGGGTTTCGGAAATTGCGAGTTTAGGGTTCGAGGGTTGCAGTTATCTTCCCAGAGATTGGCTGCTCCACTTGCC
Source organism: Symbiodinium sp. CCMP2592 (assembly GCA_905221615.1). Lineage (NCBI taxonomy): Eukaryota > Dinophyceae > Suessiales > Symbiodiniaceae > Symbiodinium > Symbiodinium sp. CCMP2592. Next base: position 520,281 of record CAJNDT010000813.1, on the reverse strand, counting down.
CACGGCGTGAAAGGAGCTTCTCTTTGCGATCAAGCCGAGCGCAAAGAGATTCGGCTCCTTCATTTCAACATCCCCTGCACAACCAAAGTGGCTACAGATTTCAGAACGAATGGCTCTTGCATCATACAGCGTCTGAGATGTCCATCGGTCAACATCCATGGGATAGATAGTATTGCTCACTTTCCTTCGTATTGACAGTTGTAGATGTATATGTATACAGAATACACAGGTTACTGTATGTATGTATATTGTTCATATGTACTGGACTGTTTATGTGTGTGTGTGTGTGCATATACACCTATACCTATAAGCAAACACAAATACACTAGATGTGTATGTCGTATACATCCATGCATGCACACCTACATACATACATACAGACAGCCATACAGACAGATAAATATACAGACATACAGACATACAGGCATGCATGCATACATGCATACATGCATACACTCTGCACAAGTCAGGTAGGAAGCCTTTGGCCAAGCAGACATTTTTTCCTATATACCAGTCCAACACTCAGACCTTTGGGGAAGGAACCTACTTTGCCAGTGAAGTCTTCCACTGGCCTTGTTGCAAGAACAGCCGCAGCGCAGGACGTGTCAGCAGAATTTAGTGAAGGCCGCCCTTACATCGCTCTGCGTTTAAGGACCATCCGGGGTGCTGGTGACTTTCTAGGATTGCTGGGATGTAGGAGTCTCATAAAGCAAGAGAACCAGGATCCTTACCAAAATTTCCTTCAACGGGGTGTCCCAAAAGTGTCAGCAACCTACTTCGGGTTTCGGATGTGAGATTAAAGTCCAGGTGGTCAGACGATTGCAGTATATAGGTAGGTTTCTGACACGACAAGACCCAAAGTCCCAGTGCCTAAACTTGGTCGGCTTATTGGGGAAGTCTGTGAAACTGCACATTTAAGGCTAAGAGTGCAATCGCAGCCTAAGCTGAAACCCGACAGCAGCAGTTTCATAATAACTCACTGCAGCCTGCCATGCACATGGTTTGTTGTTATGATGATTGTTTTTGTTATTTCCATTACTAGTAGCATAACTGTTATCATTATTATCACTATTATAACCACTATTACTACTGTTAGTATGCCTTGCCTCTTCGACGATATCAAGCAAGGCAAGATGCGGGCCCCAATGTGTGGCTTCCTCAATTCTGCTACGTAGCTACACCCTCCCCTGTTCTTGACCCTAAACCCGCAACTGACAGAACTTTGTCCTGCTTTGAGACCCAGTATGCACGCCGAGAAGAGTAGAACCTCCAAGCCCGACAAGTTTGATCCGCCTCTAAGCTTAATTTCAAGGGGTCTCCAATTCCCCAAGAGGTAACAAAGGGTAGTTGGGGGTTCTACGTCGGGGTCAGGGCATGATCTTGCCCACACCTTGCAGGATCGACGGCCTTCTTTTCGCCGCACCTTGGACATCCCAAGGGGTCCTATGTACTGTTATGGGGAATACTTCCCAAATCATAATAGTCATTCCTGATATAGAAACCCTACATTCTACTATATCGGTACTTTGGAACCCCTTGGGCATGTCTTCAGTCGTTTGGCATCTATCTGCTTTTAGCGTAAACCCCAAGACTCACAGCATCCCAAACGGGATTCGAAACTGTGGTATTTGGGACAAGTATCAAGATGAGGCCCAGGTTTGAGAGTCTTCCATATTACGGTTTAGGGCCTGGGGCCTGCGCCGTGGATCCAGGATCCAATCGAGATCGTCTTCTTCAGGGGAATAGAGAAGGAGCAGACAAAATGTGCAATACGACACATGTGCAAAGCGCGCCACAACCTTCGCATGAGGAGCCTGAAAGAATGGCTGTACGTACTCTACGAATCTCGAAAGCCGGAAAAATCATGGATAGTTGAACATTTTGTTTCAACCCTTTAAGTGTATTGCCTCCAAAGCAACCCAGATACTAAGACCCAGGAAATTCGCCCATTCCGCCGGGAGGTGCGCTTCCGTGAGGCATCTTTCTCAAGAAGCGACATAGGGGTTTATAGGGTTCGGGGCTTAGGGCCTAGGGTTTGGAGATTTAGGCTTTAGGGGTTTGGGTCACGAGCCCTTGGAGGGCTCCAGTTCTGTATAAGGTGTTGGGTGAGGCGGTATAGGGTCCTAGAGTCTATTAGGTTGGATTTTGGGACATGCTTTATTTTCCTTATTTGGGTTTATAAGGGACCCCATATATAAATATTTTTCATGGTGTTTAAAGGCCAACCCAGTCTACCAGTTTTGGGATAGGATGGGATCGCTGTCGTGGTGGCCTCCCTAAAAGGTTTTCGGGAGGCTATGGGCGCCTCTCGAAGCCCGTGCATGGCTTTGGGGGGTTCGTTTGGAGATTTCTGCGAAATCCTGCGAAGCCCCAAAGCAATGCTCAACACTCTTAAAGGCGCAGTAGACCCTGTGCCAAAACGCATAGAGTCATAAAATTATCTACCAGTACTACTATCCTATACCCGAACTTCGGGTACTTTGAACGGGTTACTTACACCCCATAGGAGCTTCAGCAAAGCCTTACAGGATTGTTGGAGACCCTAAACCCCTGAACCCGAAACCCTAAATCCCAAACCATATAAACCCTAAACTCAAAACCTAAACCCCTAAGCATCCCTAAACCCTGAATGGAGCTGCGAAGCCTCCAAAGCCCGAGGACGTCACACCAGAAGCGGTCGAGGCACTCCTGGCGGATCGCGAAGGCTGGTTTTCGTGTTTGAGGGTTGGGAGGTTGTGTTTAATTTAGGGTTTATATAGGGTTTAGGATTTAGGGTGCAGGGGTCTTCAAAAACCCAGGGTTTAGGGTTTGTAGGGTTTCGTGGGTTTTTCTGTTTGAGGGTGGGATTTTTTGTTTAGGGTTTGGGTTTAGGGTATACTTAAGGTCTAGGGTTTAGGGCTTATAGGGCTGAAAGGGCGTATAGGGCTTATCGGATTTAGAGCGAAGGGGGTTTAGGGTCTAAGTTTGGTGGGTAAAGGTTAGCCCATAGCTCTTAAGTTTAGCCCGCTGCCCTAAGCCCTCAAGCCATGGAGAACATAAAGGTTTGACTATACCGTATTCTCATCTCCCAAGGTCTTTCGATTTTTGTAACAACTATATGTGGCGATACCCCAAATCCCTATGACATGAGCAGCATGTATCAGAGCTGGTAGCGCCCCAACAGAATCCCACAACACAATCTTAACATACCCTGCTTGACACTGGAGCACCTGAGTACTGAGTACTATAGGAGCCTAAATCATTACCGAGATTATTCCCTAGGGTTCCTGATTATAACCATACAAAAATGGGGCCCGAAACCCTATTCTAATTATCAAGGCCCCTAGATCATAGAAGTCTCCGGTGCCCCTTCTGCAGGCGCCGCCTGGCCGGTTTTCGTCGACGGCACTCGTCGATCCTTTATCCAGGTACTCAGTAGGGTTCTGGGGATTCTTCGTGGATTTTACAGAGGCTGAGGTCGAACAGCAGGAATGAGAGCGGATACGCCCAACATGGAGAGAGGCTTGACCTTCTCCGGTAGTTCATTACTCATCGAAGCCATTGACAAGTGATGATTGCATGCATCAGTTCCACAAATGTTGGCAAACTAACATTGGCCTTCATGGGGGTTTGGCTTTCTACTGGGTTCGAGTGCCTAAGAATCAGGGACTTAGGGAAGACAAGCAGAAAAAGAAGCAGGAACAGTCGTAGACATAACAGTAGAAGTATTAGCAGCAGGAGGAGGAGTAGCAACAGCAGTATCGTAGTACAGGAGATATGGCCACACTACTTTGAGTATTCCATAGCAATAAGTTCGATAGGAGCAGCAATAATGATTGTTGATTGTATGACCATAGTCTCCGTCCCGTTCATCCGCTGCTCATGGGGGACGGATTGAAGGATGCAAGGTGCGATATGCAGGCGGAAGGAATCGCTAGTATTCTGTACTGGACCATCAAGCCCTATCTGAATCTATTCAGACCCCATATTGCCATAAGTACCTGTAGAACGAGGGATTTCACGGCTCGGTCTTCGCGTGGTCAGTTACAACAATTTCATAGAGAGAGGCTGCACTTACGTTGCTGCAACCCTGAACCGTCAACCCTACACCGTGACCCTACATTCCAGGCCCTCAAGCCCAAACATTCAAACCCAAGCCTAGTCCTCAACTTGAGGTTTAGGGTGGTCGGTTCTAGGGGGAGGTTACCTTTAACCCATTTTGGCAGGCCAACAAGTGGAAGTGGTTTCCAAAGCAGCGAAAATGGATGTCGCTACCATCTGAGGCAAGGTTACAGGGTTGCGGGTTAAGGGCTCATTCAGACCGACTCAACCCTACCTTCGACTGGGCTTATCGAAGCAGACCTCAAAAGCCCATAACCTAATTTTGGAGGCTTTTATTGTAAACCCTAGTAACCCTAGTATAGAACTTGGGGATTCCTTAAGCCCCTAAACCCTAAAACCGGGCTATCTAGGACGTTCCTCAAGAAGAACCCATTCTCAAGTCAAGAAGTCGAAGGTTTCGAGCTGCCAGGATGTTGTCTACTGTTTGCTTAAGAAACCCCCAAAAATAAAAAATAATGATCCCTATATTACAACCATAAGGATTTTTTTTTGGGGGGGGGTTCTTAAGCAAATAGTAGTTGTACCAAGGTTCCCGATAGCCCCAAGCCCTGCAAAACAGTAGATTATATGATCCCTTATACTTACGGGGGGTATAACTATGTTGCGCATTTTGTGTACTTGGAGGGGCAGGGGACTTAGTAAGTAGGTTATAAGTAGGGTTATAATTGGGGTAACTCCATTTATAGGTACTTATAACTCCACTTATAACCTACTTACTCAGTCCCCTGCCCTTCCAAGTAGACCTTCGAAAACCGAGAGAGCCCGTGACCTTGTTCCGGGCTCTGGCAAGACTGCGGTTGGATTGCCGATTGTTGCCCAGTGAGCAAGCACTCGCAAAGTTATGTGACACAGGCCTTCCAGGAACAGCGCCAGAAATCCTGAGAGGTTAGGGTTTAGGGTTTAGGGGGCATGTTGCAGGGAAGCATCCTCATCCTTCAAAAGTGGTGCTAGTTGCGGTCCTATGGACCCCCCCCCGATACTTCGGCACAGCTTCGCCGACGTACATTCTGCCTCGCTGAAGCAGTGGCTGCTGCCATTCGGCAACTGTCAGAAGGATTGAGCCCGATGAGAGAGCTGCACGAGCTTCGACAGCCTAGACCCAGAATCTACGAAACTACAACTACTAAGACAACCCGAAACTCTAAGCCTAAAAGCAACACGAGGGACACGCACTGTCTCAAGCATGACAAACGAGTCTTCAGGATACATCCGTAAGCCCAGAACCATAATGCACCCAGGGCTGAGGGGGTCGAGAGACATATCCAAGTTTGAACCCAAAAGCTCCCTAAGATTCTACGGTCGGTTTCTCTGAAAACTTACACTTTGAATCCACACACCCTGAATTCCTGAAACCCTCAAGCTTTTTATTCATTTAAATTGCACATACATCTAACCCTATGTCTGTGTACAAGCATACTATACTTATCTACACTCCCCAAGCTAACTCGATTTCTGCAGGTCAGGGACGAGCATTTTCTGGATCAGTGCTGCAGAGATCTGTGTCAGATGCTGAAGCTCCAGCAGGCCTTCTGGGGGTTTTGTTTTAATGTCCAGGGTATAGGGTTCAGGGGACAGGGCTTGGGTCGGGGTTGGGGATTGCGGGGAGTGCGAGAGTTTTTGGCTTAGTCATTGAGATGTGACATTCAAACTGAGATTCCACGGGGTGTATAGGGATTATAAGGCTTAGGGTTTGGCATCAGCTGCTTCCTAGGGTGGATCCGAGGTTTAGGGGGGTTCGTGGTGCCATGTCCCTCCCGGCTTTGAGTGGGACCCCGCATCTCAGGATTCAGCGCTTATCAGTTCTGCCCCAGATGAAACCCGCTCCGCTTGACCTGCTGTTCTCTTCGAGCACTACCGTATTCTGCTGTGGACGTACCTAGCTGCTGACATCTACATAGACTTTGCGTGTATAACATATATCGTATATACATCTATGTCCACACACACACACAGACTAACACAATTACCTAAACATTAGGCCCTAAACCCGAAAGCTAAGCCCTAAACCCTAAGCCGTAAGCCCCAAACCCAAGCCCTGAACCCCAAACCCCTAAACCCCAAAAAACGCTAAACCCTAAACCCCTAAGCCCTAAACCCCTAAACCCCTAAATCCCCAAACCCTCAGCCCAGCACCCTAAACCAACAAACCCTGCACTATGGACTCTCTGGGTGTCCGGTCTCTTGGGACGAATCCATATCGTATTAAGAGTCTAATGATCCAGGGATCCATGGATTACGCATCGCTCCATGAGGATCCGCCCTTTGTTCGCGTGCGCCTGGACACCCGTGGCGCCCTGGAGCCGTCGGGGCCACAGCCCCGAAACGGATCCGCAGCTACCGCGGTTTAGGGTTTAGGGTTTAGGTTTTAGGGTTTAGGGTTTAGGGTTTGGGGACCGTTAGGGGCCTTATATAGGGTTTATAGGGCCTTATTAGGGTTTGTAGGGTTTATAGGGCCTTATATTAGGGTTTAGGGTTTAGGGGCCTTATTGGGGTTTAGGGGCCTTATATAGGGTTTATAGGGCCTTATTAGGGTTTGTAGGGTTTTTTCGGGCCTTTTTTTAGGGTTGAGGGTTTAGGGGCCTTGCATAGGGTTTATAGGGCCGCATAAGCATTTCACAGCGACATCCCTACTTTACTGGGCTTTATTATGGGGTCATTCCTATCCTAGTTTCTTAAAGGGCTCATATAATGGGTGTATCAGGGTTCTATAGCATGACCATACTGTAGAACTAGGGCTTTAGTTGCAGGGCGCGATTATCTACAGCAACTAGAAAACCCACTGCAATGGTTCAAGCTCCTATACTATGCGAAAAGCACTCAGGTGTGTTTCTGCTTTTGCGTATTGACATAGAGGGACCTGTTGCGGGCTTACCGCTTCGGTAGTTCCTAAGTCAGCTTTAGGGCTTCAGAGCTTGGGGAGTTTCTGAATCCAGATCCCCAGGAGGCTCTCAAAAGCAGATCCCTAAACTGGGGCCCTGTGCTAAAACATATTGTGAAAGGAACCTCATGACTCAAGTACGACATGTAGCCTGATAGTTTCAGCTTCATACGGTTAGAGGGCCGCCACGTTTCGGGGGGCCTTCAGTTCTTAAGGAAGATGGTCTTGGCAGGCGAGGTGCCAAAGCACAGAGCCTTTTGGCTTCCGGGCCCTAGTGTTTGGGGAGTAGGGTTTCGGGTTTAGGGTTCATGGTCGGGTTTAGGGTGTATTCGTGTTAGGGTTTCGGGTTTAGGGTTTAGTAGGGTTTAGGCTTTAGGCTTTATAGGGCCCAGGGTTGAGGGTTAAGTTTCTTCGTGTTTGGGGAGTGGGGACCTTCCATTTCAAACCCTAAAGCCCAAACCCTAAGCCCTAAACCCTAAGGCCCTACCAAACCATAGTAGCCTTAAACCCTAAAGCCCAAACCATAGGCCCTAAACCCCAATTTCGGTTTTGGGCTGCAGGGGCCTGAGCCTGAGCCAGGGGGACCTCAACATGGGAGTTTCCGAAAATTGGGGGTGCCTTTAAAGGGATCCTTAAAGGGCTCCTTAAAGGGATCCTATAAGGGTTCTATAAAGGGTTTAGGGTTTAGGAGTTTCCGAAAATTGGGGGGTACCTTATTTGGGGGTCCTTTTAATAGGGAGCCTATCATTTAGGTTGCTATACTAGGGTCCCCTATTTTCGGAAACTCCCACATGGTAACCCGAAACGCCGAAACCCTTAAGCCCTTTCAGTTCTAAGCCCACGTAACCCAAAGGGTCCAAGGAGTAGCATAGTGTATACTTTTGGGGTCCAAATACCTATTACCGACTGTAGTACCTACTATAATCGTACTTGGACCCTTTGTGTGGGGTTTGTGGTTTAGCATTTCGGTCCCTGAACCCTAGACCCTAAACCGACTCCGGCCGCTTTGCGCAGACTCACCCTCTCCACGGCCAAGAACCTCGGGGTGCTCAAGCGGGATGGCGTGTCCGGGGCTCAGCTTACCTTAACCACCCCGTGTAAAGGAACCTGGTCGTTGATATTGATATTGTCCCTTAGAGCTCAACCTTGGACCCTGAACTTACACCCTAAACCTGAGTTTGGATTGGAACCCTGTTTGGGTAGGCTATGGCGGGAGGGTTTGATATCAGCTGATAGGCCTGGACCTAGACCCCGGAGAGGATCGAAGAAGCAGATCCCTTAAGAATTTGTATGCTGTTTCCTATTAGGAAACTTTGTTTATGGCCGCACATGATACTAGATTGGTGATGCTCCTTTCAGAGCTGTTGAGGCTGAAAATTCCTTCTCGAATCCAGAGTGTGTACTGCAAAGGAGTCGTATACTAACTGTACACGCCCTCTGGAAAAGGACCCGAACTCAACGTCCCAAAAGCCTAAAGCCTTCGAGCCAAGACATGCTCCACTGCCTCGAGCGCAAGTACTAGAATCCTAAGCCCCGCTTAAACGTATGAAACCCTTTGAAACCCTGCCCACCTCTAAAAACCCTGAAAGAACCCTTGCAAAGAAACTAAAGCCCTCAAAAGCCTCAGCTGCTATCACCGGAAAGCCTGAACAGAACGAACTCCTCGTCCTTGATTCGAGGGGCGTTTCACTGAAACAGAAATACGGAGATAGTTCACGACGTATCCAGGGTTTAAGGTTTGCGAGGTTGGGGGTTTCTGGGGTTCACGTTTAATTCTTTTGGTCTAGGGTTGCGTGTTTAGGCTCTAGGGTTATCAAGACCGATGTATGACCCTTGTAGACACCACGAGCTTGTGATATATAGGGCTGAGCAAAAAGCATAGTATAATGCTATCCCGACGGTTAAAACAGGCTACTGCACGATCGCATGTAGCCCCGTACATACAAAAACTCTCCTAGCATCCTAAACTCGAACATAAACCCGAAACTCTAAACTCCAAACCCTGAACCCCCGATCCTACTAAACCCTAAACCCCTAAGGCGTATAAACCCTATAAGCCGTAAACCCTTACAGATAAATACGTCAATTTGTCCAGGCCTTCCCTGGTTGCCGCCGCCCTGCCCTTGGAGGCCCCGGCGTCTGCGCGGCGGCTGCTGAAACGCCTCCGGGCTCATACTATAGAGTTAATTTTGGTAAGGTTTGGGATTTTCATGGCGTTTTTGATGTCTGAATGATCTTAAAACCTATGCCCGCCTGTACCCGAAGCACTTGTCATATCATGGCTGCAAGAGGGGGTACCTTAAATCCTTCCCAACTCCGGTAACTGAGGCTGGCTTCTTGCACCTCGTTGCGAAGAGACCGTGTGCCCTGGCCTTGCCCACGTTTTCCTTTTTGGGGCTTTAGGGTTGTGGGTTTGCGAGTTTAGATCGGGTTTGTTTTCCAGTACGGCCCGGAAAAAACCTTATCATGGTTGTGGTTTCAAGGTTTAGACTTAAGAATTAAGGCTGGTGTGTCAGGGTGAGGGCTTCAGGGTTGTAATTATATCCTGATTTTTTTTGAATTTTAAGACTTAGCGGGAAATGTTGGGAGGATGTGTCGCTCAAATCTTGGAGCAATCTGCCTAAACTGGTCCGGGTACGTACCAGTCATGTGCACTCACTCCAAGCGGTCATGATTGCGTACCATTGCTACGATCCTAAACTGGAAGGCCAAGTATAGGGGCACCTTTTGGAATGTACACCCCAGACTTCAACCCTAAACCTCAAACAATCTCAAGCCACGTAGGCATGCGATGCGGCAGCTTCTCGCAGTGTTCCTATCGAGCCAGGCCTTAGGGCTCAGGGTTTAGGGCCTTCAAGGTTTTGGGATTTAGGTTTAGGGTTTTGGGTTTTGGGATTTCGGGCCTTGAGGGTTTAGGGTTCAGGTATTTAGTTTAGGGGTTAGGGTCGGGGTTCAGGGGTTGAGGGGTTTAGGGGTTTACGGATTCCAATCCAGCGACCTTTGCCGAGCAACTCCATGAGGGTTTGGGTTTGCACAGGTGATCTTGGTAGAAGAATAGATAAAAATAAATTTTGGGCTTCCCCATGTAGTTCCCCTGGGACCGCGTGAGTAACTGCTATAATAAGCCCTTGGAGGCTTATCGCTTTGTCAATCCAGACTTGAAAGTTTTGCAGGATGTTATAGGGACTTTTCAGGGTGTTAAAAAAAAGGCTTCTAGGTTTTACGGGGAGTTGGGCCTTTCGTAAGCATCAACTTATGACCTTCAAAAACTTTTATTCGGCTCATATACTGGTAACTTGTGTTTACGTACGTGCTTATTTGTGCAGTGAGATGTACTATGTATATACTTACATATATGTATATACTCATGTATATACACATAGATTTATGCATACATGCTAATGCACAAACAGAGCTCAGAATAATTGCCAAAAGTATCGCTTGTAGCCCCTATAACATGGTATTTTAGCCACAAACCTTAGGCCCCTAATTATATGGTCAGTATCGTCAGTATCATTACATATAGGGGGCTACCCTCTACTACTGCATACCCTAGATACCCACCATTACGGACTATAAGGGCTCTATGAAAGGGCATTTTGGGGTCCGGGTAGCGATCCGCTTATAATTAGGATTTGCAGCCTTCAAGGCGATTTCGTTGCCGGCCCTGTCGCGGGTTCCGCCCGTGGCCAAGGTGCGGAATAGGGTTTAGGGGTTGAAGTTGTTGGTCCAATTTTTGGGCTTAAGGTTTGGGGTCTAGGGTGGAAGTTTGGGGCTTAGTGTTTATCGTGCGTCAAGGCTTTGGTGCGCAGGGTTGAAGTTTTGGGGGCTTGTAAGGGCTAAGGGTTTCTGTTGCGGCTTGAAGTTTTAGGGCCCACTTAAACCCTAAGTCACCTACCGTTTTCGGGTTCCTTATGAGGTTGTTTATATAGGGTTTCTTCAACGGTGTAAGGGTACCCTTTACATGATAACTTGCACCCTTGAACAGAACCCTGAAGGCCTTAACGGAGAGCGTGTAAGCAAGAATAGAGGGTACTTGGGTTGCCTAGCTAGACCCTAAACCCTTTCTGCCCTCAGTTGTGCCCTAAGCCCAAAACCCGACCTGCAAGCTTGATCCCTGAGCCCAACCCTTGGCACCTGCTTCTAGGACCAATACTAGTGCTCCAAGTATACAAATAGTACCCGCTTTGGGTTCGAAAGCCGATAAATAGCACCTACCTCGGGCTATTTAGGATTGAACTGTTCGCAATATTGTTGTATATTCTTTATATTCTTCTTCTTCTTATTATTATTATTATCATTAGTATTACTACTATTGTTATTGTGTATATATATATATATGTGGTAATGAGGGGTCTCTATTGTCCAGTCGGGTTTCTTTAAGGGTTTCTATGCGGGGCTAACAGGGCTGTTGTAGAACAGCTTGAACAAGTAGTCCATAGGGTTCCATAGGGTTCCATATTGCAAGCGTTATAATATGACCGAAGCCCTATTCTAATTAGCTTGGTAGGGCCCCTACGAGGGGTTCCGGAAATATGAGGGATCCAGGCTTTACAGCTTCAAGCAAAGTACCTACGCCTGAATTAAACCGAAACCCTTATAGAATCTTCACAGAAACCGTAGAAATTTATCTTTTTAGGACTCTTGTCGAATTCTCGAACCCTTGTGGAACCCGTTTGAAGCAGAACGCTTAGGTCATCGCTTACATCACCGCGCGAACGGCCTCTGAGCGCTTGTTCCGGGATGTGGCAGAGAGCGCTGAGGCCCCGAAGCATTTTGGGGGGTTCGAATGTTAAGGGTTTTTAGGGTTTAGGGTTTTAGGGTTTTGGAGTTTTAGGGTTTAGGGTTTTAGGGTTTTGGAGTTTTAGGGTTTAGGGTTTTCGGTTTAGGGTTTTAGGGTTTTGGAGTTTTAGGGTTTTGGAGTTTTAGGGTTTTGGGGTTTTAGGGTTTTGGGGTTTGGGGTTTTAGGGTTTGGGTTTTAGGGCTTTCTGTCTTGCTTTAACAGGCTTGTAGGAGTCTTTCCAGGGTTCCGGTGAGGGTTCAAAAAGGATGCCCCCAGGGCCCGCAAAGGCCTTCCAAAATGGCATTAATGCAAGGGCTTAAATAGTTAGGGTTTAGGGTTCTGTTAAAGTGCTCGTTAAAGGGATACTACAAGGGTTCTATAAGGCATTTAGGGATATAGGGGCTTAAGTCATTACCAAAGCTTTTTTTTTGGGGGGGGGGGTCCTTTTCATAAGTATAGTATTTAATGGAGCCAAAACCCTATTCTAATTATTAAGGTCTCTATAGTATACTGGAGCCATGTAGTTTCAGGTCTACATGTCTGGCTGGGGAGGGATTGGCGGCTTGATGATGTTCATGTGGCCCGAGCCCTAAACCCTATGCCCTACGATGCCAATTCTGCTGGCCTTGAGGCCTTGCTTACTGTTCAGACTGTTGGGCGAGCAACAAGGGGTCGAAACAGAAAGCAACGCCAGCATGCATGACCCCTAAACCCTAAACATCTGCTCCTCCAAGACTTTCAGGCAAAAGAGCTCCCAGGAACCGGGAGCAGAAAGCGGCTGAGGGGGGAGTTCACCAACGGCACCCGCAGTTGTCGTGGATAGTCTGCCTAAAAGTCAACCCTAATCCTGGCAAAAGTACCCAGGGACTCCAATATGGGAGTTTCCGAAACTTAGGGATACCTTATTTTGGGGCCCTGATAATAAGGATCCTTCTGTTTAGGGTACTATAGTAGGGTCCCCTATTTTCGGAAACTCCCATATCCCTTAACTAAGGAATATACCCTAAATGATAGTCGGTTCCCTAATATGATTTGAGGGATGTTGGAGTCTCTGGGTACAGGGCCGTCGGGTCTACATCGGCCCGATTCATGGCAGTTCTGGGTTTCGGGTTCAGGTTTTGGGCTTCGAGGGATCTATGCTGAATCTACCAAACGGCGTCCCACACTCGTTTTTTGGGCTCCTGCCAGGGAATACAATCGATCCTCGACGAGGAGAGGCAGCGACGTTGAAAGTTCAGGTTTAAGGGTTCAAGGTTGAGGCTTTGCCCTGCGAGGTTCAGGCTGACGGATTTAGGGTTGAGGGCTGAGGGTTTTCTTGGGGTTCGAGCTTAGGACTGTCAGTTCACGTTTGAAAACAGCTGGATTGTTCGGGTTTAGGCTGACGGACTCGATACAGGGAACTCCAGAAAGTTGGAATATGGTTTCATGGTAGGATACCTTATAATTTACCATAAAGGGTTTAGGATAATCATATTCCAACTTTCTGGCTTTTACCTTAACCTTCTACGTTGTTTGGCTTATGTCTGACTTGACTACTCGGAACATCGGAAGATTTACAAAGTTAGGAGTCCTGCGAGGTGTAAAAGGGTATAGGGTTTAGGGTTTACGGTTTGGGGTGAGGATTTGGGATTTAGGGTTTAGGGTTTAGGGTTAGGATTTGGGATTTAGGGTTTAGGGTTTAGGGTTAGGATTTGGGATTTAGGGTTTAGGGTTTAGGGTTAGGATTTGGGATTTAGGGTATAGGGTTTAGGGTTTGGTACTTTCGAAGTTTTCTTCCTCGCCGGGGTGGACGCTCGGCGCTTGCTTGCTCCGTGCAGAGGGGGGAGGAATGATTGCAGCGGCAAGTTGCGCTTGAACGTAATATACCTACACCTTGGACTACTCGTGGCTCTAGGCATTTTAAACAGCGATAGACCGTGCTGCACAGCTCCGTTCGCTGTGCATTCGAGTTATGGCAGTAGAAGTTAAGTGTTTGGTGGTTTAGGGATGTTTAGGGTTCATGGGCCGTAAGCCCTGAACCCTAAATATTTCATAGGGACTGATAAAACCTGACTTCGGCACCCCCACGAAGTTGGGGATACAGGCGTAAGGCTTCGGGTTTATCGGGTCTTGGGATACAGTAGTTATATTTAGGCTCTGAACCTGGCAAATCCTGAAGCTGCCATAGCCCAAACAGTATACCACCCTAAACCCGATTTCATAAACCCTGTCCCACAAAAAAAAGCCGCCACTCGAAACTCTAAAGCCGTAGATAACACACAGACACACAGACCACCATCGACAATATGGGGCTTGATATGTCTAGTGGGCTCTTTGTGTATGTATCCCAGACCCCAAACCCACAAGGCACAATGTCCCGGCAGCATTTCAAGAAGTCCTGAGCTATTTAGGTATCCTTTGAATGATTTGCATTATTTGGTGCCGAAATGATGCCGGGGTGCTCCTGCAATAATGTTCCCATGTTGTCCCAATGTAAGTATGGTAGGATATACCCCACAAGCCTATGCTCTAATCAAATAATACAGTCCCTAATCATGCGAAAACGAGATTCAAAACATCGACTGTAGAAGCCGTATAAACATCTGTAAGAGGCAGGGTGCATCTATACTATCATTATGGAATAAGATCCCAAAAGACCTTCCCTACTATGGTTTTCAGAACTTAATTTGTGGATCCTCTTGGTAACAAGCCCTATTCCAACTACTTAGGGCCGTATGTAAGGGTTTCTGAGTACCGCACGAAAATGCCAGCACAGGTACGGGCCGTTGTGGCCACCCGTTCTGAAGCACCAAAGTTGCAAATGGGGCTAAGTGAGGATTTGGGATTGGGGCGTAGGGTTTGGGTGTAGAGCTCAGGGCTGGGGGGACGTGAACTTCAGCTCCTGTGTTCGGTGTTGAGTGCCGGGATCAGGTTACTTTTCTATTCAGAAATGACTCGGCTTCTCTGTCCTGGTAGTATTGTAGGCATCACACATCGTCCGAAGATATACTTCCCGTGACATCAGCGAGATGCCCCAAAGGACAAGAAAAATCAAAAAGCCAGGCAGGCAAACCATCTGCAGCTGTTTCTAGAGCCGGACTAATGGCTGTAAATGAGGTTTGCAGGACTCGACCTGCTACAGAAAATCGCAGAGGGCGCAAATCCTAAGTCTTAAGCCCTCAACCCCGTATCAATGAACATAGCTACCAAGACTTCATGAAGCTAAGCCTTCTAGAACCTGAACATCACATGCAAAATGAGGCGTACCCTAAGAAATGTAAACCATTATAGAAATCCCATAAGCAGCAAATCCTACATAAGCCTAAACCCTAAAGCCCGTAAGCCATAATCCCTACATAAGCCTAAACCCTGAAACCCATAAGCCATAAGCCCTACATAAGCTTAAACTCTAAAACCCATAAGCAGCAAATCCTACACAAGCCTAAACCCCTAAAGCCCATAAGCCATAAGCCCTACATAAGCCTAAACCCTGAAACCCATAAGCCATAAGCCCTACATAAGCTTAAACTCTAAAACCCATAAGCAGCAAATCCTACATAAGCCTAAACCCTAAAGCCCATAAGCAGCAAATCCTACATAAGCCTGAACCCTAAAACCCAGAAGCAGCAAATCTTAAACCCCTTGAAGCCCTATAGATCCCCTATAGGAACCCTTAAAGGAACCCTTATAGATCCCTTCTAGGAGCCCTTAAAGGTACCCTCATAGATCCCCTATAGGAGCCCTGAAGGAACCCTCACAGATCCCTTCTAGGAACCCTTAAAGGAACCCTCATAGATCCTATAATTCTGCAAGCTCCTAAGCCCCAGAAGCCCGAAGGCTTAAACCCTGTAAGCCCTACCCGGAATAGCCTACCTTTTAGATCCTCTATGGGAACGGTTTAGGGTTTAGGGTTTAGGGTTTAGGGGTTTAGGGTCTAGGGTTTAGGGTTTAGGGGAACCCATAAGGGAACCCTCATAGATCCTAAAGTCTGCTGAGGATTGTCGCGGCGGACACCGGCTCCGCTTTCACACGTGAGGCCCTTCAGGAGCTGCCCAGGGGAGATCTTTTGGGGGTTCCTTTAAAGGGATCCTTTAAGGGTTCCTATATGGGTTCTATAAAGGGTTTAGGGTTTAGGAGTTTCCGAAAATTAGGGGTACCGTATTTTGGGGTCCTTATAATAAAGATCCTATTGTTTAGGGTACTATATTCGGGTTCCCGATTTTCGGAAACCCCAATGTAGGGTTGCTACGGCTGATGATAAATCCTGCATTGCCCATAATATAGAATACACGATAATTCCCATAGTTCAGGGTCCTTAAGGTAATGCAGGATTTATATCATCAACAGTATAACTGTAGTATTCGGCTGGTATTGTTCCTTATGGGGTTCCATTTAGGGTTTAAGGAAATAATAGAGGGGGTTAAGGGTTAAACTTAGCGTTTAGGGTCACCTGGGGGTTCCAGGAGGGTTCAGGGCCATAGGGTCCGGGGCATAGGTTTCCTCACAGGCTACTAAGGATTCTGCTGGGGTTCCATGGATTATCGGGTTTTAGGGTTGGTAGGGTTTGGGGCTGGATTTAGGGTGAGGGGGGTTTTGGGTATATGGTTTAGGGCTTTCGGGGTTCAAGCAACCCGAAGTGGGTCGTGTTATAGGCATTGACATTGCAAAGCGAGTCCTGTTTTAAATCTAGAGCACCAAAACTTGTACACTTGGAGCCTGAGGGTTGGGGGGGGGGCTTTGGGGCGTAGTTGCTTCCAGGGTCTTGGTGCTTTATGGGTTTTGCGGCTCAGGATCAGCATGAGGTTTATGTGCCGAGAGGGTACATATGTACTCTCCTTGTGTGGAACTGGACTGACTGTGCTGGCTTTATGCGTTTGCATAGTCGCAGTACGTCTGCATTCTTTGTGGAGGAGGGTTGCGCGACGTGGTGTCTAGTTGTGCCGTGACAGGCTGGACTCGATTTTGTCAGGGGCCGATGCTCGCTTCGAATTTTGCTCGGTGGGAGGTGTCAGGGTTTACCATTCAGGTTTTAGGTTTTATTGTGTAAGATTTAGGGTTTGGAGTTTTGGGTTTTGGCACGGTGTGGGGTTCAAGAGTGCGGCTCTATAGGGTGAACCTGGAATATTGGATCCCATGAACGCAAACTCATCCCGCCAAGCATTTCCAGGAAGACCTTGCTGATGTACGACAAGTCATCCAAAGATGGCTCCATGCAACTTTTCAGCAAGGGAAGCGCAAACTTTGAGGCTTCCCACAATGATGGTATCAGTTAGAAGCTGCCCCCATCCTGTAATAGTGGTATAATAGGAATATAATAGGGCCCTAATATAATCATATATAATCCTTATAGTCACTATTACAGAGTGGGCGCAGATTCTAAGGTATCAGATAAGCAAAACTTCCGCAATAAGACCTTCACTGATGAAGGGTACATCTTTCCCTTTTTCCGCGCACTTAGGGCAAAAGAGTTCCTTCTTTGGATCTGCAGGTCGAAGGCCTTAGTTTTGGATTTAGGGGGTTTAGGGTTTAGGGTGTTTAGGGTTTTAAAAGCTTAGGTTGTTTGGCATGAACTCTTGGGCTGTAGATTCCGAGCTCAAGGTTAAACCCTAAAGCCAACACTCATAACACAGCAATCCGCTCCTTTACGTACGGGGAAGGCTAAAGCAACCCTGCATCCCTAAACCCCACTTGGAGGGGCAGGGGACCTAGTAAGTAGGTTATAACTAGGGTTATAATTGGGGTAACTCCATTTAGGGTACTGATAACTCTACTTATAACCTACTTACTAAGTCCCCTGCCCTTCCAAGTAACAGGGCCAAAGAAGGCCCGAACCCAAGATGATAGACCCGAACATGGCAAAAAGAGGCATGCAGCCCTAAAGCCCTAAATGGGCGTTTCCGAAAATGAGGGGTACCTTATTTTGGGGTCCTTATAATAAGGATCCCACTATTTAGGGTCCCATATTATGGCCCTCTATTTTCGGAAACTCCCAAATCATACCAGGGCCAGGAAGCTCGACCCACGACACTCGAAGGTAATTGATCAAGACCGGCTCTGAATTTTCGCTGGCAGTTGCATAACAGGTGTGAGTGCACCAAGCGTTCAGGCCGCCTGAAACCCTCCATAAGTACAGGTTTGCAAGCAAAATCCTAAACACTTATAAACCCTAAACCCTAAGCTTTACAAGGTAGTCGATTCCCACAGTAGAAACACAAGACATGTCCAGACGCGCTAGGATTCTCAAGCCCCGAAATCCCCAAGTCCCATAAACAAGACGGGGACGTTATCAACCCAAGCCCTAGCCACAACCCTAAATCCCGCATAGGATCCTTAGACTTCCGGCAGCACCTAAACCCCGAAACCCGAATCGAGCCCTAAACCCCTCAACCCTAATAGGGTTTAGGGTTTAGGGTTTAGGCTGACTTAGGGTTCAGAATATAGGGTCCCTCAACCCTTAGCATCTACGACAAATCCCAAGCTTGCAGAAGCTCTCACACGCTTGCCCAGGATCCCAGCACTCCCGACGAGCCCGGAGTGTCTTGGCCGGTTTTCAACTATGCGGAATCGGAGCAAGGAGGGTTTGGGTTTTAAGGTTTTGTGTTTAGGGGTTATAGGGCTTAGGTTTTCGTTGGTTCAGGTTTTTTAGTTTAGGGTGGGGTGTAGTGTTTTGGTTAAGGGGTTCGGACAGGGTTTAGGTTTTTGTTGGTACAGTTTTTGCTGGCTTGCTCAGTGGTATGCTTGTTAAATGCCTAACACAATAAAGTTACTGACTGGCTCAAAGACGGAGATGCTTTGTCCGGTGGATCATTGCTCAATGGCACCACCTCTTGACTTCGGATGCACATGCGCCCAAAGCTTGGGACCACCACGGTGATTGCCAAAGCCATAAAACCTAAACTTGGCCCTAAACTCCTTCAGCCCGCCTAACCCTAAAAACCCTAAGCTAACCGTAAATCCCAACACCTCACTCCCCCTAAACCCTATACTCGGCCCTAAACCCCCTAAACTCCAAACCCAAACCGCCCTAAACCTCCTACACCCGCCAAACCCTAAACCTTAAACCCAAACCCTCCCAACCCTAAACCCTAAACCCAAACCCTCCCAAACCCCCCAAAGCCCCTAAACCCTAAACCCACCCCCCCCCCCCCCCCCCCTAAACCCCCTAAACCCTAAACTCCCTAACCCTCAAACCCTAAAACCCGAAACCCTCCAAACCCTCCCAAACCCCTTATAGTAAAAGCCAGAAAGTTGGAATATGATTATCCTAAACCCTTTATGGTAAATTATAGGGTATCCTACCCTGAGACCATATTCCAACTTTCTGGAGTTCCCCCTAAACCCTAAACACCGAGCTGCGGCCCGAAGAACACAGAGCTCGGCGGACTGCGGCGCGTCAGGTCGCTAGCGCATGCGCTGATGACGGCTTTGAAAACCTTCAGGAACCTTAGCGGTTTGGGGTTGATGGTTTAGGGGTTTTAGGGTTTAGGGGTTTAGGGTCTAGGGTTTCAGGGTTTTGGGCGCTTGAGGGTTTAGGGGTTTTGGGGTTTAGGGTAAGCACCGCAAAACAGGACACAATGCAACTGGAACTCTCGAACCCGATAGTAATTAAAGCAGAAGCGGCTTAAGCCCTGATGGCGCTAATGGTTTTGCATCCCAGGTGCAATGCGAGGTTTCCGAGGATGCTGATACCCAGCGAGCAGTGGACCGTTACTTTGAGGCGCTGATGTTCCCCAAGCATAGGTGTCTAGAGTTCTGCAGGGATTGGGGTTCGTTGAGAAGATGGAATACTATACAGGCCTTAATAATTGGAATAGGGCTTTGGGGCCCGTTATACCATAATAGCTAGAGTAAGGAACCCCAAAATAGTATAGGTCATTATTTAGTCCCGTATATCATAGTACCCTTATAGATTTCTGATGGCAACCGTTATAAACCCCTTTAAAGGAATCCCCAAAATAGTATAGGTTTTGTTTTAGGCCCGTATATGAAGGGTTTAGATTTTAGGGTTCAAACTGAGCATGTCGGGTTCAGTCTGGCAGGGATGAGAGTTAAGACGCCCCGCAGCCTGCATGTCAACACAGGCCCAAGCCTAAAATCCGACATTCTACATCATACATCCAAAGCCCGACACTCTACCTGTAGGCTTATACCCCACCCCTTTTAGGCGATCTGCTTGTTTCTATACAGCGGATCCTAACCATAAATACTAGGTATCCTAAGAAAGGGGTAGGGCATGAGCCTACAGGTAAACTCCTAGCCCGGCATTTCACAGACACGATAAAGTAAAAGCCAGAAAGTTGGAATATGATTATCCTAACCCTTCTATGGTAAATTATAGGGTAGCCTACCCTGAAACCATATTCCAACTTTCTGGAGTTCCTTGTAGACCCAAACCACAAACCACCAAGCCGCCAAACCCCAAACCCGACCTGAACCCTGAAAAACCTGCTTTTTTAGGGCTCCTGTTTATGATTTCTCTATAAGTCCTAAAAAACGTAGGTCACTCGGGGTTACCTATAGGCTCATACCCTACCCCCTTTTTTAATTTTAAGATACCTACTTTTCTATATCGGAGATCCTAACCATAAAACCAGGTAACCTAAAACAGGGGTAGGGTATGACCCTCTAGGTAAGATACACCCTACTTGGAAGGGCAGGGGACTTAGTAAGTAGGCTATAAGTAGACTGACAAGTACCCTAAATGGAGTTACCCTAATTATAACCCTACTTATAACCTACTTACTAAGTCCCCTGCCCTTCCAAGTACGACCCTAAACCCTTAACCCTAAACCCTACAGCCTAAAACCCTTAAAACCCTAAAACCCTAAACCCTAAAACCCTAAAACCCTAAACCCTACACCCTACGAGCCCTACAAAAGCCCCGAGCAGAAGCTTTGCCGGCACGCCAGGCCAACGAGAATTTCCGTGGTGTGGCCAGCCAAGAGCAGGAGTCGCATGGACTCCTTTGTGTTCGGTTTAGGGAGGAAGGTTTATCATTTAGAGTTTTAGGTCTTAGGTCTGCTATTCGGGTGCATGGACTCCTTTGTGTTGGGTTTAGGGAGGAAGGTTTGGCGTTTAGAGTTTTAGGTCTGCTATTAGGGTTTAGAGTTTAGGTTTGGAGTTTATAGGGTTTTGGGTTTAGGGTGTTGGGTGTGGGTTTGGGCTTTAGGGTTTGGGTCCAGGTTTCATGCGATTTCTTTCTGGCGCTTGGTTCCACAAGGGTTGATGTAGGATTCTGATGAATCTACCCTCTCGCCTTTATAGGTACTACACTCGCGTCCCTTGCCGGGACACAATTTACCATCGGGATCTGTAGGGTTTTGGGTGGGAAGGGATTTCATTCAGCTTCTTTTACGCGGAATGTACTTGGGCCGGGTTGTTTAAGTGTGTCTAAGGACATGCGAGAATTGTGTGTTTTCTTTGCTTTTGACGTCGTATGAAGCATACTCAAGGAGCTTGAGCTAATGGATTGCTGTACTTCAGCAGTAAGAGTGCGCTTCGTGTGGCTTCCACCTCCTTTGCAATGAAAGAGGGTCTTCGGTTTCGGGTTGAGGGTTTGAGAGTTTTAATGGTTGAAGGGGGTTTGGGGCTTGAGGGGTTCGTGTCTAGATTGCACATGATTAGGGCTTTGCTGTGCGGAGTCAGGAGCATGTCTTTGACGCCTATTCACGTGGCTTGGACTTGCCTGTGAGGGTTTTCGACAAAATCATCGGGAGCTTCCCTAGGACCCAGAGTAGGGCCTTATTCCCTTTTTGAGGGTTTCGGTTCCCTTATAACCCCCTTTAAACCAAAAAGGGCACCCTTTTTGTTCCTACTTTACTCTTAGGTCTAGTTCCCTGTTTCAGAGTTTCGGGTTCAGGGTATCTGCTTTGGAGACATCACGAGACCAGAGGGTTCGCCAATAAAGTATAGGTCTTGCGTGGGTTTCTCAGCTGGTTAGGTAGCCATACGATGGGAACTCCTTGATTACTGGGTCTTGTCTACATTTTGAAGATCCTATATATATATGTGAAGGTTTGTACGTAAGGTTTCAGGGTTCAGGGTTTTTTTGAAGCACACACAGCTGTTGTGCGGCCGCCCAAGGTTCCCTCGCCATTGCATGTCAATGTACGGCCAAAGCCTCCTTCATGGCCACATACCCACCCTAAACCCTAAACCCTAAACCCTAAACCCTAAACCCCATGAACTCCTAAGCCCTGAACACTAAAGCCCGAACTCCCAAAAGCCTTTGCTGCAACCCTAAACGCATTGCGCGAACTTAGGAGTTTGAATGCTGAATATTATAGTCTTCCTGATAGAATCTCGAAAGGTCTAGAGATTTGTGAACCCTTCCACACCCCAAGAACCCCAGGATATGGCCCTGCACCCGAGAAAAAACCCCCAAGACTCCTTGCCTTCGGTAATTTAGGGTTTAGGGCTTACGTTGACCCCGAATAACCTACCTTTCTAAGGACTTATATAAAGAAATCATAAAAAGGAACTGTAAAAAGGTAGGGTATTCAGGGTTAAGGTTTAGGGTTTAGGGTCGCTCAGTAGTATAATATATACAGAATTCATAATAAGGAACGCTAGAAGGGTAGGCTATTCAGGGTTAAGGTATATAGAGTTTAGGGTAGGAGTTCAAGAGCTCCCTGTACCCCAAAGCTACCTGCAGCCGAGGCCTGCAGCGGTGTCGGGCAGACCTTCTGGAAGCTCTCAAAAACGGCGCCATGGCCCACTCATCAAAGCTCCATAAGTGGCTCCTAATTACAGGGTTCCATAAGGGATCTATGGGGGTTCGAGGGTCTACCTAGGTTCCGGGGTAGTACCCTTTTGCCGTTTCTGTTTTGGGGTCTCCAAAGTAAGTAGGCAGTGCTATGCGGAAAAATGATACCCTTATGATTACCGGCCTATTCAGGAACCTAAGGACCTGCTGTTGATGATATAAATCCTGCATTACCCATAATAAGGAATATACTTTAGTTCCCATAGTTTAGGGTCCTTAAGGTAATGCAGGATTTATATCTTCACCCTAAACCCTAAACCCTATAGATCCCTTAAAGGTGCCCTTAGAGATCCCTTTAAAGGAACCCTTAGGATTTATATCATCAGCCGTACTGAAACAGTGAAGTGCTTGCAGGATATCGGGGCTGAAGTTCACTCCCCTACGCCCTAAACCTGAAACGCCCGAAACCCTAAAACCCTGAAGCCCAAACTGAGCCCTGTAACCCTAAAGCCCTATACCCTAACACCCGTAACCTCCCGAAGGACTACTGTACAAGTTTGAAGTTCGGAGTTGAAGTATAAGGTCGCGAAGGGACGTTCTATTTACTGTTCAGGTTCTGCGGTTTAAGTCTGGCCGGGGTTCAGAAAGGGTTGCCAGAATTAGTGTTGAGATAGGCAGAAGGATGGAGCCACGTTTGTCGATTTGCTTGATTTGTTCAGGCTTCCCTGAACGCTGCACCATATTATGACCACAATGTGCGCAACCCTAAATGCTAAACCCTAAACCCCCTTTTTCAAAGCCCCCAAACCCTGTCTTCCGTAAGCCCAAACCCGAAGCGCTGAACCCTAAATTCGAGGTGCGTGGCTTGCGAGAGTTTATGGATCCTATGGCTAGTTTTACTATAATTTGTTTAGGCACGTGGTGCTAGGGTTTAATAAGGTTCAGGGTTTCATGCAGATACTAAGTAAATTCTTCAACATGTCAGCCTGATTCCCCCTAATGTGCTAGCCAGCTTTGCTGTTGAATGATGCTGGCTAAAGGCATTGTGTCATGCACCCCCAGCCGATCTCAAACACCACAACTGCCGAACTCCAAATAAGGCCTAAGCCGCCCGAAGGCCTCTTTACACCCAGAGCATCCCTTCCAGCGAGAAACACTTATGAACAGAAGCTACTGAAGGAATAGCACCGGACTTCCCCCCTACCCACCACAGCTCTCTTGCTGTGGAGGCGTCTGTTTCGTTTGCCTTGCGGCTGTCTTCTGCACACCATGAGCCTTGCACACTTGTAAAGAAAGCCCGAAATCTCTAAAACCTGAAACCCTTGTTACAGGAACCCTCCATGAGCCCTTGCAGAAGCCTTTAAACTCCCAAATCCTAAACCCGAATTAGAGGAATCTCTACAAGCGGCCTTCACAAGCAGCCTGGTTACAGTTCGAAGCTCTCGAAGTCCGCGCCGTGCAACTGAGGCCTCCATCCTGAGCATCGAGATGCCCTGGTGTAGCCTGGCTTTGCTTTTTTGCTTTATGCAAGTGCGTCTTTAGTTTATTTTATTTTTTTCTGGTCTTGGTCGTGCGATTTAGGGCTGTGTTTTTCTGCGCGGGGTTTCTTGGTGTTTTTGAGCTTTAAGCGGCTTTAGGCTTCTTGGGGTTGCTTTAGGATTGAGATTGGAGAGCGTGCCAAAGTCCCAAAGCCTGCCACCCTAAAGCCCACAAGCAGAGGAAACTCTCCCTATACTCTCCAAGGTCGTGTTTTTATTTATGCTGGCTAAAAACACATTGCGGACAAGACCTTGCAAGAAAGAAGCGTGCAGGCAAACGCTAGCGAAGCCTTTCACAGGGGTCGCCGTGAGGATAAACGGGGGTTGCGTAGGTGTACTGGGTTCTGTTTCGTTGAACAGTGTCCTTATGCTTGTCTTGCCAACGTCAAGCCAGACGTGCGCAAGCCAAAACCCTATTCCCCAAACCCTAAACCTCAGAAACCCTAACCACAAGCCCCCAACCCTAACACCTAAACCTCAAACCCGTAAACCTAAGGCTTAGGACCTCTGTAGGGCCACTGGCCTCTGAGGTACCATCCTTTCGACAACGACCTTTGCTTCAAGCAGAAGCCGCCTGGGGAAAGCCGGGGTGCCATTGATCGCAAGGGCAAGGCCGGCTAAGACGTGAAGAACGGTTGCTAGGACCCAGAGTAGGGCCTTATTCCCTTTTTGAGGGTTTCGGTTCCCTTATAACCCCCTTTAAACCAAAAAGGGCACCCTTTTTGTTCCTACTTTACTCTTAGGTCTAGGTTGATAGATGACGTGCACAAATCGACAAGTGTACCGAGTTCCAGAATTTTGGGGGCTTGTGGCTTGAGGGTCGGTTTGAGGTTTAGGGACCACGGTTTTTAGGGTTTAGGGTCGGATTTGGGTGAGTGTGTGCACAGATCTCCTTAGGCATTGAGGGTTTAAGGTTTAGGGTTTAGGGGTTCTTTGGGTTTAGGGAAGACCGGTAAAACACAAGTCGCTTGGGTTTCATGTTCTGGGTGGGGGGCATTGTTGCTGAGCGAAGATTTCACACATAGTGTGTTTGTTCTTGGTTTGTTATTAAGAGCACGTCTGTAGGTTGATTCATACTCCTGCCTACATCTGAGTTTCATGTGGTTGCTTATCTATGTAAGTATACATACACACATAGAACTACAGCATCTGATGCCAGGCAAAGAAGGACCGCTACACCACGCAGGAACTCCAGGTGCGATGCGCAGCTGAAAAAGCATCGGTTGGGGTTGGGGTAGTATCGGATGGGGGCCAGAATAATTAGAATAGGGTTTTGGGTCCCGTTATGCCGTTATGCTATGATTATAGCAAGCAACCCCCAAAATAGTATTGGTATTTTTTTTATTCGGCCCCTATGGTACTGGTGGCACAAAGATTCAAACGGTACGTGTATGTGTGTCCTTTGATGTTTCGTCTGCTAGGGTTTCTGTTGCAGGGAGCAAAATCAATGTAACAGGATTCTTGTACGAGTTTGCTCTGGGTAGTTTGTTTCACGATTGTTTTAATTGTTTCTCGACTAACGTATTGGGTGTATAGTATCGCACCAATTAGCCGGAGATTGTAAGAGGTCACGTTATTCAGTTTAGAATGCATGTGTTTCGGGGTTTATGGATAAGGGTGTGTGATAATCTAATTTTAGGCTGATCGTATAGAGCCCTAAGGCTTGAGGTTGTTGGGTGGTCTGGGCGTGTTAGGTTAATTAAAAGGCTTCGAGTTGTAGGGTGTTGGGCTTTGGTTTTCAGGATTTGGGGGTTTAGGGGCTTTGGGTTTGGGCCGTTCACGAATCGAAATGCCCCTCTTGGTTATGTCGTATGGCAGCGAGGGAGGCTGGTACCTGCCCTGAGATCCTCCTGTTTTCGGGCTTGGGTGGAGGAGTGTTTTCGATTCATTCATCCGTACTATAGGGGCCCTAAACCCTAAACACTAAACCCTAAACCAATTACCAAGGCTATTTTGGGGGCTCCTTAGACCATGTTTTAGTATAATGGGCCTCATAGTCTCAATATGAAGGCCCCTACAGTACATTATGGAACCCTACCTATAGATCCCCTATAACTCTATACGCCCCCTTTAAAATAGCCCCTGTTAAAAATTATTAAGGCCCCTTTAAAGGAACCCCTGTTCTAACTATTAAGGGCCCCTATTGTAAGTTTGGGTCTCGGGGAAGCCTTGGGTTAAAGTGTTGTTGTGACCTTGCTTCCGGTGAGGGCTTTAGGGTTTAGGGTTTAGGGGTTTAGGGTTTAGGGTTTAGGGTTTTAGGGTTTAGGCTTTAGGGTTTAGGGTTTAGGCTTTAGGGTTTAGGGTTTAGGCTTTAGGGTTTAGGGTTTAGGGGGAGCGGTGTTTGATCGCATTATCTGAAAGTTGGATACTTGGCATAGAATCCTAAGCGCAGAGCCTTGCCCCGAAGAAGGAGGGCCACAAGCAACAACGCCAGAGCAACCCTAAGCCCTCAGAGTGCAAACCTCAACCCTATAGCTTAGAAGCTGCCCCCACCCTGTAATAGTGGTATAATAGGAATATAGTAGGGCCCTAATATAATCCTATATAATTCTTTTTGTCACTTTTACAGGGTGGGGGCAGCTTCTAACCTATAGCCCTTAAACCAGGGGCTGAACCTGAGCTCAAAGCGAAACCCTGCCCCTTTAGTGCCAGGCCGCTCACACAGCATACCTGGCAGCCGCCAAGGCGGCAGAGAACGCGGTGCAGCAGGCAAGTTTGTGTGCATGAGGGTGTGTCTGTGTGTGCAGTTGTGTGGGCTTTCACATTTGGGTTCCTGGGAGCGAGGCTTCATGATGATGGTCTCGCTTGCTGCCTGTCCGAAATTCTGTCCCTCCACGGGACTTTCAAGCTTTTCGGTCATTCTTCAGCATGTGTCAATAGAGCACAGTCGGCCCAGACTTTTATCGCATGCTTCCCTGACCTGGTTGGCTTCTTAAGCCCCCATTCTGCCATTCCGCCAGAGACGGTGCAGCTTAGATGTCAGGGTCATGGTTACTGGTGTTGGGTTACAGCACTGTAGCGGGTTTGGGATCTGGCTTGAGGTTCTGAACCAATTGTCAAGGACCCAAGTGATATATAGTCCCTCTCGAGCGGTTTGCTTCCTGTTTCTCAAATATAGTCCTTCTCGCGAGGTTTGCTGGCTGTTTCTCAAATTTGTTACTCCTTTTCGAGCGGTTGGCTTCCTGTTTCTCAAGTCCTCTAGTCCCCTTTGAGCGGTTCGCCCCTGTTTCTCAAATCCTCCACGTACTGTAAGGTACCCTAAACCTTTTATAAATCTTAAACCCTGAACCCAAAACCGGCAGGGTAGTCGCTTTTGGGCCTCTGAGAAGCTTGAGAGGCCTTGCAGCTTCTCTGCGTGGAGCTGAGTAGCCGCCTGGCAAGCATTCCAAGAGGGCCCGCTTAGGCTTACTAAAGGGATCTATAAGGGTTTCTATCAGGGTACTATATGTCAAAGGGGAAAAGGAGGGACCCTTAATAAGGACCCCTAGGTTTATACCCTTAATATAGCCTTTATATAGCCTTGATATACCCATTATATAGCCCATTATAGGGTAGGGGTCCCCATTAAGGGTCCCTCCTATTCCCCTTTGAATATGGGTAGTTCTTTAACTTAGGGTCCCTTCAGGTGGTGTTTTTTGCAAGTAAGGGTGCGGTTCCATTTTTCGGACCTGAGCACACTATCCCGCAAACCCTGGACACACTCCATAGATCCTTTAGCTACGGTAGTAGGTTCTATATTGCGGAGAAGGCATCGGTTAAAGCCAAAAAACAGAGTAGG
Organism: Symbiodinium sp. CCMP2592; assembly: GCA_905221615.1. NCBI lineage: Eukaryota > Dinophyceae > Suessiales > Symbiodiniaceae > Symbiodinium > Symbiodinium sp. CCMP2592. The sequence continues at coordinate 492,519 of CAJNDT010000813.1, read as the reverse complement.
GTCCAAAGTCCAAATATCAGGAGCCTTAAAGGAAGCTTTTTGTTTTTTCACCCGGGGTCTGCATTGTTTGTGTGCTCGGAGCCTGAGGAAGCGTTTGCAGCAGGTTTTAAGGTTTAGGGCTGATTGAGTTTTGTGGTTTGTTGTTTTCGAATTTCAGGTTTGCATCCCTAAAGCTTAGACGCTAAACCCAACCCCGCCTTCGCTTACAGAGCTGTTGGTGTTTGGGCTTTGCGATCCGTTTTACGGGGAACTGGTCTCGCTCTTGAGATGCTCCCGCAATGTAGACAAGTTTCTGGTTTTTAGCAGGGAATGGTGAAATGGGTCCCCACTTTAGGAGTCCCCATAAGCCTTAACCCATCTAAAACCCCTAAACTAAGCCGATGAAGGTCCCGTATAGTCACAGTAGTCCGACCCTAAGACCCGAAACCCATCTAAACCCCCACTCTTTACTAAAGCGACCCATGAAGAACCGAAGATCAGACGTCGGATATCACGTGAGATTGGTATGGCTTTGGGGGTGGGGGCTTACGATTACACAGCTCATGCAGTATACCTGGACCCTAAAGAACCTTCCTTTTGGGGGTTCCTTATTATGATTTCTTCAAGTCCTTAAAAGATAGTCAGAATTGGACTTGGCACGCTCTTCTTTCAAGCAGACTCGCCTCTGGCTCTGGATAAGCCTCGCCCATGGGTTTAGCTTAGGGTTAGAGTTTCACTGCACACCAAGAATCCAAGATCCGAGACCTTAAATTAAACCTAAACTGTTTAAGGTTTAGGGTGAAGTCCATAAGCCTAAACGCGAGGATTCATTGATTGGATTTGGGGAAAGGTTTCCACCAGGACCCTCTAAAGCCCCCATGGGTATTTAGGCTCTCAGGATAGTCGGAGGCTTCCTGGGTATTTGGGGCGTAAGGTTTAGGGTTTAGGGTTTAGGGTTTAGGGTTTAGGGTTTAAGGTTTCGGAACCCTAAACCTCAAACCGTGTGCAGGGCAGTGCAGGGGCTTGGAGTGCGATGCTGCAGAGATTTACTGGTCTGGGGCCTTATGTATGGTTATGGGCCTCAAAGTAAGTAGCCGTAGGCCCTAAAGTCTACACTTTAACCCTACTTGGAAGGGCAGGGGGCTTAGTAAGTAGGTTATAAGTAGAGTTATAAGTACCCGAAATGGAGTTACCCCAATTATAACCCTACATATAACCTACTTACTAAGTCCCCTGCCCCTCCAAGTACAGAACCCTAAACCCTAAACCCCAAACCTTAAAAAAAAAACAAACCTTAAGGAACCCCTACAGAACCCCAAACCCCCTACAGTCTCACCGTTAACCCTACAAGAATGAACCCAAAGCCTGCTTCAACTTGCTTTGTGAGGCCACGTGGAGACTTTGCGGGGGACAATCTGCGCAGCAGAGGCGAGGACAAAACGGTAAAGCGGCCGAGATCGCCGAAAGCTAGTTGCCAGCCAGATTTGGCTAACGGCTTCCCCAAAAGAATCACTGTATATTCAGCAATTATATGCCTTGTGATGGATTATGCGGATTTTTTGGACCAGCTGTATGCGCTAGCATTAAATTAAAGCTTAAGCCCAGCGCGGCATCAACCGGTGCTGCTGTCTTATTCGATGAGTGGCATAATGGTGGCTTGACCCATCATCAAAACGTATACCCGAGCCCTAAGTCCTAAATCCTTGGACGGACCCTACTGCGGGTTGCAGAGGTATAGACGTGGTTCAGTGCAAGATGTTGCTCATACTATACTTGGAGGGGCAGGGGACTTAGTAAGTAGGTTATCAGTAGAGTTATAAGTACCCTAAATGGAGTTACCCCAATTATACCTCTACTTATAACACTTACTAAGTCCCCTGTCCTTCCAAGTAGGTCCCCAATCCTAATCCCCCCTAAACCCTAAACCAGTCCCGAAACCCCTTCTTCTCGAAACCTACACAGGAAAGTCCTACGGTTGATGATATAAATCCTGCATTACCTTAAGGACCCTAAACTATAAACCCTAAACCCTAAACTATGGGAATTATGGTGTATTCCGTATTATGGGTCATGCAGGATTTATATCAGCAACCGTAGGATGTGTCTGTCCGCCAGGTGGCGACGTTTGCCCCAACGCATCCCCACACTCCCACCGGTGAAAGGCATGTAGCTTCAGGTGTATAGGTTTTAGGATATATGGCCTTTAAGATTCAGAAGCAGGACACCCGCTGACAAGCCCGCACACTTGCAGAGTTCGTAGAGTAGGCCTCATGAAACCCTCATACCAGTGTAGAATCAATGTAGCTACCTCTGTTGTGCGAGTCCTCATGGCACTGGTATAATAGTCCTTCTAGTATGTTGGCATGTCTAGTGGCCTTTACAAAACCCTCGCAGCAGTCCGAAAATAACCCTTGTGGAACAGTAGGGAAGCCCTTTCCCTCCTAGAATCCGAAACCCGACTCCCTAAACCCTAAGCTTTGAACCTTTGAACACAACCGAAACCATAGATCCCAATCCAGCCCTTCTGCGAGGTTCTCCTGCTTGCCTACAACCATGCTGCGCACGCTGCAGGTGGTCCTTGGGTCAAAGTGCCGGGGGTCGACGCTGTAAGTAAGGGTTCCTATTTCGAAATCCTATACCCGAAGACCCTCAAAGTATGCAGAACAACAGCGTTGTATAGGCAGTGTCTTGGCTACTGTTTTGTCTTCGGGTGAATCCTACCGCTGCTCAGGCTGCCTTTGGGACGGATCAAAGGCCTTTTCAAGCCTTAGGATTCCTTAAACCCTATAAACCCTAAACCCCTAAACCCAAACCGCAGCACTCCCCGAACACCCTTAAATTCTACGTGCATGGTGCTCATGCTTGACAGGCCCGGCCGTCTTCTCGCCTGAAGCCGGTGCGGAATAGGAAATGAAGGGGCTTAGGGCTTACCCATACGCCCCATAGTAGTTCCATTTTGAGGTAACCTGATAGGATTCTATACTATGGGGTGTCTGGGTAGGATGTGTTCAGTAGGTAGGCTGGAGCCGTGGAAAAGGTTTGGCAGTCAAAGTTTCAAGGACGACGTACATCCAACGACTCACTCTTGGAAACGGAGACAGCCCTAAACCCTAAATCTGGAAGATGTATCAGGCGTGCAGAAAGACGCCGCTCTGAACATGGTGGCTTCAGCTGATGCAACATACTTGTACATGTACCTGTATGTCGTAGTCTAGAACCCCATGTCATGTAGTTAGCAGGTCCAGCAGCGCAAAGACAGCGGACTGGTCAAGCTGGACTTCTATCAACATGATGGCACGCGCAACATGCTGCGACATGCCCTAAACCAGCGCAAGCAACTTTCACTGAGGGCATCCTACAAGCAATTGGTGCTGGCACACGGCATTCTGGAGGGGTGCAGAGGAGCGTGTTGCGGCAGACACATGCCTGTCGGCAGTCAACCTGATCCGCGACCTTCCTCTTGCTGAATTCGATTCGTGACCACCGGTTGCTAGTTCAGCCTTGATTGCTTCTGGTTTACAGCTGAGCCCTGAACCCTAAACCCTAAGCCCCTAAACCTTAAGCCCAAGCTTGGAGGATGCTTCCTAAGCATGAAACCCCAACACATATGAATCCAAATCCACAAGAAAGTCACCCAACCGAAACCGGCAGCCCGAATAACGAGCAAACCACCTACACAGCCCCTTCGAAACCGAGTCCTAAGCAATGAAACATAGAAGCCTTAAGCCGCACACCTTAAACCCCTAGTGCTGAACACGGTAAACTATAAGCCTTAAATCCCCAAGACTCCAATTCTGAATCTATTTCTAGTCTATAAAAAAAGTGCCTACCTTGCGATACGCACTTAGAGTGTGAAAATCCCTACCCCTCTGAATGCTGAAGCCCAGACCAAAACCCTTTACTCTAGTCCCTATAAATCCTGTTAATTCAAACCTCACGTGCAGGTCGCGGATGGACGCTTCCGGAGATCTCAGATAACAGTCTTTCCTGTACCCTCTTCCCGTACTGGCCTCCCGGTATTATGAGAGTTTTCATTAGGTTCAGGAGTTTAGGCTCTGCGGATTTGAGATTTAGAGAAATTTAGCGTTTCTGTTTGGAGTATAGGACGTAGAGTCTTAGAGGTTTATGCTTTCAGATGCTTCGTGGCACAACATCCCGCAAAGCCTTTTTTCTTTTGTTTCAGGCCTTTACTCTAGACTCTAGATATGGGAGTTTCCGAAAACAGAGGACCCTAATATGGTACCCTAAATAGAAGGATCCTTATTATGAGGACCATAAAGTAAGGTCCCCTAATTTTTGGAAACTCCCATATACCCTAAACCCTATACCCGAAGCCCTAAACCCTAAACTCCAGGGTGGAATTCAGGGTGGAATATCGAGGTCCAGATACCTACATTACTACAGTATCCAGAGGCTCCAATGTATCTTAATTAAGGAATATACCTTAAATCATATCAGGATCCCGAATATGATTTATAAGGAATATTCCATAAGTAAGGATAGTGCATTCTCTGGGCATCTAGCTACACCACCTCATCGCGATGCTCTTTGCTGATTATCATGGTCCCTACTTGGAAGGGCAGGGGACTTAGTAAGTAGGTTATAAGTAGAGTTATAAGTACCCTAAATGGAGTTACCCCAGCTATAACCTACTTACTAAGTCCCCTGCCCCTCCAAGTAAACCCTAAACCCTAAACCCCATAGATCCCTTTTAAGGAACCCTATAGATCCCTTTAAGGAGCCCTTTAAGAGCCCTTACTAAGTCCCCTGCCCTTCCAAGTAGTGTGCCGCCCAGCCTTCAGGGCAACAGTGAATCCCCGAAGATCGGGAGATGGATTTCGGGTTTAGGGTTTGCGCTTCATTCAATAAATCCCTTAGGTTCCTTTAAAGGGATCTATAAGGGCACCTTCAAGGGGATCTGTAGGATTTCGGGTTTAGGGTTTAGGCTTCATCCTAGTGCCAGGATCTCCTTTTTTTTGCCTGAAGAACATGAGGGTATTGATGTTCCAACTTTCTGTCTTCCACTATACATATAGTAGAAGCCAGAAAGTTGGAACATCGTTGTCCTCATACCCTTAGGGTAGAGTAGATAGAGGGGATCCTAGCACTAATCCTCCTAAAGCCATGTTCCAACTTTCTGTCTTCTACTATATGAGTTTCTAGGGTTCAGGATTCCGGCTCTGGCGGAAGAGTCTGGCTGTTTACCCGAAGGGTCAAAAAACCCAAGAGTTCCAAAGGGGGTAGCAAGGATTCAGGGTTCAGTTCTTTGTGGCTTTAGTGTTTCAGGGTCCAGGTACCTACTATAATCGGCTGGGATACTGCCCGATATACCATAGCTGCTGGGTTTGGATGGTTGAAAGTATGGCTGCTGAAATTTAAGGACTCCGCTGTGCTTTCGGACACCGAGGATGCACCCCAGTGACGCCGTCTTTTCGCATGTGGCCTTGGGGGCGCGTGGAGCGATTGCTACAGGCTCCCATCCTACTCTTTCTTACTTCGATCTATTTGCCATATGGGAGTTTCCGAAAATTAGGGGTACTTTATCTTGGGGTCCTTATAATAGGATCCTACTATTCACAATACTATATTGGGGTCCCCTGTTTTCGGAAACCCCCATATGACTCCATAAACAGATGGGTAGTTGTCAAAATTAGGGTCCCTTTTGGGGTCCTTAATATGATACGACGTGCGGACCCAAAAAGGAGCCCTAAAAAAACAAAAACCTGTGAAAACCCTCAAGCCCTCAACCCTAAACCCTGAACCCTGGAGTGACTCGGATTTACCCAAGGCGGGAGTTCACATAGAGTTTCTTGGGCCGAGTGGCCTCAAGAGAGTGGGCATGGGGTCCCAAGGATCGACAGTTTAGGGTTTTGCAGCTTATAGGCTTTATATAATACGGGTTTAGGGTCTTAGGGTTTCAGGGTATTGAGGCTTCAGGGTTAAGGGTTTAGGGGTTTAAGGGTTTAAGGGTTTAGGGCTTAGTGATTAGGGCTTAGGGCTTGGGGCTGGGCTTGGAGTTTGACGTTGGAGAGTTGGATCGTGGTTTCTTGAAGGTTTCCATTCGGGATTGAATAACCCTAAAGGTCCAAACGACCCAGTGATCAGGTACTTTGGTTTCGGATAATAGCTGTGTAGGTTGCGATTTGGGAGAGTATATGATTATTAGGTACTTGGACCCTTCGGGTGAGGGTTGCTATCACGGCTCTTTGATTTCATGAGCGGTTTTCAGGGGTTGCAGGGTTCTGCTTGCTGCGCGCATTGACGGCAAGATATTCAAAACAGCACTCATCCTAAACCCTAAACCCGCAGCCAAGGCGAATCACCCTAAGTCCGAAGCTCTCAACATTATCCAGACCTTCCTGGGCGCTTAAACTCTTAAGCCCAGGTCTACACCCTGACAGCCCAAACCTTTACGTTATATATGGGCCTAAATCAAAAGCAGGGTTTTAGGGTTCCTAATTAATTATACTAATAGTATCGCATACCCCAAAACCCAAAGTCTTAATGTATTTCTTAAGGCCCCATTAAACCCCATAGGAGCCCTTGTAGACCCCCCTCAAGTAAGGGAACCTTCCTCTGATCCTAGCCAAAACCTCCAAGCGTGTCCTTGCGACTGTGCTCGAGGTCCGAACATGTCCGGCAAGAGCACACTGATGAGAGCCATAGGCGCAGTTCACAGGGTTTAGGGTTGAGGGTTCAGGGCTCTTAAGCCTTACAACGATCTACAACGATATCTAACAATCCCAGCAGCCTAGAGTAGGCACTTTATGTAGATGTCAGACCCTAAGGCAGGGGCTAAACGCATGCTCGGAGTCTTTGGGAAGTAGAGTTCCTGTATGACCTGGGGCCGTTTCATTTCCTGGCAGCTCCTTGCTGATTCGTTCAGCGGCCCTGTCAGAAAACAGGGCTGCATATCTGATAGCCATGGACGATGGCCACCTCGCACTCTTGCTGTCCCGATCATGTACGCTGTACGCTACTTCATCGTTCGGGACATCTGTTTTTCGAAGCTTCAAGGATCTTCGTGTGTCGATCGATCAATCATCCCACATACCCACGCATATATCATAGTAACATGGATCCTGACCATGTGAAGCGTTGGTGATGTATGTGAACGTTTTGGCTGGTTGGAAATCGACCACGGCCCAGTACAGCAAAACTGTCCCTTCAAGCGCAGTCTGTGAAGTGAGTAGATAGACAGATATCTACTCCGATAGACGGCTAAATCATATGATTACAACCCTAATTCCTTGTGAGCCCTAAACTCGCGCAACCCTGAATCCTCAAGCTCATAAACCCGAATGAATCCCGTAGAACCCCTAGAGGGAATCCCTATAGCATGCCTCGAACCTGGAGGACCAAATGTCCATTAAAAGTAGGGGCCCTATACCCTGATACTTTGAACCCCTATAATAGTATATGAACCTTAACCCTTTCTATTCTAGGGCTCATTTCGTCTTTAAGGAACAACTACCGGTTGATGATATAAATCCTGCATTACCCATGGTAAGGAGTATACCATAATTCCCATAGTTTAGGGTCCTTGGGGTAATGCAGGATTTCTATCATCCACCGTAGAAGCTCATATGTATAGTAGAGGACAGAAAGTCGGAACATCAGTATCCTCATGCCCTTAAGGTAAAAGCCAGAAAGTTGGAATATGATTATCCTAATCCCTTCTATTGTAAATTATAGGGTATCCTACCCTGAAACCATATTCCAACTTTCTGGAGTTCCCTTTAAGGCAAAGTATATGTAGGAGATCCCAGCACTAGGATGAAGCCTAAACCCTAAACCCGAAATCCATTTATCATCACCCTGTACCCTAAAACCGATAGATCCCCTTCAAGGTACCCTTATAGATCTCTTTAGAGGAACCCTTAGGATTTACATCATCCACCGTAGAAACTCATTCTCAGGCGCCTCGGCGCTTCTTTCAAGCTGCGGATTTCTGGTGCCATGCCTGCGCGGGGGCGCCATACCAAGGCACACCAGCTTTTGGGCTTCGAGATGCTTTTTTTTTGGGGGGGTGTCGGGGGTGTTAAGGAGTTTTACCTTCGATTGCGTTCAGGGTCTAGGCTTAGGATTTAGAGTTTAATTCGGCTTTTGAGGTGGCTCTATAGAGGTTTCAGAAGGCTCCTATGGATGAGTTTCTGACAGGTTCCCTGTCCCAGGTCTTATCACGCTCCTTGAGACGAGTTCGATCCCCAAGCCCAAAATCCTAAACTCTTAAATCCTAAACCCTGGACAGGTTTTGTGACACATGTTTCTGTTTATCTATATACATATATATATATATATATATATATTTGTATCATGATTTAACAACACAAAGGTAAGCCTAAACATGAAAGCATGTTATTCAGTATGTGATTCTCCCCACGAACCCTGGAACCCTGGAACTTTGAACCCGAACCGCCCGCTCGGGTCAGATCCTCCCCAGGTATCGCCAAGTCAGCTTTGTCTCGGCAGAAGGCCGGATCTTGGGGCACTGCAGGGAGTGAGGGCAGTGAGTGACATGCAGGTACTTGGAGGGGCAGGGGGCTTAGTAGGTGATAAGTAGGGTTATAAATGGGGTATCTCCATTTAGGGTACTTGTAACTCTACTCTACTTATAACCTACTTACTAAGTCCCCTGCCCTTCCAAGTAGGGATCGTGGTTTCAGTGTTTTGAAGGGTTTGGGGTTTAGAGTTTTAGGTTCAGGGCTTGCAGCTTCGAGGTCTGACACTATCCCCAAGGCCTTATCGTCCCAATACACTTCGATTACAGCACACCCAATATTCAAAGGGATCCGGGGTCCATCTGTGGCTGCTATGGGTGAGGGTTCCACGTCGCTGGTGCCGGAAGCTCTGCCAGCGACCAAGGTGGTGCGAACACTAAACCTTGAAGCACCTAGAAGCTGTTTCACTGCAGCATCCCTTATCAGAGCAATTTGAGGGAGTATTGCATTGCTTTTCATTGCAGTGGCATGAGCTCAGGAGTATGTGCACCGGGTTTATCCCATAGCCTCCTTTCAGCCTCAAGCCCATTCCAAGCCAAAGAAACGACTCCTGGCCCCCAAACCTAACACTCCCATGCCCTAAACTCGACATCTGAAAGTGCGCAGAACTCTCCACCTCGTCAAATCACATGGACCAAAGAACCAAAACGAGAAAGACTGAATCCCTAAACTGTACACCTTCACCCCTCCTCCGCACAAAACCCACAATTAGACCAACAGAGTCTAGACCCTGTCGCTAAAGCCTTTGCCCCACTCCTGGGTCCCTCGAACATAACAATTGCCCTTTGGGGTTTATGGTGTAGGGTCCAGGGTTTAGGGTTTAGGCTAAGCTGGTAAACCTTGCGCCTTACAACCCGAAGTCCTGAATAAAGGGCGTTCGAAGTCTTCCTGGGAAGGCGACCGACCGGCAGAAGGAGTCAGTGCCTTTGGCTGCTCGGTCATCGATAACCAGCATCTAGTTAGTGCGTTTCGGGGTTATAAGGGGGGTGAGGGTCCAGGGTTTAGGGTTGAAGGCCGAGTTGGCTGTTTGATCCTTTCAGCTTCAGGATTTAGGACTAATGGGGCTATGGGTTTCGGGTTTCGCGGCTTTGGTTTTCGGGAGAGGTTGTTGGCTGTGTTGAAACCCAGGCGCCTCATAAACGGAGTCCGTTTCCACGCACCCCCTCAGCAAATTCCAAAGCTTCAAGTCAATGGCGGTTTCCAAATTTAGTGTTGAGTCTTAGAGCGGCAGCCCTGCACACACTGCATGGCAGTAGCTCTGCAGTAGCGCATCAAACGAGATGTCCTTCACGATTATTAAGAGTAATTTGGCAGGTGTAAAGGCCGTCAGTAAGCAAACCGAAGCTACTGTTAATGTATGGTCTTGAAGGATCACTGCTACTGTGCTTAATGCTGTCTTGTGTCATGATACTAAGTTCAGTAGTGCTTCTCACGGGATCAGTCTTCCTGTAGCTACTGGTTCCTGCTCCAAGCAGCTACTGGCGCCAAGTCATCTTGGACGTGCTTGCTTGTTCATGTGTGAGGGTATGCAGGTATGCAGTCGGACCGCGAGCCTTGCGCGGCCACCGTGTTGCTCAGGGCTTTGCGCTGAGATCCTTGCTCTTTCCCCGAGCTTGTGCAGTTTGTTTTGTTCTCCGTAGTTTCGTTTGACTTTCGGTTTATGCTTGTTAAACCCGATGTCCTAATGCAAGAGCCCTGGAGCCACAACCTCGGAACCATAACACTCGCCAATGCTTATGTCCTGAATCCCTGAACACATGCGATCAGCAAACAAAGACACAAAGCTTAGAGTACGAAGACCAACAGCAAGACGATGCAGAACAAAGCAAGTGTCAAGCAGACACAGGGTCACAACAGAGCAACCCAGAAACACAAACGCCAGCAGCCAACAAATAGTTTGTTAAGAAAGAAGGCAACCACGTTAAGGCCCCGTTGAAAGAACCACGACAAACCCTTATAGAACCCTAAACCCTAAACCCTAAACCCTTTATAGAACCCTGCAGGACTAGCAACAGCAAAAAGCTAAACCCTGAACCTTGAGTCCCATAAACGTGACACCATCAGTCATACTCAGCCGATAATACCGAAAATACCTTAAACCGAAACTGAAAAGGTCAGACTGCTTCCTAAAGCAAGAAAAGGACACACACAACTAAAGACATATAACCTTTGAGGAGTCTCACGATGGGCAAAACCATCACGTCACAAAACCTTTCTAAGAGCTCTTTGTTATTCTCTAAAAGGTCTCCATTACATACACATACAAGGCCACTAGTTAAGAGCTGTAAGAGCTCTCTGGTATTTCTGACAGGCCAGGAGGCGTTGGTTTCGGCCACTCAAATCAGGGATCCTACTATAATTTGAGGTAAATTCCTTAATTAGGGGATACTGGAGCTTCTGGGAAGGTCAGGAGGCGTTGGTTTCGGCCACGGTTCTACGGCGTGCCGGACCTCGGACATTGGCACTGGCGCGGGGCTCTGGGGGCTGCCAGGATTACCGGGATTCACGGTTTAGGGTTGCGGGCTTATCTAGCCTGGAGGAACTCTGTGTTTTGAGCTCTCGGTCTATATGCAGGTGACTGTTCGTTCATAAATATTTGTTCAACCTGAGGTTTCAGTTTGGTTTTTGTTGTGATTTGAATTTTCCAGTGGATAGAGTAGCGGGTAGAAGCGCTTACTCTGAGCTCTACACCCTGACCGCTTAAACCCGAGCAAACATCTCAAACGATGAAGAGCGAAAGTTTAGGGGACAAAGAAGCACAGAAGCATTTTATAGGGATATCCCTACCATAATGGGCTTCCTTATAAGGGGGTTTATATGGGATATCCCTATCCTAATTTTGGCTTATGTGCTTTGTTGGGGGGGCTCTAAAAGTTAGGGTGCCTGTGAGGTGGGGAGGCGAGAGCTGAAATGTTTGCTTCTGGTTTTGGAAAGGCGGGGGTCTGAAGTTTTAGGGTTTAGGGTTTAGGGTTTAGGGTTTAGGGTTTAGAGTTTAGGGTTTAGGGTTTAGGGTTTAGAGTTTAGGGTTTAGGGTTTAGGGTTTAGAGTTTAGGGTTTAGGGTTTAGGGTTTAGGGTTTAGGGGCTGGGCTGAAATGTTTAAGGTGCTTCAGTAGTTCTATGATCTGGTGTTGTCGGGTTTTCTTCGGGTGGTTCGGTGTTGTCTCGCATTTTGTGTTCTATTCGGTGTTGAGGGGTACAGGCTTCGAGCAAAAAAACAAAGGCACAACAGCAGTGCAAACAAGAGCCTTTCAATACTCCAAGGGTAAAAGGACGGACCCTTAATAAGGACCCCTAGGTATATACCTAAAATATACCCATTATAATGGCCCATTATAGGGTAGGGGTCCCTCCTTTTCCCCTTTGAAATACTTATCATCGCACTGCTAGTGCTTTGACTTCACTAATGGCTGAAATCGAATCGGTGTGAAGCTCCAGACCTCACCACCCTGCACCCCTAAACCTCTAAATCCTGAAATCCTAAAGACTCCTGAAGATACCTGGTGCTTGGAGGGGCAGGGGACTTAGTAAGTAGGTTATAAGTAGGGTTATAATTGGGGTATCTCCATTTAGGGTGCTTATAACTCTACTGATAACCTACTTGCTAAGTCCCTGCCCTTCCTAGTGGACTTCATAACTTCAGCCGAACCGACGGTCAGCATCCGCCTCAGGTCGACGAGTTCGGCCGTGGTACCGAGCCCCGGGCTGCCAAGGCGGGGCATTTGTAAGGTTTTGGGTTTAAGGTAAAAGCCAGAAAGTTGGCATATGATTCTCCTAACCCTTCTATGGAAAATAACAGGGTATCCTACCTTGAAGCCCTATTCCAAAATAGGTAGCGGCCTATGCCCCCAAACCCTAAACCCCTAAACCCTAAACCCCTACACCCCTGAACCCTAAACCCCTAACTTTCTGGCTTTTACCTGTAGGGGTTTAGGGTTTAGGGGTTGAGCCGGGCTTGGGTTCAGGGTTTGTAAGGTGGTTGGTTTAGGGTTTAGGGTTTAGGGTTGGTTCAGTTTGCTTCATGGGTGCTGGGGTTTGGGATTGAAAGGTTGATTCTGTACAGGCTTACGGTTGAGAGTTTACGATTTTGGGACCGGTTTGGATGTCTTTGGAAGGAGATGCAGCTTGCTTTCGGGGCAAGGGCTTTGGGATTAGAGTAGGTCATCAGCTTTTGTAGATGGTAGGGGTTAGGGTTTATAGTAGGGGTCAGGGTTTATATAGGGGTTTGTCTTTATAGCAGGGGTTTGGGTTTTCCGTAGTGGCTAGGCTATTAGGGTTTTAGGCTTATGGTGGGGTGGTAGAGGCAGCGTTTAAGGTCTAGAGACTATCGTTAGCTCGGTCGGCTATGGGTGCAAGGTGTAGTGCTTAGATAAGGACTTGTTGCAGGTGCTTAGCGCATGGGGGCTGTCAGCAGCGCATTTGATATGCTATGTTGCTTTGGCGGTGTTCTGAAGCTAAGGGGGCCTAGAGTAGAAGAGGTACAGCGATATACTGTCACATGCTATGACTATGTTGAGTACGATCATGGACTATAATGTACATTTAGTGTTGTATATTTGTCCTATAACTATATAATGAACTACAATGTGCATGTGCGTTTTATGTAGCAGAGTTGTCCTATAACCATAATAATGAGTACTAGATTGAACGGTGATGTACGTTGACTGTAGTAAGAGTTGTCCAAGAATCGGCAGGCGGCCGTTTGTGCGCTCATCGAGGAGCTGCTGGCACGGGATTCGCAGCGTCTCGCTTGACTTTCGAGGGGTCCGGAGGTGATCAAATGGGAGTTTCCGAAAAGTAGGGGTATCTTATGTGGGATCCCTATAATCAGGATCCAACTATTTAGAGTAATTGCTATATTATTAGGGTCCCCTATTCGGAGGTTTGTAGTTAAACACCGTAGTGGGGGCGCTCCAGGGCGAAAACATGAAAACTATGCAAGGCTTAATGCTTCGATGAAAGGTAGCTTAAGGTATGGTCTTGAATTCAACGGTGCCTTCGGACACAAGGACAGCCAATAAAGTGGCCGTGCCACAAGCTCCAGACAAGGTCGTCCGCTTAGAGAACTTGCCAGAAGCAACTGCAGAACTTCCGGCACTATCCCTCAACCCTAAAAGTTAAACCCCATCAAGATCACCACTGAGGGTGAAGACACGAGAGCTCCAAATATCCCTTCAACCCAGGAACATGCCTTAACTTATACGAGTCGGACGGTGCATTCCTCCATCAATGGGTATCGGGGCTCTCTGTGTCGCTAGGAGGCCAGAAAACGTTCTTTTCACACAACCTTGTCATTGTTGGGTAACATTTTACATGTTTGTGGGTACTTAAACCCAATAAGGAATCAAAACGTACATTTTTAACCCTATCCCAACAATGAACTAGAAATTTCATAACTTCTGAGTCTCGGAGGACACGAGAGCAAGGTCTCAAGATGGCCTGTGTCGGAGTAGTTAGCAATGATACGGTTTGATATAAATCCTAAGGGTTCCTCTAAAGGGATCTATAAGGGTACCTTTAAAGGTGTCTATAGGGTTTAGGGTTTAGGGTGATGATATAAATCCTGCATTACCCATAATAAGGAATATACCATAATTCTCATAGTATTGGGTCCTTAAGGTAATGCAGGTTTAAGGACCAGGGTTTAGGTACTTTGTAATCAATTAATAGTAACCCCCTTCCGTTCCCTAAATAGTTTTCCCTCAACTTGCCCCAAAGATCACGCAATAGAGGGGACGCAGGTCTGACAGCACCTCTGCTCATTTCATCATATTTGTTAACTCAGAATTTGGGTACGGCCCCCACTCAGTAATAGCTGAATAATATTCACAATATATATATATATATATATATATATATATATTAGGACCTTAATAGTAGCCCTATTATAGACTCTTACTGTATGGGGGCAGTACCTAACTCGATCCTCATACCACTTTGTTGTTGACGGTTCAGGGTTTAGGTATTGTGATATGTTCCCTAATTCAGTGGTATCTGGCTAGAACCTCTCAACAGGGGATAAGCGTTTGGCTCCTTAGGTGAAGCACAGAATGCTTTGTCCATCAGGTGAAATGGGGCTGCTGGTTACCCCTAACTTTACCCAGGTGGCCCAAGTACTCCAAAGTCGGGCTTCAAGTTTGATACTTGGAACCGTAGGATTATAGGGCTTATGGGTACTAGTTACCGAAAGCCAAATGAAGCACACAACAACCCTACACTCCAAACCCTGAGCCTGAAGCACAGGCCAAACCACCATTGGGGTTCTGTCAGGTTTGTGGTGGCGACGCACCTGCACGAAATCGCAGACGAGGACTTCAGTGAGCCGGTGGCAAGCAGATAGGGTTTAAGTGGCCTAAATAATTACCAACACTGTTCTGTTCGTTCTTCTAATTATAGACTAATATACCCCTCAAGGCCTATTCTTATTATTAAGGCCCCTATAATAGGGTTTAAGTGTAGTTCCTGAGTACCCGTTGGAACCACGACGCTGTGTTGGTCCCAGGCCGCTTTCAGACTTGCACTGTTCTCCCTGTACTTGAGGACTCAGGTGGTTGTGCAGTACAAGTAGGTTCTGCAAATAGACGACTTGCCTAGAGGTATTTGTAGGACGTAGGGTAGCTCTACTTCGGATAACTAGAACGTGGTATTAATACTAATTCCACCTAACTTATGAGATACCTGGAATCAACGAAAAGGCCTGCATGCTAAGTCCCCTAAGGCTTTAACGCTTCAAGTAATGCGCTTTTTCTGCAGGTCTCATGAGGGAATAACAAGGGCATGCTTTGCTACCCACCCCGTTGTTGGTCCTACTTGGAGGGGCAGGGGACTTAGTAAGTAGGTTATAAGTAGGGTTATAATTGGGGAAACTCCATTTAGGGTACTTATAACTCTACTTATAAACTACTTACTAAGTCCCCCTGCCCTTCCAAGTAGACCCTAAACCCTAAACCCCATAGACCCCTTTAAGGAACCCTATAGATCCCTTTAAGGAGCCCTTTGAGAGACATTACTAAGTCCCCTGCCCCTCCAAGTACAATAACCAACCCTAAACCCTAAACCCCTAAACCCTAAGCCCTAACCCTAAAAAGCCCTAAACCCTAAACCCCTAAATCCTAAGCCCTAACTCTAAAAAGCCCTAAACCCTAAGCCCTAACCCTAAAAAGCCCTAAACCCTAAACCCTAAAGAACCCTCCAAGTAGGTTTACCAGACCGGAAGCTGCGACCGGCTTCTTGGCGGATGGGCGTCCGGCAGACGGCGGATGGTGCGCAGCTGGGCTGAGCCTAAGGCCCCAAAGTAGTTCCTTTTTGGGGTTCGTATATAGAATCCTATAAGGTAATCCCAAAGAGGAACTACTTTGGGGCCTACCGGGTGGGGGGCTTTGGGTTTAGGATCGTTGTTCAGGATTTCGGGTTTAGAGTTTGAGATGTGGGGGGGGGGGTGAGGATTTAGCATTTTGGGTTTTGGGATTAGGGTTGAATTTAGGGTGCATATACAAGGGTTCAGAATGTGGGGGTTGCAGCTACTACGGCTTGGGGTTTCGGGTTTGGAATTAAGGGTTTAGGGTTTCGGTTTATTTGGGGCTGAGTGTTTGGGGTCCAACTTTTGCCTGGCGCACCCTTAGCCCTAAAACCCTGGACCCTAAACCCGAACCCGTAGACTCTTCCACAACAAGAAATTTGAGCTGGCCTTCTGTATTCTACAAGTCTCCCCGTGGACCTTTATCGTTTTTTGGCCTTAGCTTCCTTCTCAAGCTTCCCAATACCAAGAGGGAGCCCGTGTTCTTCCCAGGTTGCTGGTGTTCCTAGCATTTGCAAAGTTTGTTTAGAATAGTCTCAACAGAAGTTATTGGGCACCGGATACTGACGGACAGACTTTCAGACTCAGACGCTCGAAGCATCTCCACCCAAAGCCGAAGTCTTAACCTTAACCCTAAACCCTAAACCCTAAACCCTAAGCGCTGAACCCTGCAAGTCCCTTATAATTTCGCACCCGTATGAAACCCTGCCGGACAGGGAAGTGCCCTACTACTACTACTATTATTATTATTATTGTTATTATTATTATTATTATTATTACTATTATTATTATTGTTATTATTATTATTAGTATTATTACTATTATTATTATTATTGTTATTATTATTATTATTATTACCACTATTATTATTGTTATTATAGAAACCCATATAAACCGTAGACCCTCAACCCTAAGCTCAAAAGACCCCAAGCCCTCAACCCTGAAACCCCAAAACCCTGAACCCTTAAACCCTAAACGAGGTTGCAGTGGACCTACAAGCTGGAGGAGGGTGTTTGTCGCGACTCCTTTGCCGGGGAGACTCTCCGTCACTTTGGCTGGGAAGAGGCCCGTTTTGGGAATTGTCGGGGAAGGGAACCCCGTTAGCACCGACATATTCTAGTCCCCTTAAGGCTGAGGGTCTTGGGTTTGAGGTTTAGGGTTTAGGAGTTTGAGGTTAGTTGTGAGTTTAAGGTTTAGGGTCGTATAAGTGGGGGGGCGGAGGGTTCAGGGTCCGTTTGCTCGAGGGTTTAAGGTATGAGTGTTTCGGTTGATGATATAAATCCTGCATTACCTTAAGGACCCTAAACTATGGGAATTATGGTATATTCCTTATTATGGGTAATGCAAGATTTATATCATCAACCGTTGTAAGGGTTTCGGCATGGCATAGGAACAGCTCGCAGCCCCCCAAGCACAAGGATCCCAAATTCTGGGTATGAACTCCTATACCTCTAAACTACAAGCAAAGGGGAAAAGCAGGGACCCTTAATGAGACCCCTGGGACCCTATAATGGTATATGATAGCTATGTTAAGGGTATATACCTAGGGGTCCTTATTAAGGGTCCCTCCTTTTACCCTTGGATACAAGAACCTCCAAGCCGCAAAGCCTTAAACTCCTGAACCCTAAGGCCCGGAACTCGAAGCCTCTACCCCGAACACCTAACATCTCAAACAGAGAACCGCACATTCCCCGGTCTCCGGAACTGGGTTAAAAAAGCCCTAAACCCAGACCCCCGGGAGGATCCAAAAAGTAGATCCCTTAATGGGGGTTCCTATAAAGTACCCTTAGTAGTATTTGGGCCCCAAAGAAAGGGATCGACTTTCTAGATCCTTCCGGCGGTCTGGGAAACCCTAAACCCCTAAATGCCAAAACCCCAAACCCCTCTGTAAAGAGGGCCGTAGCCTTGCAGGAAGCCCTTGGCCGATTCTACCGACACATGGGCCGATACATGGAACCCACATCGAAGGCACCACTGCACTTTTAGTTTAGTAATAACTTGAGTCTTCAGGATCATGTAGGGTATAAGATGTAGAGAGGTAAGTTTTAGGAGTTGAAGGGTTGAGGCTTAAACTCCAGGGTTTAGGGATTGAGGGTTGGAGGTGCGGGACCTTGGAGTTTTATGGTTCATGTGGTCCACTGCTTCGAGTCTGATATAGTGCGTACTCTGTGTCGGGGCATTTGGGCTTCTAGGTTGTGGATGCATGCTGTTGCACACCAAGATACTTCAAGAGCACAGTCTACACTCACCGCACCCTCATTCTAAATCCTACCTCTCGTGCAGCCTAAACCGGCTGAAGGCTCTCTAATGTAGCAATCTAGCCTCTAGAATCTAAGCTCTACATAGAGCCCAAACTTTGAAGTTCCATCACTAAATTTGACACCTTAGAGTTTCACCAACCCTTTTTATCGTTATCTCCAATCCACAAGCCGCGCGTTGGAGCCCGACCCTGAAAGCCTAGAGCCCACGGGGAAAACCCTAAAAGCCAAGACTGTCTGCAGGATCCGCAGCAGGCCTCTGGCCTGCAGCCTTCTGAAGGACTAGGTAGGGCTTTGTGACATTTTATTTTACCCTTTTTGGGCTTAAGAGGATCTTATTTACTAACATTTTTCAAAAGCTTTAAAAGCCCCACCTAGAGGAGAGGAGGCAGTGGCCTTGCCCACGGAGCTTTCAACAGAGATTTCCAGCATGATGGCTGCTTTGGATGCCCGGGTCCCCAGACTTGGGGCTGCAGGATTGCCAGGGCTTAGGCGAGGTTTATGCAGGGGTTCGTACAGTAGGGTGCAGAGCCTTATGGCTTCAGGCTTAAGGGTAAGAGGGTCTAACATGTGGTCTAGGGTTTGAGGGGAGTTGGGATGGAAGTTTTTGGGCCGAAGAATGTATTATCTTTCGGTCCGCCTATGTCCGCCTATACCCTCCAAGGTAATTTGTTTTTGGTTGCCTGTTTCTGAGGTAGAACCTCCTAACCACGGTTAGGGCAGAAAAGAATTACATGGTATGGGAGAAACCCCGAATTCAAACAGAGGCCTGAACCGCAACAGCTGAACCGCAAAGTAGGAGTGTAGGGCTCAGCAGTACACCCCAACCGTGGGATACACATGTTCTCATTTTTTCCGGTGGCCTCTCCCTAAGAGACCAAATGAAGGATGTTTATGTTCTACGATCCCTAATGTTTGAAGCAGCCAAATAAATTGCATCCACATCTTAGCAGACTTGTATCAGCATCACGAAACCTGAACCCCTCCCTTCCCCAAAACAAGGTTTTGTACCACCACGTAAGTTGAAGTATTGCCTTAAAACCCTAAAGTCCAAACACCCTAAACACTCCAGAATAATCCCCCAAAGCCAAAGAGCATCGAAATGCCCTAAACCCTTACCAAGACCCTGAAATGCAGTGATTTTTTGGATACCTTAGTTTCATAAGATGGATGCTAACCATAATAAAAGCAAGTCGCCACAAAAAGGTACCACATTTGGCTCTGAACCCTAAATGGTAAACCCTACACCTTACACCCTACCCCAAGCCCCAACAGGACTCCGAGCCTCCGCTGCGTCTGGGCCCCACGGATGCGCCCCCAGCAAAGCTCAGCGCAGGGAAGGCAGCGCTCTACGCGCAGCTCGGCTCCTCTTCAGGGCTTTCAGGGTTCCTTTAAGGGGCTTTACGGGTTCCTTCATTGGTTCTTCTCAAAGGCTTCAGGGTTTTAGGTGCTCAGGGTGGATTTAGGGCTTGATGTTTTTGAGCGGCTTCAGGAGGGGTTTGGGTTTTGGCGCTCTTTGCGGGGGGCTTTCAGGCTTTGTGTCGTGTTTTAGTTTCGGGCTTTTTGGGATTCAGGATTTGTTAGGGCTGTTGAGAGTCCTACAACGGGGTCCTCCATAGGCTTTCTACAAGAGTTCTGAGAGGGATCTCCATTGGGATTGCAGGGTTAGGCTTTAGTTTCGGACTTTAGGTCAACTTTCGGGACCATGCGGTGGTTCAACAGAGTTAGGGTTTGGGGTTCAGGGACAGCAGCAGCGACGGCGATGGTAAAGACGACACGCGCAATATGAACAGCATTCTGAACGACGGGGTTGGATGTCATTTGTCATTACCATCGCAGGAATTATTCATAGTGATCGTTGTCATCAACATCACCGTAGTAGTCGTGGTATTCATGGCTTCTCATTGTCAGAATCTTCTACACCAGCGTCAGCAACAGCCGCAAAATAATAATCCCCCTGCTGACCGTCATCACCAACGCAGACAGCCCACTACCCCTTCATTCTTGTATAACAAACCCCGTGTAGTTTTAGGCAGAATCTCTGAGTAAGGGGTGCAGGGTCTCGCTCCTACGAGGCTTAAGAGTCGGGAATAGTTTCTCAGTTTTGCTGTAGCTTCAACCCGCAACGACAGTATTTCTAGTGTGGTAAACCCTAGAATCCTAAACCTTATAACCCTGAACCCTACAATCCTGAAACCCTAAACCCTACTTGGAGGATCATGGGACTTAGTAAGTAAGGCTATAAGTACCTTAATTGCGCTTATAAGTAGTTATAAGTCTAGTTACCCTAATTATAACCCTAGTTACTAAGTCCCATGATCCTTTAAGTATATTCTAGGACCCTTATAGTATCCCTTATGGTATCCCTTACAGTAGCCCTTTCAAAGGAACCCTAGGAACCCTAGTTACTAAGTCCCAGGGTCCTTTAAGTGTCCTAGCCGCCACCCCTTATAGATCCCTTAAAGAAACCCTTTGAGGATCCTGTTAAGGAGAACCCCAAATCCCCCAGGATCCCTTTAAGGAACTTAATCCAAGGGTAAAAGGAGGGACCCTTAATAAGGACCCCTAGGTATATACCCTGAATATCGCCATTATATACCCATTATATAGCCCATTATAGGGTAGGGGTCCCCATTAGGGGTCCCTCCTTTTCCCCTTTGATTTAAGTATCCTAGCGCCGCCTGGAGGCTCCTTCTTCAAGGCGGCCGTGTCTACATAGGACGCTGGGATTGAGACGAGGGGTTTAGGGCCTGGGGTTTGGGTTTTTGGGGTTTTAGGGTTTTGGGGTTTTGGGGTTTCAGGGTTTAGGGCTTAGGGTTTAGAGTTTGGGGTTTAGGGTCTACTATTTCATAGTTCATTGTGGCCGTATGCATACCAAACAGATCTTCAGTTATCTGCCTACGCATGTGTGTATGCATGTATGTTCTTATGTATGCATGCATGTATGTATCTATGTCTGTATTTGTCACATATGTATGAAATAATTTTTCAGTCTGTGTTTAGTCTCATGGGCCATAAAGCCAGCCCCAATTAACGATTCGTGCAGAGCCCTGATTAATGGATCCCGTTTCCGTAAGAGCCTTAATACCGAGTTCCCTCTTCAAATTCAACTGAGGGAACAGGGTTCAACAAATCGCAACGGTGCGCACCTATGTGTTTCATGCCATCAGCATTTCGTTAAACAAGCGTTGTAGGATCCGCTTCAGCTGCAGGTTGTCAATATCAATATGGTCGTGTTTGTGGATCTTGGGCTAGTGCAGACTTTGTACAGTCGCCGAAGCTCAAGAGTTATCATAGCAAGGCGTGCAACGGTTCAGGATATCAGCGTTCATTATAGGGTTTATAGGCTAGAGCAGTTGTAGGTGAAGGGTTTCAGGAAGACCTTCCGGCAGCGGAGCTGCAGTCCTAAGATTGAGGTCTAAGCAAGTCTTAAATACACTTCGGTTTGGTCCCAGAAATTTCCACGACACTTTACACAACACCCTCTTGGGAGGATGAAGCCCAAAAGCACCAAATGCTGGCTATCAACGCGAACCCTATGTTAGGACAGTCCGACCACCTCTTCGAGCGGCTCCGCACGCACCGCCGGAAGTTTGGTGCCTCACTTCATGGAGTACTCGCCTTTGGGCTGCAAGTTCAATTGGGTTTAGGGCTTATATCGCTGTAAGATTTTATGGGGTTCCGGGTTTAGGGTTCAGAGGATTCAGTAGGGGTATCGAAACGGGTCTTGAAGGGTTTCTGTATTTGAAGGTTTCCACATGAGCTTCTGTGAGGAGTGTCGGTTTATTTCGGGGTCGAAGGGGTTTCGGTTAAGGGTTTAAGAGTGCTGGGGCCTTGGGTTTAGGGTTTGTAGGGTTCAGTAGTTTTAGGATTTAGGGTTGATTACGGCTTTGGGGGTTTAGGGCTTTAAGGTTTGGATGCTTAGGGGCTGAAGGCGTAGCGATGATAGGGCTTCGTGTTCAGGCCTGTAATTCAGGGTTATGTATTTATGAGTCTATGGGTTTAGGCTTCAAGGGCTTTGGGATGCACCTGCTGGCTTTATTTGATATAGCAGGTGCTTCCCAGACTGTGGATCCGCAGAACTGCCACATTGGGAAGAGCTTCGCGTTGTATGGTTAGCAGACCACTCTTCTCTCAGGCTCTATCTTGTATACATACCTGAATCCTTCATGCTTGCAGAAGGCAACGTTTTCATGTCCCCAAATTTGCATTGACCCTAAACCCCTGCATCCCACCAACCATCATCTCATCAAGCTTCACCCAAAAGCCCTAGAACCCTAGACCTTCCACCACAAAAGCCTCAAAGACCGAAAGCGCTGAAGCCCGAAATCTCCAACCCTCAAAGGCCCGAATCCCTCCTGCCCAAGATCCCTGAACCCTAGCATTGGAACCCTGAGCTTCAACTCCTAAACCCGAAACTTCTTAGGTGTTTAGGGTTTAGGGGTTTAGGGTTTAGGGTTTAGGGTTTAGGGGTTTAGGGGTTTAGGGGTTTAGGGTTTAGGGGTTTAGGGTTTAGGGTTCCCATAATCCCTAAACTTCCTTAACTGAACTTCCCAGCAAAGGTTCGCGCAACGGCCGCTTCAGCTGACCTTGGACATGGATATCGCTCGAACTGCTGGTTCCCAATAAGTTAGAGGCCTTGAGAATAGAGTGTGTTGTGGTTTAGGGTTTTGGGGTATGCTACAGTATAGTACAGTAGAGTCTGACTGCAAGGGGATACGATTGCAACTTATTAGGGTCAACCGAAGTTACGAGATGCGAGAGTTGCCATTATGCAGCCCCACGGAAACCCTCACCCCTAAACCCCCGCGACATAAACCCTAGATCTAATCCCTACCTATACCGCTCATCACCAAGTATAAATCTGGCATCTTCGACATCCCCTAAGACTCAAAGTATGTAGGTTCAATCTAGATGATACCTGTGGGGGCCGCTTCCACTTCCCTAAACCCAAAATGAACGTTATACTGTGAGGCCCTAAGGCTCCATGTGCCCATATAGTAGCCTTAAGGGCCTATATAGGTACTTTAAGGCCTAAGTACCTACGATATGGGCACGTGGAGCCTTAGGGAGACATCCACTTCAGGAAAACACTGCGCATGCACGACAGTTGGAGACCACATTGCAGCGGAGGACCGGCTACCCTTTTCGTTCTGTCTAGTTGATTTCGGATTTAGGGTTCGGGGTTTAGGGTTTAGGGGGTTCATGCTTTCTGGTTGATTTAGGATTTATGGTTTAGTGTTTGGGGTTCGGGTTTGGGGTTTGGGGGGTTGTCTCAATCGAGCCATGTGCTGCGAGTTTGGGACCCAAGGCCCGTACTGCATGAGGCCTCAACCCGAAGCCAAAAACCGAGGCTTATGGTTGCCGTTGGTTGAACTGGAGGCTTCAAGATTCGGGGTTTCATGGTGTGGGATTTAGGTATAGTCTCTCCACTTTGATGTCACGTGGGGGTTCCCCCCGTCCAGATCCTTCACTGACTAGGACTAGGATGCCCAGTAGTACCCTTATTCCCTTTTTGTAGTCCTAGGTTCCTTATAAAGTTACCCAATACCAAAAAGAGAGGCCTTTTCATTCTTAGGTTACTGGGTATCCTAGCTGAAGTAAAAGGACCCTTCTTACCAGCACTTTACGAACAAGGGAGCCCCTCCTCCACTTCAACCCGGTTGGGGTTCGGATCCCATATGGGGGTTTCCGAAAACAAGGGGTACCTCATTTGGGGGCCCTTATAGTAAGGCTCCTACTATTTAGGGTCTTAGATTTGGGTCCCCTATTGTCGGGAACTCACATATCTCCAAACCCGAAACCATGCACCGCATGATGATTGGAATGCCGCAGGGGTCGACGAGCTCCCAAGTTTTATCGATCGGCCCGAAGTCTGTATTGCAGCATCGTAGATGTAGGGCGCCGGTCACTGCAGTCTGGGCCCATGGCCTTGATTCCTAAGCTTTCTCTATAACAGCATCTTGGATGCAAAAGCTTCCCAACTTACAGTCTCAAGCAGGAAATCTTAGTCGAAAGCCCAAACCATGCCTCTTATGGGGTGGGAATCACAGATGAGTCCACCTATACTATATAGTGTTTTCCCCACTTACCACCCTATACTGGTTATTCGCCAATGATAGTTGTAAACCTCCATTGCTCTGATCGGTAAGGTCTTTATGTTACTTGTGGCATACTCCACATGTCCCCCTCCAAACCTCCAAATAAGTGCCATACTCTCAATGCCTAGTCTCAAACCCCAGACTCCAAGCCCCAAACCCTCAAGCCCGAAGTTTTACCACAAGAATAGGGTTTGCGGGTATATTATGTTGCAATTATAATAAGGAGCCCCCAAAATTGTATTGGTAATTATTCAGGCCCCTATAGTAAGCGCCAGCCGCATCTCTTGAAGGCTTTGCTTGCAACTTGCGACCGCAACATTGAGTGGAATGGTTTGTTCTCGGCTTTCTCTCGGATCTCTCGACTGTAAACCCTATACCCACTTACTTGGAGGGGCGGGGGACTTGGTAAGTAGGCTATAAGTAGGGTTCTAATTGGGGTAACTCCATTTAGGGTACTTATAACTTATAACTCTTATAACCTACTTACTAAGTCCCCTGCCCTTCCAAGTACCCTAGGCAAGACTCAACTCCAGACTCACAAATGACAGGCTACTGCGCGCTGGAGTGGCGCTGGAATCAAGCTGTGATTCACGGCACAGGCGTTTTGCAACAGCTGACCGCTGCAACCCCATGTTGTACGTTAAACCTCTAAACAATCCGTACCGTAGTTTCTCAGACCCCTTATCGGCTTTCATTCCGCGCTGTACCTCGGCGACATATCCGGGCTTCGCCCAAGACGTACGGCATGTATGTCCGCAAAATGCGCACCTTAAAATAGAGGCGCATGAAGAACCTGAAGCAGCCAATATAAGAAAACCACGAAGACATCTGCGTGCCCAGTTACATGACACGAGTCATAAAAAGGGCCTGAATAATTACCCAGACGCTTTGGGGTCTGCAGTAGAGAGAGCTGTTTTGCAGCAGTTTCTGCTTCTATCTGTAGCCGAGCCATCAGGACAATTGTTCTCCTCCCAATCTACATTTCCGCCCATGGGGCTGAGTCATGCATCACGAAACAGCCGCGAACCCTTAAATTGCTATTGTAGGGACCTAACTAATTACCAATACTACTGTGGGGGCCTTATTATAACTACAACAAAAGCGCCCCAAAACCCTGTTCTAATTATTAAGGCCCCTATATTACACCCTAAACCCGAATACGAAGCGCCTTGAAGAAGAGTTAATTTCAGCTTGTCAACAGCGATTTCTGACCAGTTGCTTGGTGAATCCTCCCTCCCAAGAGGCTTTTGAGGAAAGGCGCTTGACTTGACTTCACTCATGGCCCAAGTAGGGTTTAGGGTGTAGGGTTTCCGGTTTAGGGTTTGCGTTTAGGGTTTACGGTTTACAAAGCATTCAGAGGTCAGGACCCCGAAGCCCAAACCATCTACTGCTGCGAGGTACTTCGGGCCCGGGATCACCGAGCTACAGCAGGCCCAACTTCCGTGTCGCCCCAACGTGAGACCCTAAATGTCAGCAATAGGATCGGCTTTATTGAGCCCGCGCTACGCACTACCTTGGACCCAAAAGACCTACTGCATCTTTCTGATAGGAGCTATATATATTAGTGTATATATATATA
This sequence comes from Symbiodinium sp. CCMP2592, assembly GCA_905221615.1. Taxonomy (NCBI): domain Eukaryota; class Dinophyceae; order Suessiales; family Symbiodiniaceae; genus Symbiodinium; species Symbiodinium sp. CCMP2592. The sequence goes on along the minus strand of CAJNDT010000813.1, from coordinate 466,806 downwards.
TATAGATAGAGAGAGAGAACCCAGAATAAGAAACCCCACAGAGGTAGGCCATTTCGGCTAATTACAGGTAGGCCGATAACTTACTTTCACATCTTGAATCCCATTCCTTTATGGGCCCTATGCACCTCCAGTGCCCACATGGTAATACCATAGCTTGTTCCGAACGAGACTACAGTGATCTAAACCCACCAGCCAGCCCTTCCTTTTACCCGAACCAGGAGAGCCCATGCCCAATAATTCAGGAAGAAATCTTGATCTCATTCGGCGGCAATGCCGCGTCGCTACAAGTTTAGGTTTAGGGTATGTTCCAGAATTCAGGCCTTTTAGAATTTAGAACCCTCGGACAGCCTTGTTACAACGCCTCCATCAAGATCGTCAATGGGCCGGTTGATAGCCGGAAGCCTGAAACACGACACCCCTAAGCTTCCACGTACCCGGGGCTCCTATATAGGAGCTTTAGGGTGTAGGGTCTAGGGTTTAGGGTTTAAGTTTAAGCCCTAGGGTTGAACCCTAATTAGGCCGCATACCCCTAATGCGAGTATCCGGGAGGACCCGATGACAACCAGTTTCGAGTCCATCGACAACAAGCCTGGGAAGGTGTTAGGGGAAGATCCGGCGCAGCTCCTCAGCTGCAATCCCAAAGGGTCCAAGTATCATTGTGGTATATACTTATAGGGTATTTTGGGGGTCTAAGTATATACCATATTGATACTTGGACCCTTTGGGATTTGGGGTTTCGGATTTGGGGTTGCTGATTTAGGAATCTAGGGTTGAGAGCTTATGAGGGTTGAGGCTTGAGGTTGAGGATGTACTATGGCGGTTGTCAATATTAGATTCCCTTGTTGGGCCCTTATTATATTACGGCACCTAAAATTTAGGGTACCCAAAAAGGGACCATAATTTTGACGACCACCCACTAACCTGGCACAGCGGCATTCAGTTGTGACGTGGTGCTCCGTGCTTCGACCCAAGACTTGCCTCAACACCCTAAGCCGAGTTGGCAGTTTCCCAAAAGTAGGGGTACCTTTAAAGGGATCCTTTAAGGGTTCCTTAAAGGGATCCTATAAGGGTTCTATAAAGGCTTTAGGGTTGAGGAGTTTCCGGAAATTAGGGGTACCTCATTTTGGGGGTCTTTATTGTAAGGATCTTACTATTTAGGGTGCTATATTGGGGTCCCCTATTTTCGGAAACTCGCAGCTGATGTCCCAAAACCCACCCGGGAGTGGTATGTCCGTCAGTCATGCTTTGGTTTCCAGGTTTAGCAGTTTAGGGTTTAGGGCCTAGGGCACCGTAATCTCCAACAGTATTTCAAGGCTTTCGCTAGCCATGCTCGCTCGAGGTGCGTGCTTCTAACAAAATTGCGTGCTCGCTCGCTTGCGCAGCACGCCTCATGCCAACAAGCAGCCGGCGCAGACAAACGAGCGAGCACCCAAAAATGTTAGAAGCACCCTCCCCGAGCGAGCATGCAAAATCGACGCTGCTTTTGAGGCCTCAGACTCGCCGTAGAGGTGTTTAGGGTTTGGGGTTAGATTCCACAAAAATCCAATGCATGCTCGCTCGAGCTGCGTGCTTCTAACAAAACTGCGTGCTCGCTCGCTTGCGCAGCACGCCTCATGCCAACAAGCAGCCGGCACAGACAAGCGAGCGAGCACCCAAAGATGTTAGAAGCACCCACCCCGAGCGAGCATGGTTAGTGCAAGCCTTGAGTATTGGCAGCATGCTTGCATGTGCGTTTCAGACTACGATGAGTGTGATTTCGCCAAGGCTGCGGCATATGGCCAAGTATCTGCAGGCCTTGGCAGGCCGTCTGGAGGAAGAGGGGCTAGGTTTCCATGGATCCGAAGGACCCTTCGGGGAGTAGAGGGGCAGGGGGCCCTAACAGCCCTAATACGGTAAGGCCCTATGAATCGATGGATCGCGCACTCAGATTCAAGTGTTCCTTGTGCTCAAAAACCATTCACATGTTAAAGAAGAAACAAAGCATCGATCATGTAGGATGTAGGACGTTTCTGTTTTTTTGTTTGTCCTGGTCGCCGTTTGAAGTTTGACGACACCCTACTTGTGGCATCTACCACCTGAACCCGATCTGTAGAATCACTTTAGAACAGATAACTTTCAGTTGCAATCGGAAGTGGGACATTACCAGACCACTCCACGTCCGGAACCCTGATCACTGGAATCCAAAATCCACAAGTCATAAAACCCTAAACCCTAAACCCCCAAACCCTCAACCCTTTAGCCTTAAGCTCAGAAAGCGGCCGAAAGCCATGCTCCTTTAGCGGGACCCCGTTTCGCGGGTTCTTCGACCCAGAGGCTCCAATATCCCTTAATCAAGGAATATTCCTTAAATTATAGTAGGATCCCTCATATGATTTCAGGAATCTTCCTTAATTAAGGGATATTGGAGTCTCTGGGGAAATATGCCCTGACATGACAGGGGGAGCGCTCCCCCCCGATGTTGCCAATGTCACTTTGGCTTCGACACCAGTTACCGATGTAATTGCGACAAACCGCATAGAGCCCAGAATCCACCGAACTACCAGGAACCCTTGTACAAATGAAGCCCTTATAGGTAACTGGTCTCAGGTTAGAGAAGTTTAGATTTTAGACTTTGTGTGGTAATTTGGTGCACTTGAGCTCAGCTGCATTGAGCAGCCGGAATGCCAGTGCCGTGCCGAAGACAAGCAGGCAACGATGTTGGACATTTTTGACATGCCGCTGCATATTTGGTATTAGTTGTGGTAGTACCAGTAGTAGTAGTAGTAGTAGTAGTAGTAGTAGTAGTAGTAGTAGTAGTAGTAGTAGTAGTAGTAGTAGTAGTAGTAGTAGTAGTAGTAGTAGTAGTAGTAGTGGTAGTAGTAGTAGTAGTAGTAGTAGTAGTAGTAGTAGTAGTAGTAGTAGTAGTAGTAGGAGTAGCACTAGTACTAGTACTAGTACTAGTACTAGTACTATATATATATATATATATATGTATGTATGTATGTATGTATGTGTATGTATGTGTGACATGTATATGGGTTTGTACACACGAACATTCTGATTATTGCATGTTTAAGATACGGGCAAGCACTTACACATACACAGAGAGAGGGAGACAGAGAGAGAGAGAGAGAGAGAGAGAGAGAGAGAGAGATGACATGTGTAACAGGGAATGAACTACGTCAACTGTGCAGTCGGTAGGGCACTTGGCCAGTCCATTCTGCAGGGGTTTTGGCGGTGCTTGCAGTCCAACGGCGACGGGGCTCAGAGTATAGGGTTGGGGCTTAAGAGTTCAGGCTGCATCTGAACCGAACCCTCTACTCTAAACCCCTAAACCCCTAGGCCCTAAACCCTGAACAACTACACCCCTAAGCCTTAAACCCCTAGACCCCTAAACCCTAAAGCCCTAAACCCTAAACCCTAAATCCTTCAATTCTAGAAAAACTAATCCCTAAACCCTTCGGTTGTTTGCCATCCCACGAACTTTTGAGCAGCTTCTGAGCCGGCGAATTCATCTCTGGATTGAAATCCAGGGCTTATAGGGTTTAGGGTTTGGAGTTTGGGGATTTAGGGTTAAGGAATTCAGGGATTTAGGGTTATAGGGTCTAGGGTTTAACATGTTCCGATTAAGGTCCCTCTAGATGTCTACGAAACTGCACCCCGAACGCCGTGTTCTAATTGTGAGCTGCATGCGCTCGCTTTTGATTAATATAGTGGTCGGAAAAACTACTGATAGTGTCCCCTTATAATAGTCCTTGTTTCAGTTGCAGTCTATACTTGTGTAGTATCCCCTAAACTCCCATCTTGATGAATAGCCGCCGCTATATTATATTAGCGTCGAACAGTCCGATCGGTGGGGATCCGATGGCCCAACCGCCAATGTGCAAGGCATTGGAAGGAATCAAAGGACGTCCACTTTGCTTCGTTTTTTTTCCGGGGGGTTGGCTCTAAAAAGGTGTTACGTCCAGGAGGCGTTGGGTCTAGCGTTCAGGGCGGAGGGCTTTTCCCTCAACCCTAAACCGTGTTTTGGGTTTGGGGTTTAGGTCTTGGGTGAGGCTTTTCCAGAGTGAGGTGTGCCGACTAACTGATGTGTTGGAATCGTTCAGAACTCCAGTCCCAAGCTGGACACTTTGTCATCATACAGTGTGACCCTATTCCTCCAAGGATCTCGTAGTTAGGGCCCTAGACCCCTTAAGGACCCCATAATAACTTAGTTCTCCAATACCAAACTTTTAAACCTTTGGGGTATTTATAGTTTAGTAGTAACGTTTATTTCTGTCTGTTGCATCCCTTGAATCCGCACACCTGGCATTCAGCTGGGGTTTACGGTTTAGGGTTCTCGCGTAGAGTTTACGGTTTCGGGTTTTAGGATGTGGAATTCCTGCACCCTTGCATCGAGCGCAGCTCGCGTGCGGTACTGCTGTCGAATCGGCTCCAGTTTCACCGCTTCGAACGCAAACAACCGGGATTCCGAGCTTGATGAGAACCTTTTAGTAGATAGCAGGCAGGGACTGATACCTCCCCCACAAACCCTAAACTCAAAGCCCCGAACGCCACGAAAGTATCAAAACCCCACAGGAGGCCAAAAGGGGTTTTAGCCTATGGAGGTTTAGTAGGGAGTAGGGTTCACATAATAGGGTTCATATTAAGGAACCCCCACTTGGAAGGGCAGGGGAGTTAGTAAGTAGGTTATGAGTAGAGTTATAAGTACCCTAAATGGAGTTGCCAATTAAAACCCTACTTATAACCTACTTATTAAGTCCCCTGATTCTCCAAGTATACTATCTTGGGGGTTCCTAATTAATTCGTATAACGGGCCCCAAAACCCTAGTCTACTCATTGAGGCACCTATAGTAGGGTTGAGGGTTTCGGGTCTATGCAACGTGGGGCACTGACCTGTCGACATTGCTTGAGAAGTGCGCATGCCATGAGCTCGTGCCAATGGGAAGTGAAGCAGATGAGGCCTCACTCGGATAATGTTGTTGTTCATGCTGCTTGCCTTGCCCAGAGACTCCAATGCCCCTTAATTAAGGAGTATACCTTAAATTATACTAGGATCCTTAATATGATTTAAGGAAAATTCCTTAATTAAGGGGTATTGGAGTCTCTGGGTGGTTCATCTGCGTTCCATAAATGTGTTTTGCCTGAACGTTTCGGGTTTGGGGCATACTGCAGCGTGCAGGGCCTGAGGTTCAGGTATAGCGTTTCGACACCTGGGCCCACCAAGTGATATGTTCGGAGCCTGAAGCCCCGTTTAGGGTTTAGGATTTTTGTTTTAGTTTGAGTTGCTTCAACCATCGTGTGGCATCCTATACTTCGAGATAATGGTGATGATACCCCGCAAAACCAGACCGGAAAACCAACAGGTCAGGAGACACTTGAAAAGGGCACTCTGATCCTAAACCCTGCACCCTAAGCCCCTGAACTTATCAAGAGGCTCCATAGGTCCTTTGTATGGCTCATATTTAGAACCCTTTACGGTAATCCCCAAAACGAACTACTATGGAGCCTATGGGTAGACTCAGCGAGCCCAACATGTAACCATGGATGAAGGACGGTATTCTACAAACCATAAAAAGGGGAAATATTCAGGGCTTTCGGTTATGAGTGTGTATTCCTGCCTGCGACCTCCTTTGTAGCAGGTATTTGTGCTACGTGTTTTTTTCGCTCGTGATAAGGCAAAAGCGTAGCAATTAGCAAAAAGCGCACGATTAGAGGCAAAAGCGCTCGAGACTATTCTACACCACTCTATTTTAATGCATGATATGCTAACCCACCGGGCCTTTATTCCCAAGCCTCCCACCCAGACGGGTCTAAGGCAGGGATCCTTCAGCTTTGGGGCTTGTCGGGTTAAGGCTTTGGGCTTATGGCTTGAGTGGTGCAATTAAGCTCTGGAGGTTTATCTACTTCAGGTTTTGGGATTATATGATTTGGCTCTGGGGATGAAATTGCACGAATGCACAGACATACAACCAACACCTGCATGTCAACGACCTCACTGCGAACGACCCTTCGAATCTTTTTCGCCCGGAACTCAGCTGGGCAGATCGAAGTGTTTCTCGAACAAACGTCTGTAGCCCATGAGAAGCCGTGTCATCGTCCTCAAAGCAACCAGCCGTGAGCTCCCCACCCGCCGACTGACCCTGGCGACTTTTCCGATCATATCTTCGTCTGACCAGCAGGCAAAGCCTCGGAGGGATCAGCAAGCATAGCAGCATAGCCAGTACTGTTATGCAAGGGTCTGTGAAGCTAAGCCGGGAAGCATACAGCATTGAGGCAGTACTGGGGCGAAGCTGCATTCGCTCGGGCACGATCAACCTGATTCTCCATGCTTTTCCTCGGTCACCAAAACCATGCTGTTCCATACACGAAGTTCGGGATGCGGGGTTTAGGCCCGGGTTTCAGGAGTTTAGCCAAGGAGCACAATGTGTCCGAAAAAATGCACTTTGGGTCTCACTCGGTACAGTGGCCAAGATTGCTCGGCACACCAGCGGGCCATTCCAAGATAGCCTTCCTCAGTACTCGTGCATAATTAAGTTCTCGGTGCTAGGTAGTATACAAACCAAGACAGATATATGTAGCCGTGCATCCACAAAGTTCCAGCCGCACTCCACTGCTCGGGAGGCAATATGAATCGGCAGCCAAACCCCGTGACCGTAGAGCAGACTCATGCATTCGTTAGCATTAGAGAAAAGCCACAACAGGAGGTTCAGGCCTTCGTTCATGTCCTGGGTGCAATGCAACTACTTGGAATGTTTGGCGTGGTTTAGAATTAATATATAGTTGCAGCGAGACAGCTTTAATGAATATTGCACCCAACGAGCATCACCCTGCTCGCCTTTGATCACAAGCAGTTTCGCTTCGAGCCATTTGCTCAGCAAGGCGACGTCGTATGCCTTGCCACATCCAGTCGGGTACTGCCTCTGCCTAAGATGACCCAAAGTGTGTTTACAGTTTCGGTTAGCTTAGGGTTTGGGGGTTTAGTGTAGGTGGGGAGCTTCATTTATAGACCTGTCTAAGCCGAGGGTTCACAAGAGATGCGAGGTTTGGGGGTTAGAGATTCAGCACAACTAGCCAAGTTGCGATTTAATCTTGAAAGTTTTCAGCGTGAAGGATTTCAGGCTTGTAGTTTTGTGGTGTCTGTCACACCACAAGCGAAACTCATCAAATGCAACTTCCAGCTTCTTTCCGATCGAAGCATGGTCTCCGAAGCAGTTGTATCTGCAGAGCAGCAAAATGCTGCTCCCACAAAGATCCTTGCCGAAACCTAAATTCATGCAATGCATGAGATCAGGTTGTACTCGCTTTGGATCGCCTCCCGAGGGAATCGACCGTAAAGGTGATATCTTGTTTCGCTTGAATGGACTCGGGTTCCGTCCAGTGAATGATCTAAGCTGTCCATCAGGGCCACAGTTCCACCAATCCTTATTTGCCACAGAATATCGCAACCCTATATAACCATTCAGTTAACATAGACCCCGAAACTAAGCCAACCCGAAACATATTGCTATATCTACACCTAGGCTTCATCTCCAGGACACAGATGACACTTCCTTGTGCAATTGTAGCCACAATTAAGATGATAGGCCTTTCGAACATACGGCCAGTCACCTTTCGCCGCCACCAAGGCGACGAAGAAAACTTCCTCCTTGCCCTTGACCTCAGAAGCGACGGGAAGAATTGAGGATTCGGACTCATCGTATTTCGAGTATAGGGAGGATTGGAATTTGGAATTGGGTGTACATAGTTGATACATACCAATTACAGGGCAACTTGGGAAATAGCAGAGTGCCAAACCTTACTTAATTGATAAATGCCTCGCCACCTGCACCCTCACACCCGTTTCGAAAAGCTCTGTGAGCTCCTCGCTGATCGCAGCATGGAGTCCGTCGATCGACTTGTCGTTCTTGGCATAGGAGGATGCTGGAAGTATCGAATGCAAAAGTCTCGTGCACAGGCTCTCCCTTGGATGCTCTAGAGTCTAGAGGGAGGATGGTGATCATGTTGTGATCATGATGCTATTGAAATATCGATCGATAAAAAAACGTAGAGGTACGAAATCATGCAGGAGGCCCGTGAGTGTTCAGGCGATCCTCGCCCATATAAGGCACCACACACTGAAAGTTCGTAATGAGAACCGGGACTTTGGCCAAACCCCGACCCTCGTCACCGTGTATGCAAAATGGAATCGTGCGGGATCGCTCTTGCTCGCTTTTTTGGCTGTAAATCACGTGTTGTGAATCCGCCGACTCGTACCTTTGCCAAAACCTCCTGAAGACATCTTGATAGCCAGTGTCCCATACATGATGTCCAGCCAACACGAACTGGCCACCAGCCTCACCCAGAATATGGTTCAGCCAATCCGTCAGCCGTAGAATGGGGTATTTCACATCAATACTTCCACCCCGTTTCTGGCGAATAGTCAAGGGTGTCGTGGAGATCGGGATCGGCAGGGTCTTCCCCTCACGATGAACAAACCTATGCAAAGCCCGAGAAGCATTGTGGTAGCTGCCATGCCCCAAACCAGCAATTCGCTCCATGTCCGGGTCGACGACACCTGCAGCGGTGTGAGGGCTAAAGTCTTAGGGATGAGGGGGTTTCGAGTTTGGGCTTCATGGGTTTCTCGCAACTAGTTAGTAGTCCACTGCTATATAACAGTGCGAGGATTGATAGGTCTGGGTTGGGCTGTGGGTTCCATTGGGTTTTTCGAATTCGGGTTTGTTCCTATGGGTGGTTTCCATTCCAGGCTTATTCCTAAGGCTTAGAATCGAATGGTGCCCCGCCTAGCTTTTTCATCCTCCTCGATGCAATAGTAGCCAGCCGAACCACAGACTTTGCATCAGCCTCGTTTGGTTGCCAAAGCGAACCTAGGACTTATGTAAGATAATGTAGGGATTGCGAAACCAAGAGACCCCCCGCTCCATATCCATCATCAAGGCATCTGCCAGGTCATCCTCAGAGCCCGAATCCGATCCTTAGGGAACACACCCGGGGCAATTAATCGACTCAAATTGAGCCCGAGGCGTGGACCTCCAGGCGGCGAGTCTTCGCCACTTTGCAACCCCAGGCCGCCTGCGTGGGGCCATTGGTTCGTCTCCATCTTAAAGCTAGGGTTTAGGGTTCAGGGGTTTAGGGGTTTAGGGTTTAATATTTTGTACTGCCACTCAGCACCATTCAAGCATGCTCCTGTGCAGAGCTCTTTTTGGCGAGCAGCGAGTCTCATGAGATCTATAGATCAGATCGAGATAGGGCAGGCATTCTTACCGGCCCAAAGCGTAGATTTGCGGGAACTTTGCCATGCCAGAGAGATCGGTGCATTTAGCAACAGTATCGGTTACCAGTGTGGGTTCAGGGCCGAGGGTCATAAGTTTTATTAGGGTTTTAAGGGCTGCGACTACCCATTTCATCCTTCCTCTGCACGGCTACAACCGGTGCAATTCACCAAACGATTGCACTGCACACATTTCAAGATCAGCGGGGCAAATGCTCCGTACTCAAGATCACTTCTTTTTCTTGTTCGGCTTCTCTGCCGAGTCATCCTTACTCTTCTTCGACTTTCGAGAAGCAGGCTTAGCCTCCTCCGTTTCGTCGCCGTGTTTTGGTGAAGCTTTGTCCTTCTTGGAAGCCGATTTGTTGTCCTTCTTGGGCTTTTTCTTAGATTTTTTGTTCTTCTCATCTTTCGAGCCGGATCTTCCCAGGTTGCTGCTGCTGGGCTTGAAGCTCCTAGGCTAAGCAGGGATTAGGGTTACCAGGTAGCTTAGGGTTTAAGTTTATGGCTTATAATTTAATGGCCAAGAGTCTTGCCCCGGGCGATGTAATTGTTCAGGATTACATCGGTCTTCGTGCACTGAACGAACAAAGCCATGATCTCCTCCTTCAGCTTGACTGATTTCCTGGGCCACGGGATTTGGGGATCGTTTTCGGGTACTATGTACTTATATACATCATCGTGCAGGCAAGAGTCGTCCCGTCCGTGTCTGTGATAGCCTCGGCCTCCTTGTCCGTCAACTTCTTGTAGTCGGTGTTCAGGCTGTCCAGGAGGGACTGCAGGTGGTTTGCAATCCTTGGCGCTAAGCTATACATGTGTTACATGGATCCCGAATAAGCTAGCTTAGACACCAAAGTTGAGCACAGGGGCTCATCGGCCCGGGGGTTGCCCATCTTCTTCATCTTCTCCTAGCATCAAAATACTCGAACTCATGCATTTACACATGCAACACAAGAAGTCGTTCTCACGTAGACTGTAGCAGTCTGTCCTGCTCCAAGCACCCATTCTCGATTTTTTTCCCCAACACAGAGAGGAACGTGGGGAGGACAGTGAGAGGGCTGTCGTTCTTCTGCACCGTTGGGAAAACACACCTAAAGCAGAGAAGAGCTCACGGCTTGCAAGCACGGTTCTCGTTCGCAACACAGTTAGATCTACTTGCTGCCCGAAGGACTTGGATTTGCTCATGGTACCATCGGCAGGCTTGTGGCTGATAGCTTCGGTTTCCGTGGTGGGGACATCATTCTCCAACATGTAGGCATCTTCATCCTGGAGGGCATCCGGATCTTCTGTTTGGCAGGGTTCCCGGTTACAACTGCTTATGAGGCTTAGGTTTGGGCTGTAGGGTTCAGGGTTCAGCTTAGGGTTCAGGGTTTTGGGGTCAGGGTTTATACATATTATTTTTTGTTTTAGCTTAGCCTGGAGGGTTCAGGGTTTAGGGGTTCAAGGTTTGTGGCGTCGGTCTTGGGGGTCCGTGTAGGTTTCGGGTGTCGGGCTAGGGATGATAGGGAGGTGTTCCAAGACCCAGTTAAGGAATAACAGGTAGTGCAGAAGGTCCTCCACAGTGCCGGAAGCCGTGAGCTCCTTTAGCGAACCTCGCTCGCTTTTGTTGCTGAACTTCTCTTCTACAACTAGCTTCGCCTCCTCCGTTTTGTGAACCTCGTTCGTTCGCAACAGTCCCTTCGTTGCCGCCCAGGCGAAACTGTTGTCTGCCATTTGCCTCAGCTAGACTGCAGAGCTTTGTACGAACGATTATGATAGGATTTCCATTAAGTGCTAGATTCTGCTAGATGCTAGCAAACACTGCACGATATCGATCGAAGTACAATAGACATGGGTCTACCAGTCTAGTGCGGTTGAGGTTCTTGGTGTAGCTGCATTTCTCCATCAGATACTGCTTCGTAACCCACTGAGCATTCTTCTCGGTGGCTTCTAGATGCTTGACGTACTTCTGGACAATCATATCGATCTCCTTCCAGCTCTTGTTCTTGTCAAAGAGCTCTCTCAGCTTCTGCCCTTAGCTAACACATATTAATGTGTATAATACATATGTACATATATATAGATATATACATTGCATAGCCGTGGAGCCAACACTCAAAACCGTAGCCGAGAAACTCCCCTCCTCAGTCTCATACAACGACAGGGCTTCCTTGGAAGCCTTGCACGGTCCGGTTCTGGGCTTGAAGACTCGTCGCATCCTGGGATGGCGGTTATGGGGGAGCCAGTGCTGAATGCGGGGCCTAGGGTTTAGGGGTTTGGGGGTTTAAGGGTTAAGGGGTTATAATTATTGATTCAGGTAGGTATCCTAGCTAGGTTACTTAAAGGATCATGGGACTTAGTAAGTAGGTTATAACTGGGGTTATAAGTCCCCTAAGTGGGGTTATCCTAATTATAACCTAGTTATAACCTTACTTACTAAGTCCCATGAGCCTTTAAGTAAGTTCTACTATGCTGCATACTGGGGCACAAGTGGGTGCTAGAGCACTCCATAGCAGGCTTCATGCAGCTACAGCTTGCATAGTAGGAGACGTAGAATTATGGTCCATAGCATATCAACACCCAGGGTCCTGTAGTAGGTCTTGTCGAACTTTTCACGGCCTCTTTTCGGACCCTTTGGGCTCGTCGTAAACAAAGCTCGGGGCTTCACCTTGAGTGAGCTGGGGGAGCTGTCGGAAGGCTTTCCTGAAGTGTCCCCCGTCGGGGAAGAACTCCCCGGCTCAGAAGAAGCCCTCTTCTTGGGAGGTGTTTTGCAAACGGCAGCTGCTGCCTTCGGAGGCGGACCTGCCGGGCTCGCCAAATTTTCGCAGTACCTCCAGCAACTGTCAAAGCTCGAAGCCTTAGCCAGTGGGACGGCAGAAGAGGGTCCTGCGGGGACTTCGGAAACTGCTGGTGCCTTCGACGGGGGTCCTTTCACGGCTGCTGCAACTTTGGAAACTGCTGGTGCTTTCGACGGACTCACGGTTGCTGCGGGAACTTTGGAAACTGCTGTTGCTCGGGGTTCTGCGGGAACTTTGGAAACTGCTGCTGCTTGGGGTTCTGTGGGAACTTCGGAAACTGCTGTTGCTGCGGGTCCTGTGGGAACTTCGGAAACTGCTGCTGCTTTTGGCAAAGTCACCGGTGCTGGTGGTTTCGAGGCAGGCACAGAGGGAACTTCTGGTTTCCACTTGCTTGGCACCGGTGGGATAGACCTTGATCTCTGGGATGGCTTCGGCTTCTCACCCGGCTTGCATCCACCGCCAACAATAGTCTCCTCGGCACCTGGCTTCGACCAACCGACAGAAACTCTCCGGGGATCACAGAATCAACGAACCGTTCAATCAAAAGCCCAGAAGCACCTGACTCCGGACGGGGAGGCACCGAAGCCGATCGCCCGCCAATGCGGGATTGCAGAGCTGCAATCCGACGGCGGGTTGCCTGAGCTTAGGGTTCCGGGCTAGGGGCTTATGGGCTGTAGGGTGAGGGTCGAGGGCTTAAGCCAGCAAGTTTAGGGTGTAGGGCTTCGAATTAAACTAGTACATCGATCTAACTAGATCTTAGCATTCCGTGAAATTCGGATATCGTACGAAGCATGCAGAGGAAGACAGCTAGTTCAGGTACTATAGTGCACATGGCAAACAATATCTGCACATTTACCGATATACATTCGTGTAATTATATAGCATATATATATATATGCTATATATATATATATAAATTTATATATCTATATATATATATATATAGATAGATAGATAGATATAGAATACAAGCTAGACCACATACACACATATTGATCCGAACGATACATATATATATATATACTATATAGTTCGATACACCATACATTAAATCGATCCATCTATATACATATATAGATCTATCGATTCATATATGTATATATATATATATGTATACAGTAGAAGCCAGAAAGTTGGAATATGGTTTCAGGGTAGCATACCTAATAATTTACCTTAAAGGGGTTACGATAATGATATTCCAACTTTCTGGCTTCTACTATATACATAAAGATCATCACTTCCCGACCGGGCCCAAAGCGACCTAGCAACTACAGCTCACGAGTACCCAGCAAGTGCAGCCTAAGTGCTTCAATCTGTGCATCCAAGCTCGCAGCATCCATGGTGCTACCAGCTAGCAGCAACGAAGCTAAAGGACTGAACAAGAAGCCTTGATCTGATGACGAACAGAGCATACAACTCCCAAAGTGCTCGACCAGGCTGCTTCACCACAACAATACCACACAATTGCATACAGCGTTCGTTACGTTTTTCTGGTTTGCGCCCGTTTGCGGTTTTTGGCGCCGATTTGCGCCCGTTTGGCGCTGAATTGCGCCCGTGGCTTTTGCACCTAAAACCCAAAAGTGAACGTAAAGTGTCCAAAATTGCCCCTAAACCCTTTAAAAAGCCTTTTGGCTCCTCTCTGCCAGCATTCGCCTCGGGAACATCAGTGCCAGCAGATAGGTCCTGAACAGCAGGTTCAACCGAACCCGGGCCCACCCCAATCCCTTCTAATTTGTCTTTCCAACCCACCCGTGAAGCAGGCCGGAGGCCTGCCAGACCCACCCAGCCCCTTCTAGATTGTCTTCCAGCGACCACCACCACCACCACCACCACCACCACCACCACCACCACCACCACCACCACCACCACCACCACCACCACCACCACCACCACCACCACCACCACCACCACCACCACCACCACCACCACCACCCCGGAGTCTGTAAACGTGCACGTTTTATAGAAGGACCGGCCGACCCTACATACCTAGCTCCTACATATACGTATACATATACATGCAGACATGCATATATATATATATATATATATATCGATAAATAGATATGTAAATATACAACATGTAGACTCACACACATGCATGCACATAATATACAGGCACACATACACATATACATACATACATACATATACATACATGCACGGGTATATACACGGGTTGACATGACATGCTATGGAAATATGCATAGACATGGACGGCACACACAGAGAGATGGAGGTAGCTATAAGTTATGTGTTTGCACAAAGGATGTATATTAATATATGTATGTTTATATATATATATATATATATATATATATATATGTATATATACTATACATATATGCATGAACACACACACATACATATATATATAGACAAAATATCTATAGATATATGTGTGCGTGTGTGTTTGCATGTATCCAATACCAAGGCGTGTGTATGCATATGCGGGTCGACACATAAGGGCTCTCTATATTAACATATCGCTATACTACTGTTCGTTGTTTTGGGTGGCGGGCTCCCGCCTAAAAGAGGGGCTTGTAGAGTTTGAGACTTTGAGAATCACAGGGTTTGAGACTTGGAGTGGTTCGGTCTTTGGGTTGCCTAGATTCCTAGCTAGTAGCTAGACCAGACCCAAAAGCAAACCGAGGTGGATATGGAGCCCGAGGAACAAAGCTTAAAACCCAAAGTCGGCAAATCCTAGATCCTAAACAATACACCCTAAGCCCCTGAAGCCCTCAGCTGTCGCCTACTTGGAGGGTCGGGGGACTTAGTAACTGGGTTATTTTAGGGACTTATAAATACCATAACCCCAATTAGGGTCCCTTTTAGGGTACTTATAAGTCTACTTAATACCTACTTACGAAGTCCCCCGACCCTCCAAGTAGCCAGTTAACCACCGAACAGAAGGCTCTAGGCCTCCCCAGGCCGACCAGCAGCATCAACTAGCCCTACAATATCGGCGGAGCAAACATCCCATAGAGCCTTTTCAATACCTGAAGAAAACCACCTAGACGTCCAGCGACACTCAGCCCGTAACACACCAACAGTCTTGATTCCCTAGAAACTCAATAATATGCTAGCTAGACCCGACACCATATACCAAGCTCGAACCGACCTCTTCACACCTAGCAGGCCTACCACCCCAAAGCTAGCACACCAGAAGCCATCGTTCCAAGCCCGGCCTTGCCAAGCGATGAAGACGAACAAGAACCGAGTCCATGGTCGAGCTGGTGTCGCCTGCAGTGTGTTGGGGCTTTAGGGTTTGGGCAGCTATCTGCAGATATATACAGATAAAGGGGCTCGGTGGTTACGGGAGGTTTTATGTATACATATATATATATGTATATATATATATGTATATATATATAGATACATATATATATATATATACATATACATAAAACCTCCCGTGACCACCGAGCTCCTTTAGGGTTTAGAGCTTAAAGGGTTCAGGGGTTTCAGGTTTAGGGAGTTTAGTGTTTAGGGGTTGATACTCGTTTAGCCAGGCAGTTCTGGCTTGGGCAAACCTAGGAGCCAGTGGTACTAGCTTGTCAAGCTAGGTTTCAAGCTCGTAGTGCCGGCAAAGCTATACGATCTCGAAGCTTTTCGGGGGATAAGGTTGCAGGGTCGGGTCCTCCTATCTAGTAGAATAGCCAACAAACCGAAAACGTGTGCCAGCTGAAAGTTGCAAATATGTCGCCTTTGTTCACAAGCAAAGACGAAGATCGATCCCAGCAGAAGTAAAGATATCGGTAAGGTTCGTGGCAAGCTTGTTGACTTTGCCCCACACTCGCGAATACATGGTACTTTGCTCTTGTATGAGATCCAGACCTTTCTCTACTTGGCTGTCGATGACTCGTAGCCTGGAATGTATACGACCCACCTCAGATCGAAGAGCCTCGCACTCTGCACGTAGAGACACAACCTCTTCCCGAAGGCGACGGTTCTCCAAAGTGAGGGAGACAACAGCAGACCGTTCCATGGTAAGCTTTTAGCTAGTTAGGATGTTTTGCAATGGCCTGGAGTACCTGGTCAAGTTGATTGCATTGCTTGAGGATCGGTTTGGGTGTGTCTTTAGGGTTTAGGGTTCTGAGTTTATGGGTTTAGGGTTTTGCCAGGGATTGGAGGTTTGGGTGTTAAGACTGTGGGTTCTATATTCGCTCAGCCAGACAGTGCTGGCTTGGGCAAAGGGCCGGTTCCTGAACAGGCAGATAGTAATAGCACAGCAGCACAGTCCCAGCGAACAATTCGGGCGATTGGCGGTGCGGGGTCTGTGGTTTGGGTTTACTTGATTATTTATAGATTAAGGTTAAGTACAGCTCCTGACTAGCTGCGAATGGCAGAACCTATGCTTTCAAGACCTCGTTTCAAACAGCAGAATCACTGAAAGTCACAGAACTTATGCATGCACGGCAGGGTGGCGACCTCCTCCAAGTGCAACGGAGCGGGCTGCCCAGCCCTCAACTCGGGGCATGGTTCAGTACCTGCCATAGAAGCATTGACACTTCTGCTGGTTGTGAAGAATGGTCGACCGATAACTTGTCTAGCAAGCAGCAGGCTGCACTCAAAGCTTTCATTCCGGCGGCTGCGTATCGTAACGGATTTTGCATCGTGAGGAACCTGCTGTACTAAGCTCGTGATCACACAAGCAAAGCAGGCACCCACATGGCAATGTGGCCCACCGAGCACATATCTAGGCGTATGAGCTCTTGTCCCATTGAAAGATAAACAGCTCTATTGGCTGAGCAGCACAAACACGTTTCATATCAAAAATCGACAGCATCGCAGATAATCACGATCTCCCCCGGGCCGTGATACTGTGCCATCAGGAAGTCGGTGTAGCTAGCAGCTAGTCCGTCTCGGCATAAGCCTCGGATGCGAAGTTAAAGAATTGCACGACTAGGTTGTGTACCATTCAGGTCCGGGTTAAGCTTAGGCTGTAGGGTCGGTTTGTGGTTTCAGGTTGATCGTTATAGTATTTAGAGTATGTATTATAATTTAAAGTAGAGGTTTTGATTGTTTCATAATAATCAAAATGAATCGAGTGTCTCTCTTGCCTGCAGTCTTAGCAGTCCCTGGAGATAGCCCTAGATCTTCTGCTTCTTTTCGTGCTTTGTGATAAGCAATGCTTTTGCGAGACTTCTTGGCCTTGATCTCATCACTGCTATCCTTGGCTTTCTCCTTCTTGTTGCGTGGCGAAACTGTGGGCTTGGCCTTGGCCTTTGCTGACTTCTTTGGCTTCGGGGCTTCTACTGCTGTGCTCTGCTCAGGATCCTTCTTGGCTGCTCGGCCGGGCTTGCTTTTGGGCTTGGGCTTCGGTGCATCTACTGCTTCGTCCTCGTGGCGATCCTTCTCAGCTTTCGGCGTCGGCTTGCTCTTGGGCTTGGGCTTCGGGGCCTCTACTGCTTCGTCCTCGTCAGGCTCCTTCTCAGCTTTCGGCGTCGGCTTGCTTTTGGGCTTCGGGGCCTCTACTGCTTCGTCCTCGTCGCGATCCTTCTCAGCTGTCGGTGTCGGCTTGGTTTTGGGTTTGGCCTTGGGCTTCGTTGGCTCCGGAGCTTCATCATCCTTCTTGCGAGCCTTGGCTTTGCTGGTGGCAGAAGAACCCGTAGTTTTCCGCTTCCGAGCCGGCTCCTCGGCCGGCTGCTTGCTGGCCTTGTTGTTTCTGCCCCTACCCCGACCCCTACCCCCACGACCTCTACCGGAGCCTCTGCCCCTTCCCCTGCCTCTTCGGGCAGTGTCTTCACAGCTCCCCTCCTCATCATCCTCCTCGCCCGTGCCCTCCCCATCCTTGGCTGTGCGTGCGAGCTTGCTCTGCTCCTGCGGCGAGATGGGCTTCAAGTCCTCTAGCACAGATGGTCGAAGCTTGTCTTTTCGTTGCAGGACGGCGGTCTTCTCAGGAGAGGCACTGTAGTACTTCGTGTCCTCTTCGTGGGAGCTTTCAGGTTCGGTATCTGTGCATGGCTTGGCTTCGTTGATGGCTGGGGCCTCCTCGCATGCTTCGGTGATGCCGGCTTCGCTGGAAACCTGGTCTATCATCGGGGCGTCCTCGGATGCTTCGGGGATGTTCGCTTCGCACAAACCCTGGTCTATCATCGGGGCCTCCTCGGATGCTTCTGGGCTGCTCGGTTCGCAGGAAACCTGGTCTGCGATTCGGGCCTCCTCGGATGCTTCGGTGATGCTCGGTTCGCAGGAAACCTGGTCTGCGATCGGGGCCTCCTGCGATGCCTCGGGGATGTTCGGATCGCACAAACCCTGGTCTGCGATCGGGGCCTCATGGGATGCTTCGGGGATGTTCGCTTCGCACAAACCCTGGTCTGCGATTGGGGCCTCCTGCGATGCTTCGGTGATGCTCGGATCGCACAAACCCTGGTCTGCGATCGGGGCCTCCTCCAATGCTTCGGTGATGCTCGGTTCGCACAAACCCTGGTCTGCGATCGGGGCCT
The DNA here is from genome assembly GCA_905221615.1 of Symbiodinium sp. CCMP2592. Lineage (NCBI taxonomy): Eukaryota > Dinophyceae > Suessiales > Symbiodiniaceae > Symbiodinium > Symbiodinium sp. CCMP2592. The sequence goes on along the minus strand of CAJNDT010000813.1, from coordinate 448,336 downwards.
CCTCCAATGCTTCGGTGATGCTCGGTTCGCACAAACCCTGGTCTGCTGTAGCGACATCTCTGGAAGCTGCTGCTGCTGCTGCTTCTGCGACACTTGAAGCCTGAGGGTTGGCTAGGAAGATTAACGGATTCGTTCTATCATGTTCGAAATATTAATATACCAAACCTGGAAAGCTAAAAACCTCGTGTCTCAACCATGGATTCCTCAACAGCCACGGACTCACCGAGGTCGAACGGCAGCGTATCTTGATGATCGGACCCTCGGCCATTCTTTGGGTTGTTTGGGCTAATGATGATTGGGCTCTAGCTAGCATCTGACCATATTAGGAGCTCGACAGGCCAAGTAGCATGACAAAGGGTGTGGAATCGAGGGTGCCGGCACGGAGTCATGATGCAAGCTAGCAAGAAGCTCAGCAAGATTCTGCTCCTCTTCTTGAAGTCGTAGCAGAAGCTGCAGCTCCTCCAGAATCTCCTGCTGTTTCGAAAGCTCTTGGAGCAAGTCGTCGTCATCGGAAGATCCTGGGATGAGGTGGTGATTAAGGTTCCAACTTGGAGTTTAGGGCTTAGGGATTAGGCCTCGGGGTTTAGGGTTAAAGAGGGTCCGGCTCGGGTTAGGAGGGTCCGGGATTTAGGGCTTAAGGTTAAGAATAGGGTTTAGGGATAAGAGGGACTGGGTTTTAATAATTATAGTACAGGGATATCTTAATTATATCATTATATGACATTGTTCATTATAGGGTAATTCGGAGATCACAAACCTATCGATATATATATATATAAATATAAGTATATATAAGTATATATATATATATATATATATATCGACAGGTTTGTGATCTCCGAATTATAGATATGCACAAGCCTCCCTCAAAGCTATCGAATGGGCCTCAATGGTTCAAGAATCTTTTTAAGGCTCGGGGCTACCATGGAATTTGAAACTTGTAATGAATCCCACCTAAGATCTCTTTGGCAATGCGGAAGCTGGGGAGCTTGGGTTCGTAAGGCTGCAATCGCCACTGCTCGAAGATGCTTCTGCCGACAGTTCCACAAGCTTGTCGGGTGGTGTTGCGGGAACTTCCTTGCCAGTGATTGTGCAATCCCTGACCCAAGGATTCTCCGAAGATCCCCGGCTGCCGCTGCTCAGCCTTCGCTCGGAGAGGCTGCTGCCCGCCGTGCTGTCGATGCCTGGGATGAGGTGTCTATCGATCGATCAAAGACGAAAGTTGCAATACATGCAGCCAATCGAATATGTAATAGTTAAGCCACCGGTTTCCGAATCATCAAGAGCTTCGTCCTGCAAGTTTTGCTCGCAATGTATGTGTGTGAAGATGAGGTTTAATTATAGGTAGCAGTTTCAGCATAGGCTCTGGCCTCTGTGAAGAGCGACTCACTCTCAGCACCCTCGCTGCCCTCATCGTCCGACGAGTCGTCAAAGGACTTTGATCCTAGGATTCGGGGGTTCGTCATAGGTACTCATGATGTATTATTTTGCCAAAAGGCTTAAAAGGCCAAAGGTCTCGAACGATACTCTGCCTCAATGTAGCCTTGCTTCGAGGATTTGGGGGGAGAGGGATTCCAGCAGCATGGAACAGCTTCTGGACCGTTCGCTCCCGGGGGTAATGCCCCCTTTTGGCGCTTCTCGAAAAGATTGAGATCAAACGACGTAGGACCCAAGCCTGGGCGTGGATCACATCTCCTCGGATGAATCTCGCTGGATGAGTGTGAACATATGGAGCTTTAAAGTTGCAACAATAACATTCAGTCGAGTTTCGCTTCACAGGCTGCTTGCCGAGGGGTCGTCCAACATGGAAAAAGTGGGCAACTTCGGAACGGATGGCATGTATGGATGGCCGAAGACCATGGTACTTGATGATCGGTGCCAATATTTCGCCGTTCAGCACGACGTCTGTGCGGGATAGAAATTCCCTCGGGGTTATACACAAAGTCCCAACACTGGCCCGATTCAATATGACATGGTTGTTCATCCAGCTGCGGACAACCGGACTATCCATTGCCAGCAGCTCCGAAGCTAAGCCACACCGACCCCAGGATCCCAAGCGATATCTTGAATTCGACCAAAGCACTGAAGCACTTAAGTTAGTGGAACCCACACCGATGGACCCCAGCAAACTAGCTAGGATCCCAAGCGGTAGCTTCGACCAAAGCACTGAAGCACTTAAGTAAGTGGAACCCGCACCGATGGACCCCAGCAAAATGCTGTAGGCTGTAGCTCGAACATACAGCAGCAATCAGAGAGACAATGCGAGAATCGATCATGCAAGCACAATAGCCTTTGCAACAAAGCAGTGCAGGGGCACCCCTCGGCGATGCCCAATCCCCAATCCACCGCATCAGCTCGCCATACCTCTCGGCACAGGCAGCTACATCGGGAATTATGTGGTCCAGATTCTGCGTGGCCACACATACATCCTGCACACTCCTAGCCTCAAACCCTAAAGTCTCTGAAGCTCGCAAGACTCGACCCATTGTGTAAGAGGGCGCACAGACTTCACGAAGTAACCGGCCATCGACCATCAAGGGGCAGTTGTCCAAGCTTATCCACTATGCAAGTATGTTTCGCTTGGTGCACCAGGCAGGGTTCCGGAATCTCAGACCAAAGAGATTTTCGAATAATTATTATCGATATGATCTGTATACATATATAATACACTCTAAGCTGTATATATCCCAAAGCTCAGAAATACACCAGTACTATATATTAAGCATATAGTGAAGTCTACAGGATCACGGCTTTATCCTATATAGTTATTTGCCCACGACTCTCGAGCAAAAGCTCGCCGACGATCACAGAGCTGTTCCTGGAGCTTTGGCAGGCAATAACTTCTACAGGACTACAGGAATCTGCTCGATCAGGATGATTTACGTCTCGATTGCACTTATAAATCAAAAAGCGCACGTTTACACAGAAAAGCGCTCGAGCTGAACAAGAAGAGTATCAATTAGAGATTTAAGGCACGATGTGTCGATTTACAGCACGTTCAGCCTTGGGCTGCAAATACCTGGCACGAAAGAGGCTCCAGGTGAGTATTGGGGCGTACTTGGAGGGGCAGGGGACTTAGTACGTAGGTTGTAAGAAGATTTTTGTTGGGGTAACTCCATCTCGGGTACTTATAACTCTACTGATAACCTACTTACTAAGTCCCCTGCCCTTCCAAGTATTGGCCTTTCTGAAAACTGAAAACCCACGATGCTCGTCGCGTGCAGGGCGCGGCCCTGGAACCAGCGGTGGGAGAGCTTTGATGGCAATTAGAAAAACCTGCCTTCAAGAGTCCTATCACGGTTTCTTAACGGTTATTCCTCAATTAGGTAGTTTGCAATACCCTGAGGCCCCGAAGTAGTTCTTTTTTGGGGTTCGTATATAGAATCCTATAAGGTAATCCCCAAAAAGGAACCACTTTGGGGCCTGTGGGTAGTTGTTGAAGGTTTCAAGAGCTGGTGTTTCCCGGGCAGCCCAGATCTGCAGTTCGACACCTCGATGCTGCTCATTCAAGCCTATGTGAACCTGCCAGCACCGGAATCCAGCAGTGACCTGCAAAAAAATGTAGAAGCCTGAATAATTGCAAAATTAGTCCCTAGCAGTTCGTTTTATGTACTAAGACCATAATATGCCCCCGCCCCCCACCCACCCTGTTCTCAACAACAAGGCCGCCATTGCAGGTATGGAGGGCTTAGGGGTGTTAGGAGATGTGGCACTTGGCATATTGCACTGGCGAGGCACTCGTGCACGTTAGAGTTTGGAAGTTAGGTGTAGGTTGAACGGTTCAAGTTTATGGTTTACGGTAGACTCCATAAAGGAACCCTTAAAGCCCCTTATAAGGTAACCCTTAAAGCCCCTTAAAGGAACCCTTAAAGCCCCTGAAGGTAACCCTCAACCCTCAACCCTAAACCCTAAACCCCAAACCCTATAGATCCCTTTTAGGAACCCTATATAGAACCCTAAACCCTAAACCCTCAAACCCATGCCGCCCAGCTGCAGGCGCGAGTATCGGATCGGTCCGAGGTTCCGGAGGCGCACCGTGCACGGGCTTAGGGTTTAGGGTTTAGGGTTCTATATAGGGTTCCTTAAAGGGATCTACAGGGTTTAGGGTTTAGGGTTCTATATAGGGTTCCTTAAAGGGATCTAGAGGGTTTAGGGTTTAGGGTTCTATATAGGGTTCCTTAAAGGGATCTATAGGGTTTAGGGTTTAGGGTTTAGGGTTCTATATAGGGTTCCTTAAAGGGATCTATAGGGTTTGGGGTTTAGGGTTTAGGGCCTACTGTAAATCACATCTTAGGGGTACTTAGAAATAATTTTCAATTTTTGGTTATTATAATCCGCAAGAAACAGCTAAAATTGTAATTTTTGCTAGGGTTCTAAGTTCAGTATAGACATCAGGGATCCTATGAAGGTATTTTTTGAAAGGATATTGGAGTTTCTGGCTATTTGCTTTAGGGCTTTGGGGTGTTGAATTCAGAGCTTCAGGCTTCAAGATGTCTGTATGGCTTAGGGGATCGGGGGGGTTAAGGTTTCGGGTTTAGGGCTTGTTCATCGTTTCAGAGACTGGTTTCAGAGCAAAGGCCGAGTATAGACCCCAGATAGTAGGATCATGAAGATATTATAGGGGGCCGAATAATTACCAAAACTGTTTTGGGGATTCCTGATTCTACGTTATAGTATAGTGGGCCCCAAAACCCTATTCTACTTATTAAGGTCCCTATATTGGACTCTATTAGACACCCGCCCCCAAAACAGCAATTCAATTTGCTAGAATCCGAAGATGCACCGTTCGGACTTGGTGTATTTTGCATGCAGAACTCGTTGCATGCTGTTTCGTGGTCTCATGACTATGATAGCGATTAGCTACTGCTGGTCTGCTCCTGTTTCACCCCTTATAGATCAGCCTCAATTGCGGACTTGGTGGTTCCCAGTCAAAGGTTCTAATTACCTGAAAAGGCTCTCGACACCCGTTCGGGATTTGGGATTCGGCTGCCAGGAGTACTATGACCTCCGCAAGACGCTCCCGCGATTCTACCGCTTCTTCGAGCATCTTAACAAAGGCTGGGTGAAGGTAGACCAACAGACAAGCGCTTGAATTGTAAAGATTGCTGTATCCAACTCAGGCTGCAGCTGTCTACTTGGAGGATCATGGGACTTAGTAAGTAAGGTTATAGGTACCATAATTGGGCTTATAAGTAGTTATAAGTATAATGTTACCCTAATGCCTAATTATAACCCTAGTTACTAAGTCCCATGGTCCTTTAAGTATATTCTAGTACCCTTATAGTATCCCTTATGGTATCCCTTACAGTAGGCCCTTTAAAGGAACCCTAGTTGCTAAGTCCCGTGCTTCTTTAAGTATCCTTGCCGCCACCCCTTTTAGATCCCTTAAAGAAACCCTTTAAGGATCCTTTTAAGGAGAACCCCCAAATGCCCAAGGATCCCTTTAAGGAAGCCTTTAAAGGGAACCCTAGGCACCACAGCGGATCCTCAACCCCGAGCCGACTTGAAGAAGCAAGTTAACGGTTTAGGGTTTAGGGGTTTAGGGTTTAGGATTTAGGGTTTAGGGTTTAGGGTTTAGGATTTAGGGTTTAGGGTTTAGGGGTTTAGGGTTTAGGGTTTAGGATTTAGGGTTTAGGGTTTAGAGTTTCTTCACGCCGGCACCAGGTCCTCAAACCGCTATGTCTCGAGCTTTGTGGGTTTCGCTAAGGTTGTCGGAGGCCTCAAAAGGTGGGATGAAGGTAGGTGGGATATTCCCAAATAAGAGTCCTTATATAAGGGATCCTTAATCCTACCTACCTTCATCCCACCTTTTGAGGCCTCCGAGGTTGCTAAGGCTTTTGAGGGTGGTACAGTGGCAATTAGAACTTGCCTATATCTGGACTTGTATCCCACCCCCTTCCTCGGTACCTCCAGTTTTTGGACATCTGTTTGAGTTGTTTGCGCTGTCATAGTTGTGTTGGAAGTAACATGAGCCTCCAGGTAGGGACTCACACCCCCGCGAACCGCCCGCCCTTCAAAGGAGCCCTGAGCCCGACTCGGTCCCTTAAAGGATCCCTTAAAGGAGCCGATCCCTTATAGTAAAAGCCAGAAAGTTGGAATATGAGTATCCTAACCCTTCTATGGTAAATTATAGGGTATCCTACCCTAAACCCTAAACCCTAAACCCTAAACCCTACCCTGAAACCATATTCCAACTTTCTGGAGTTCCCTTTATAGGAGCTCTTCAGGATCCTTTAAGGGCACCGGCTAAAGGATCCCAGGAAGGAGCCGTGACAGGAACCCTTAAGGGATCCTAGATCCCTGAAGAGGATCCACTAAGGGGAGCGGTTTAGGGATTAGGGTTTAGGGTTTAGGGTTTAGGGGAGCCCTTAAAAGGATCCCGTAATGGACACCCGAGAGCGAGAGCGAGGGAGAGGGAGAGTTGTAGATCCTGTCAAAGGGACCTGTGGCAGGATCCTTGAGCGGCTTTAAGGAACCTTGAAACCCTAAACCCTGGTAGATTCCTTAAACTTACGCTCTCGCTCAACCCTAAACTCGAAACCCTTAAGGATCTTCCATCCCTTAAAGGATCCCATACATCTCAGAAGGGCTCCTTTTTGTCTGTGTTCGGTGAAGACCCCCAGACCGCAAACGCCCTAAACCCCAAAACCCGAACCCCCTAAGCCCTAAACGCTAAAAAGAAAACAAGAACCTCTAAACCCTAGACCCTAAAAAGAAAACAAGAACCTTAAACCCCTAAACCCTAAACCCTAAAAAAAGAAAAAGAACCTTAAAGATGATTTTTACACCTAAACCCCAAAAGAATAATGGCCTTAAATATCTTAAGGAACTTGTTTTGCGTGGAGGCCAGCGGCCCACTACCTCGGTCTTGGCGAATGCCCTGGAGGTCGTCGAGAAGATGTGCGACAAGGAACGACTTAGGAGTGTTGGGTGTTTTTTTGTTTTTGTTTTGAGGGGGGTTTGGGGTTTAGAGTGGAGGCTTTTTGGGTTTGGGGTTTGGTGCTTTCGGGTTTATGGTTGACGGCCGGTCGGGGGTTGTTCTTGGGTTTAAATCAAGGTTTAGGTTCTGATTAGGCTTCATAGGATTTAATTAGGGGTTTAGGGTTGAGAAGATGTGTGTCGATTAAACTGCTTCTCACGATTCGGGTTGCGATATAGCGGCCTGAACAAGAAGCACTGTATTCTTTTGGGTTTCTCTTAATAGTTGTTATTCAGCAACCCCAATGCCCATTTCTGATCGCTGTAAGAGTTGCTTAGGATTTTGTCAACATCTTTGTGTGATTTTCCTCAGCCGCGAGGCATGTTCGACTCAGCACGATCAAAGTGGAACATGCCCCGACCTTAAACCCTAAACCTGAACAGGAGGTTATGGAGCGGCTCATCGACAGCTTCTTGCGCGCCTTGGCGAAGAAAACACGATGCCGACTTGCCGGCCTCGAAATGCGTGCTGGCCTTTAAAACATTTTAAAACTAGTTGCGATAACAATGACAAGTAATATCAATAGGAATAGTAGTTCGAAATCGAAAACTAAGACAAGTGCTCATGCTGACACTGATGATGGTGCCGATGTTGAGAAATGTTGAGAGTCTAATATAGATTTGATAGTTTAGGCTTCAGGGTTTAGGGTTTACGATTGACAGTTTACACCAGGCGTTGTAAAAACCTTGGCAGGCCTTGCCACACAATCATCAATTTCTGTTGGCAAACTCTGTTTGCCATCCCCCCTTAAGGGCTCCTTTAAGCGCTCTTTAAGGGATCCTTCAAGGGCTCCTTTAGCGGCTCCTGTAGGGCTCTTTAAGTTCTTCAAGGGCTCCTGTCAGGGCTCCCTTGGGGGGCTTGGAGGCACTTCCCGTAACTCCCTGTTTGCAGCGACTCCCCTAGCTCCAAACCCCACAACCACGAAAGGCTAGACCCAAAAACCACCTCCCTCCCCACCCCCCCCTTCTAAGACCCAAAACCCTAAGACTCATCCTAAGAATCATAATCCCTCAAAGTTCGAGCTATAGATCCCCGGAAGAGGAAAGGGGCAGGGGTGTAGGGCTTAGGTTTGGGGTAAATACCTACAGAACGACCCCCCAAAAGCCCTTAAGCAAGGCCTAGATGGAACGGTTTCCGTCGACATGGAAAACGGACTCCCGGCGGCACATTTGGTTCGTGGAGGATTTTGGGTTCGATTTCGGGTTCCTCTACCCTAAGGCCCCAAAGTAGTTCCTTTTTGGGGTTCATATATAGAATCCTTTGGGGTAATCCCAAAAAGGAACTACTTTGGGGCCTCTGGGTAAGGGTTGCTTGAATGGTTCTACAAGGGTTTCGGGCTTAGGGCCGGGTTGGGCTTCGGTGAATTTCGGTGTTGGGGTTTGGGATTTATTGGCTTCATGGCTTAGGGATGTTTAGGGTAAGGGCTTCAGGGGCTTTAGGGTTCAGCATGGTTATCCATCGGGCTTCTAGGCCCTCACCCATAAAGCGAATGGCTTCTACAAGCAGCCGCAGCATATCTGTAGCAGGTCTTTCCGCCCCGAACCACCAAAAAGCTTCCCTAAACCCTAAACCCCAAACCCTAAACCGCCCATGATTGGGCTTACAGGCATCCAGGCACTTGAAAAAAGCACACCCCGTCAGGGCCTGTGGGGTTGCTACGCCTCTAGAGATTTGTTGTCCAATAGGTATAAGACACAAACGGTTTAGGGTTTAGGGTTTCAGGGTTTCAGGGTTTAGGGTTTAGGTTCTTAAGCCACTTGGTGTAGGTTAAACATTGACATCCGGAAAAAAAACCTTGCACGTGCCCTTAATCGCTTCAACTCAGCTCTGATGCTTGATGAACCCTTGTAGGAGCCCTTATCCCGTACATCCCCCCATGTACAAGCTACAAGCTCCAGGGCTTGAACCGCCTGACGAAACCGCGGGCTAGAGTGTAGGAGATAGGGTTTAGGGTTGACTACCCAACTGACGCTCTAAGTGTTGTATCACCAAGAGACTTAGTAATGGGAAAATGATAACTCCTCAGCGTGTGGCCGGGATTCCTGCTAAGGCTTGGTGTTTATGACTTGCGATATGTGCCGAGATTCCCGACTCAAACCCTGAACTTTCAGAGCCCGCAGCCCCAATCTTATTCTTAAAATCCCTGAACCCAAGCAATGAAAACCCTAAACCCGCAACCATAAACACCCGAAGCCCGAAAACCCCAGAGCCCAGCTGCTGGAACTTAGGCCGTGTGGTGCTTCGGAGACGACTCATCTCGCTGCAAATACGCTTCAACGGCATGAGGCTCTTCAGGAGACCGGTTTCGGATGTGTACGGCTGATAGTTGAAGTCTAGGTATTAGACAAGACACACGCCAACAAACTTGTTATAGACACTACGAGAAGCATACACGACAGTAGCTTTACAACAATTACACGAACCGACTCAGAGCATAGCCGGACAATCATTGCACCAAATGCAACGTCAAACTCTCGACTGGGATGTCTCGCTTACTCCTTTGTCTTTCTCCTGTGCTTATCGCAGGATTACTCTTTTATCCCTGAAAGATCTCTGCGTGATTCTGCATGTTGCTTGCATACTTTGTATATTACACACTTAGTCCTCATAGTTGCCCTTCTATGCTTGGCCTTGGCAGGAGCTACGCCCCTGTTGCCCTCCCGGGCGCGGAGAAGGGCTCCAGGCGGGCGCGAAGCCAGCGACTCCTGCACCCCGAACCCTCAGAGGCTTCAAAAGGCCTCCGAAACCCGAAACTCTTCAAATGGGTGGCTGTCAAAATTATGGTCCATTTTTGGGTAATCACCCTGAATATTAGGTGCCGCACTAATAATAAGGACCCCCAAAACGGACCATAATTTTGACAACCACCCAAATGAGTCTGGTTGGATTCATGGTATAGTAAACGAAATACAAGCAGTAACGTTTGGGGGTCGTGGGATGGGGTTTCGAGCATGGGCTTAAGGACTTGGGGTTTCGATGTTTCAGTGTTCAGGTTTGGGGCTTAGGGAATAGAGCGTCTACTTCTCATGTTTTTTATGCTAACCAGAGTGTGGGCTCGGTCTACAAGCCCTACACCTACATGAATCTCTTCTCGCATAGGTTTCGGATTATTTTGGGGGGCGTTTAGGTAGGATCTAGGGAGACACAGATCGAAAACATAGAAACTACTGAGCCATGCTGGCCTAGGGGCCTCGGGCTTGGGGAGAGAAACCCTAAGCCTTATGAACCCTAAACCCGAAAACCCTACCCCTAAACCCAAAGCCCTAGGCCCGAAACCCCAATGAGCCAGGCTGGCTTAGGGCTTCGGGAGAATAAGAAGACAAAAAATTACCGAACCATGAAAACCGTAAGCCCTAACCCCAAACCCTAAACCCGAGCCCTAAACCCTAAACCCCAAGCCTGAAACCCCAAACCCTGAAACCCTACTGCCCCAAGCCTTCTAAACCCTAAACCGGAAAACCCTACCCCTAAGCCCTGAAACCCTACTGCCCTAAGCCCCCAATGAGCCAGGCTGGCTTATGGCCCGACGAAGCCCGAGATCCTCGAGCGCTTTCCGACGAAAGTGGGCGGGGAGGAACTCGCGAGGCATATTGGGGCTTTAAACGCGTACCAGAAGGGTTCCTTTAAATAAAGGGTACCATAAGGGTTCCTTTAACGGGTACCATAAGGGCTCCTTTTTAACCCTACCATGGGTGGGATTAGGGTTTAGGGTTCAGGGTCCCCTTTTTAAGGGTACCTACTTTTCTATATATATATATATAAGGGATCCTAATCAGGTACCTCAAAAGATGGGTAGGGTAGGGTATGACTTTAAAGGCAGTGTTTTCAGAGTCATAGACTATGACGGTTTCAATTCAGGGTTTAGGGTAAGTTTTCGGGTGTTGATGGTGCCTGGTGTTCTATCAAGACACTGCAGAACCACCAAAACCTAGCATGAAAAGAAACAGTTACAGAAATTATCAAAGGAACCTACACCCTAAAACCCTAAGCCCCTAAACCCCTAAACCCTAAACCCACCCTGAAGCCTTTCTGGTGTGACGGAACTCTTCCAGGACCTTGCGGAACTTATTGGATCCCTTAACCCAAAGGCTCCATGTACCCTTATAGTAGATACTTAAGCCTTAAAGGTGTCCCTATGTAGGTACTTTAAGGCCTAAGTATATACTATAAGGGTACATGGAGCCTTAGGGTAAAGGAATCCTTGAAGGGAACCTTGGAGAATCCTCTCTTTGCTCAGAGATCAACTTAAGCAGGGATGCGCGTATGCCGGGGATAGGGTGTATGTTTTGGCAGTTTTCCATGATCAACCCAAATTGCACATTTGCGAGTTCAACTCCCCCAGTTTTGAGATTATGATTTGTGTGCGTATTTTACATGCCGGTGGTGTGTTTTTTACATAGCCAATCGGAGGATTCCAAAACCACATAACAAGCAAGCAATTAAGCAAACACCCGTTTGGACAGCGGTTTGAGTTGAATGGATTTGTGTGTATAGGAGTATGGATTTAAGATTGAATACAGGCTGAGTTTATTACAGAATTGGAGGAGCAAAGGTCGCTCGCGGGAATTTGGTCTTCAGTTGTTTTGAGGGGCAAGCTGTAGCTCAACCCGAAGAACTTACCCGCCGTGCTTCCCCGTCGTTCTGCAACGGTGGACAACAACTTCGTGTCCAATGCCACGCTCTTCGCTGGACCAGGTGCCTTCCGCCCTCCCCTTTTGCTCTGCCTGCTCATGACATGAACGAATGTTGGTTATCTTGTGTGTGTGCATGCGACCAGCATTGTTGAAGCTTTGTTGACGGAGCATCGGTTGTTCGACTGCCACAATTTTGGACCAAGCCTGCACATTGTGCATCAAAGCTCTCTGATGACATGATGTCCATGCCTCAGGCAACACATGATGGACGCTTTTTCAGATTCATTCACACAGTTTATAGGAGCTTAACACTCGTAAGTAGCTATTGCATCACTCGCCTTAAGGTTTAAGGACTTTCAGCGTGTGGAAGCGCATGACTGATAATTTCCCGACGTTCTCCTCTACCTAGTATCCTCGCCGTTCCTTCGTAGTTCCACCTCGGCGGCCATGACCTCATCTTTTGAAGGTGTCGGCAGGGTTGCGGACAAAGCCCCGCGGGCCCCCCTGCCGGTGCACTCGACGGGCAACATGGACACGTATCAGCGGACCACGCAGGACGTCAAAGACTCGCCGAACGGGGAGGACAAGTTGTTGCTGGTCGGATACGGAGCCGACATGCTGTACCCGAAGCCTTATGCCTGCATCTTGTCTAAAACCGTCGAATTCAACATGCTGTGCTTCTGCATTGCTGCACGATTAGTGTGTGTGTGTGTGTGATTCGTTTCATCAGGCCCGGCGAACACGCCGACACACGCGAATGGACGAACCGGAGTTCTGAAGACTGGACTGGAGAAGAGCGGCTTCGGCGTCTTCGACTGGATGTACCTTGACATCGACGTTCGTGCGCTGGGCTTGAAGGACGCAGAACACGACGTTCAGAGTCCCCGCGGTACCATAGTTGCAGTGCAGTCGTTGTTGTTCCGATGTGTTGCATTACAGAGAGAGTGTGGCATGTGGCTTTTGATTGCTTTCTAAGGTTCCCCGGCGCTCAACTACAGAGTTCTCCAGCACCTGTCGGTCGGCCAGGAAGGCATGTGGCACGCGCTGGTCATGATGCTCGCTCTCATTTCCACGCTGCTCGAGTACAAGCCGGAGGGCATGAAGATCATCCTCTCGCTGTTCTGTGACGAGGTTGAAGGTGGGAATTCGTTTGTTCACGTTTATTTCGACTACTACTACGACTACTACTACTACTATTTCTACTACGACTACGACTACTACTACTACTACTACTACTACTACTACTACTACTATTACTACTACTACTACTACTACTACTACTACTACTACTACTACTACTACTACTACTACTACTACTACTACTACTAGCTAGTACTACTATTACTTCTGCTAGCACTACTACTACCACTACTACGACTACTACTACTACTACTACTACTTCTACTACTACTACTGCTGCTGCTGCTGCTACTACTACTACTACTGCTACTACTACTACTACTATTACTACTACGAGCTGAGGCAAACGGGGCAAACACCGTGCCGCCGGACTTTCCACCCTTGTGGCACTTGCCTTGGGTCACCCGCTGTTCCTCCCGACGTTCAACTACCCGGACGTTTGGGACATCAAGTGGTGGTCGGTCCACTTGCCACCCGTGGAGAAACGCGAGGAGGACGACCCGTTACCCAACTTCATCTCGACGGCCATCATCATGTCGAAGTACATGTTCAAAAATCCCCGTCGGAGGTCACTCGCTTACTACGCGGCGGCCACGCAGCTCGGCTTTTGTGAGCCGGACGTACCCGAGGCCGCGGCGGCCTTCTCCGAAGGCATGCAGGAGGCGGACGACGAGGGCTACCAGAAGGACACAGACTCGGAGATGATCGCGCAGGACCTTGGACGTTGGGCAGAGGTTGTGTCCGACCAGGACACCGTCGTTCCCCACACGAAGGACGACATGGACGAACCGGACGAAGACGACGAGCCGCAGGACCAGGAGGACCAGGAGGACGACCCGCCGGCGGAGGAGGAATACGTGGACGTTGAGGTCGATGACGATGACAACGACGAAGGACAGGCCGACGACGACACCGAGGACCCCGACACCCCCCGGGCGGCCGACTCGATGGCACTGCCAGGCATTGGCGACGACGGCTTCCTCACGGTGGCCAAAACACGCCGGGGGAGATCGCTGGACCAGGAGGACCCTCCACCTCCCCCGAAGGCCTGCCAGGACGACTACACGGCGGTCGACATGCTCGAGTTCCACTTGTACATGGCCCGCAAAAAAGGAGGGCAAAAAGCGGTGGACGATCTTTGCATGGAGATGGCGAGGGAAAGGGTGTCTTGGCTACTTTACATTGACTGAAATTGGTTTTTTAGTAGTCCTGGTTTGCATGAGAGACTGACTGATTGACCCGAGTCACGCGCTGTTCTTCTCTACAAGCACCCAGCCGTTGCGGCGGCAATCATGAACTACCCGTTCGATCTCGACGACGGTGTTTGGAACGCTGCCTGACTTAATTAAGCAATAAGCTCGTGTTCAGGCACGATCAAGGACTTCATTGCATCCACTGTGTCCCATGAATAAGGCGCTGGTCGGACTTGCTGAGCAATCCCCGTGGGGCCGAATTCTCGCACACGATATCGCCGGACAGATGAATCGTGCTCTGGAATGCAGCCAGACGTACTTTGCTTGCAGAGTTCAGTTGAGTGCAGCACTGTTCTGGACTGAGGTAAAGCCTCGTCGGGCAAATCTGGGGACTTAAGAAACCACTCGGCGTACTTCACGATGAACATCAACGAGAAGTCGATTGCCGCCATGCACCCGCGACGTGCCCAAGCTGAATTCTTGTCATTTGCACATGTCTATGTCACTCTCACATGTCTTCCTTTGCGGTCGGATGTGTTCTGCTCTGAGACGATGACGAAGAGTACATGGTGTTCAAGGCCGCCAAGTCTCGCCGGATCGAGAACACGTTCTCGCACATACCCGTGAAGGAGCGGAAGAAGATGGCCGTCTTGAAAACGGAGGACGACGTGCACTCGGATGACTTGCCTGGCGGCTCGTCGTACCAGTCGATCGTGTCGGACCTGAGGCCGGAGGAGAACTACACGCTGGAGACAGAAGCACGCCGGAAGCGCACGAAGTACCTCCGGGAGCAGGGCTACGACACGCCGGACTCCGGAGTTCTCGCCTTCGACGACGACCACACCTACGACCCGTCGGACTACGAGCCTGCCACGGGCGCCCCGAAGGACCTGTACTCGTACAGTCCACCCCAAAGGCCTCCTCCCCGGGTCCGGTCCACGCCGGGCGCCAAGCCACTGGTCGGACACGGCACTGTTCTGGATCCACCCGGTGAAGGCGGTCCACGATCGCGGGCCCCGCCGAAGCCTCGACCCCAAGTTCGACCCGAATGGGCTGCCTATGTGGCAAACACGGCAGCACGCGCAGCTGAGGCAGCACCACCCGCTACCACCCGACAGCCGCAGGCCCCACCTCTCAAAACCTCGAAGATCCCACCCGCTGCACCCGCCGTTTCCAGACCCGCCGCCCCTGCACCCGCTGCACCGCCTATCCAACCAATCTCGAAGGCCAAAACGAAGGCGGCCAAGCAAGAGCAGCTGCACTCGGGCTTGCCGACTCCGACTCACTCGCAGGCCACGACGGCCGTGAAGTTCTCCTCGGCGGCCTCGTCATCCTCGCAGGACCCCCCCCGCGGGCCGACCGAGAGGGAACTCCTCATGAAGCAACTCGAGATCGAGATGGAGCGCAAGAAACTCGAGGCGGACTACTTGGCCATGCAGCTCTCGCAGGTCCAAGAGCACGACGCAGGACTGCAAGGGGAAGGCATTAATTTAATACAGGGGATTGCTTAGTAGTGCCACGCCGATTTCACGTATGTGGGTTTGGGTTCGGAATTATGTTAAGTTCTTGTGAAGGCATTACTATAGTCCTATTACTAGTACAATTAGTCATTCTTCATCGTAGTTCTAGTACAAGTAAGGCAACAAAAGAAGTACTTTAGTACTTACTAATCGTACTTTAGTAGTTTACTTACCATGTTGGACTTGCACATCCGTAATCTTAATGAGTCATAGTAGTAGTAGTAGTAGTAGTAGCAGTAGTAGTAGTCGTAGTAGTAGTAGTAGTAGTAGTAGTACTAGTACTAGTACTAGTACTAGTACTAGTACTAGTACTAGTACTAGTACTGGAGGGGGTGGCCTGTTCCAGCAGAGGGCACCCATGTCCGTCAGCAGCATTAGATTAGAGAGGTGCCAGGGACGAGGTGGAGGGGACACGGGGGCCGCAGGTGGCAAAACAAAGCATATTATCCTATGTGTTCGATGCCTTTTCGGTGGATCGTGGACCGAGTCTGTTACACGTGTTAGTTAGCTGGATGCACAAGAAATAGCCAGCAGTTCTTGTGTCCACATCATGCACAAGCTTGGTTTCTTTGGTTAGTTTTAATCACTTATTAGAGTTCAGTAGTTACACCTGTGTCCAGCACTTCTTCCTTGGATATGGAGCCCAGCAAAGAAGGGGTGTACGGTCGGAACAATAGCAGGTGTTCACACAGTTCACAGTGCCAGTATGCAGAAACAGTGGCCCTGCATCGTTGGTTCGGTATGCTTTATAATAAGCTAGACATGGTTTCTTAGGTTCGCTTCAAGAATGTTGATTTGTTTTTTGCTCGCCGTTCATTGGGATATGTAGCTTCAACTACTTGCACATGTGACATTGTTTCGAGTGGCTGCTTCTGTTCTGCACAGGACTTCCCGCTAAACCCGCCGGACCAGCCACAGCTGTGTCTTGATTGCACTCGGTGGCCTCGGTGACATGTTGCATGTATTTCCTGCTTAGTCATTACATGTCCTGATTCCAGGCGAAGACTCCCAGCATCCCGAAGGCCGCCCCGGCGCCAAAGCAGGCACCCGCCTGCATCCGCAAGCCGGCTGCTCCCCCCGGAGGACGGAGTCCCCCGTAGTTCCCGTGCATATCAGACTCGACGGTTCCTCGAAGGACAAACTATTAAATTAATGTTTTAGAAGGCCGCATAGCAGCATCCTGGAATAGACAGAGAAATATCCTGATTCGTCGGTCTGATACACGGTACTCGACTCGCCAACTTCTCGACTCGCCGGACACAGCAGGAAAAAGTGCGGTTCTGCAGTCGTTGCCGCAGAATGCTTTCCTGAGGTAGTAAGTGAGTCGTATCAGCATGCCAGTGTTTGCCAGCGTCAGGTGCTTTGAAGCCACCCTTTCTTCGCAGCTGGGTGCTCAGAGCGGCTCCGATCATGTGTTGCTGGTTGGGTCGTGGTCTCTTATGAAAGATTTATCACGGTTTGGAGTTAGCTGTTTTGCCGCGCCGTTACTGCACAGATAATTCATATTTCTCATATGCCATGCGGCTAGGAAAATGTGGTGTCCATGTCTTCTATGTAAATGTTAAGTCGGATGGCAAAGACTCAGAGGTGGATTTGCGATAATGGAGTTTGCAGTAGTCTACAGGGGGCTTCAGAATCGTTATTCTTCCCTCTCAGGAAAGGTCTGTCTTCATATTTAATTTACGAGCTTTTTGATATTCAAACCATGGACAGTCAAAAAGTGGTTTGGATTGGGTGTCTCAGTCTTTGTGGAGGTTTCACATCAGGCAATAATAATATTATATTAATACTCAGAATTATAAAATATTAAAGAGGAGAAGCCCTCAAGCTTCCTCGCATCAGGTCTTCCATGCGCAATCCTTCGTTGCAAGCTCAGGTCTGTTCATGCTTTTTTTGTTTGGGTTTAAAGGATGGTTCTCTTCAGGGCACAGGGTAAGTACAGTAAGTTCTTGCACTTGTGCAGTGGTATAATGGTACTGGACTCGAGAATGCACATTCCCTGTTTGTTCTCCTGGTACTTATACTTTTCTTTAGCGGTTGCCTTTGGAACCATCTTGTCTTGAGATGCTACTTACAGGTTTCTTCGCTTGTTACTTACATCTTCTGAGATTGGGGACTTCATTTGGGACGTTGTGTTCATCTGGTTTCCCATGCAACACTAAGCAACAGCTGTTGGCACTCGCAGGACATACACAGGACAACACATACACACACCCACACACACACAGAGTCTGTGTTTCAGCTGTCGGGTTTACACAGGGTGTGGGGTTCCTTTGGGACAAGGGTGGTTAGCAGCTGACTGAATGCAGTTTAGAATCATAGTTATACATGTCAGTTTGAAGACTTAGACACAAGGCCTGGGTCGTCAGTACACATTGCAACGGTCGTTCGGAGTTCGATGCAGCTTGCCTCTTGTAAAGAATGCTGGGTTTTGTAACCAGACTGTTCAAGGTCGGTTCCTAGGACTGTCCAAGCTCCTTTTCTGTGCACTTTGCATTCGAAGTTACTATGATTTAAGCTAGGAAGTTCAAAAGCGGCACCGCAGGACCACCCCGAAGGACTAGGGACAAATCATGAGTCCATGGTTCCCATGTAGTACTAACGTCGGCCTCACAAAGGTGACTCCGCTGGACTTCGAGTGGGCACACGTAGATCACCGTGGGCAGCCTAGCACTTGCCAGTGTGGAGCAGCAGCACAAGTCAGGCAGACTTTCATCTGAAGCATCATGGTCTGTCGTGGTTGGTGATGCTTTAGGTTTTTTAAAGAAGCCTAGACACAGAATCATTGTTATCATGCCGCTGCCAGAAAGCCCAAGCCACCTGCCACTGTCATCATCATTCCTCTCCCTTTCCTCGTTCTTTCTCGTCGGACATGTCGTCCTCCGGTTCCGCTGACCGAGCAGGACTTCCCCATGGACTCCCGTTTTTTCTTCGCCGTTCCACCGACCCGCAGGACGAGGTCATATTCGATTTTCGTGCGATGGACTATTACCTCGCGTCGGTCTGTGGGATGGAAGACCCAAGTACCATCCTGCAGCGTAATCTCGATTATTGCGAGCAGCTGCCGTCGAACTGTTTGGACTGCCTTCCGCCGGACATTGACTCGCAGGAGGATTTGCAGTGCTTCCTCGCCGATCTGAGCCTTGCGCAGGCATATTATTTCCGCACTGGACAACCCGACAGGATGCCCGAATGGCGCACCGAATGGCTCTCGACTGTCTTTGTACCCGAACACTCGCCGTACGACACGCAGCAGAAATGGGCGGACAGGCTCGTTACACCCATGTTGGTTGTAGCGTGGTTTCTATGAAGGTGCATGCTTTTAAAGCCATATAATATTATAATACATTGATTATTTTCCACAGAGCACATCCCGTAGGCTTTGGTCTTGGCTTGCTGCAACCGATGGACTGCTGTACAAGCGGCCCCCTGCCTTCGCGACACGGACTCCTCGGACGGTGAGTGAGAGAGACTTCTAGATTTTAATAGTTTGTGTTTCTGATAATTGAATTGTTCCCTAGCAGGAAGGACGACGGCTGGCAGATACTCGTCGAACACATGCAGGGCGATAAAATGTTGGAGTGTGGCACTCAGCTATGACATCAGCGCACTCAGTCATTCAAGCATTCCAGTACTTGCACTTGTGTGTGTGAGTGGTTAAACACGCAGCACCCACTGCCGGTCCAGGCTCTGCTTCAAGCAGATACTCGGGGCGGCCCAGCGCAGGACAGACAACGCCCTCTCCGCCGGACTCCATTCCCCGCTGTTCGGTTCCCGACACCCGCAATCGTGGATGGTCGAGATGCTGAACCGCGACTGGGAGGCCTACCCGGTGGCCGTCCCCGTTCCCTGGCAGGGCCACATGTACTACGCGGTGTCGTCGCACAACGCGTCGGACTTGTACTTCTGCATCACGAAGGGCCCCGACGGACGTGCAACAGCAGAACCAGTAAGATTTTTGTTGGTAAACCTTGTAGTATAACTGAAATACTTACCAAGTCGACAAATTTTCGGACATCGCTGGTTCAGGTGACACGATCGACTTTCAGTGCATCGGACTGTTTCTCAAGAAACTCGAACTTGGACCGGGCTCGTGGAACTAGCCGCAGTTCGTTCAAGCACGACGTACCCGCCGGCCAGTCTCCATTTGGAGTTCTGGAGCAGTTCGCTCTCGCCGGCCAGTCTCGAAAGTGACACGTTTTCTGCACTCGGAGTTCAGATCAGTTCGCTCTCGCCGTTCAAAAGAGTTGTCCTGGCACACTTTACATTTGCCGGATGTTAGTTCCTATCGCACTGTTTGCTGACTTAAACTTTTGCGCTTCAGGTTGCTGACATGGACTGGCACCTCTTTGGCGGGGTCCTCGGAGTTCTGGTGCTGCACAGTTTGTGACGATTTGCATCGGCACAGTTGCTGTGTTCTTTCCTGTCACACTCGGAAGCGACAAGTGCTTGAACCACCCGCAGTCACCAGTCACTCGTACTAGGTTTGTCATGTGCTTCATGCATTGCAATTGAGGTCGGTCACTCCTCGTTCGGTTCGCAGGGCACGGCCACACGGCAGGACGAGGACTAAGTCAGGGGTCATGCTTTCGGATTGTGACAAGGCATTCCGCGGACTCTGAGGTAAGTTAGGATCCACCTGCAGCAGACATGGAGCAATTGCCGTAGACATAAAGAGTTAAAGGCCTTTGAGCAATTGGAGTCCGGTTTGTTGCCTGGGTTGCCATTTCAGCATTTCAAGCATCGAGTGCATAGAATCGAGGGTGAGCGGTAAATTTTAGTGTTGGGCGTTACACATTAGATTTGTTGTTTGTGGCTGTGAATCATTAAGGTTAGTTCTGGCCTATTCATTGCGGGTGGTGTCTCCTTAACTAGATCTACTTACAGTGCATGGTATAAACCGATTTCACTTCTGGAAGTTCACCATACTTGTCCACAGAGGGGCTTCGGGTGTGGCTTGATTCAGGAAAATAATCATGAGGTGTACAACTCAGTACTACGACTACTACCACGACTAGTACAAGTACTACTAGCATTGCTACTGTACTACTACTACTACTACTACTACTACTACTACTACTACTACTACTACTACTACTACTACTACTAATTACTAATTACTACTACTACTACTACTACTACTACTACTACTACTACTACTACTACTACTACTACTACTACTACTACTACTACTAGTACTACTACTACTACTACTACTACTACTACTACTACTACTACTACTACTACTACTACTACTACTACTACTACTACTAGTACTAGTAGTACTACTACTAGTACTACTACTACTACTAGCTAGCCAGCTAGCTAGCTAGCTAGCTAGTACTACTATTACTTCTGCTAGCACTACTACGACTACTACTGCTACTTCTAGTACTACTACTACTACTACTAGCTAACCAGTACTACTGCTACTACTACTACTACTATTTCGACTAGTACTACTACTACTACTACTACGACTAGTACTAGTACTAGTACTACTACTACGACTACTACTACTACTACTACTACTACTACTACTAGTACACTACTACTACTACTAGTACTACTAGTACTACTACTACTACTAATACTTCTACTTCAACTAATAGGGACTGCAATTTCGGCCTACTGGTTTTTCCTTTCTTTAATGAGTAGTGGTACTGCTGCTAGTACTACTCTTCGCAATCTGGATTAGTATTGCTACGAGTAATTACTAGACCAGTAGTCAACCAGCTGGAGGAAGGCGCTCTTGCAATCGCTGTTGTCCTGTTCATATGGAGGACACGGACTCCATTGGCCGGCATCGCTGCCGCTGAGCCTTCTCGTTTCAGGCACTGTGCTCTCGTGCGGTCTACGCTTTGTGTCTTGCTTGCCATGTTCGTCCAGTCACAATGCACTGTGAGACCACCCAGCAGCAGGGCTTGATTGATTGTTTGGTTTTCCGAAGCCGTCCTGCCTGTGCGTTGAGACTTCGTGCAGTCTTATCATCCTTCCCCCGTCGTTCTTCCTCGACGGACCTTGCCCAGCATGCCTCGTGATGCCGGCCCCCGCAAGCCCACCCTCAAGCAGCTGGCGAAGCAGAAAGCGAAGGACATCAAGACCCGGGAGCGCAACGAGGCGACGTTCGCATCCGCCGTTCAGCACTCCAAAAGCACCATACTCGACGTGGACATGCGGTTCATTCAAGACACGCTGACCCAGAACCCGACTTGGATTTCTCCACTCGCTGGTCTGATCCGCTCGGGCTCGTTGAATGGTCTTCTGAAGGACGTTGCCAAGAAGGAGGAGACCGGTGGACTGAGATGGAAGGGCAAGTGCACCAAATGGGGCAGTTTGCCGCTTGAGATGGCGAGCTTAATGCTCAAGCATTGCGGTGTGGAGCTCGCGGAGGACGTACAGAAGGACGAACCCGTCGTACGGACCCTCTTCGAGATCCAGTTCTGGGCAGCCAAGTCGGCGTCCTTGCCATCTCGTGCGGACATTCGCTATCAGTCCACGTTGGTCAAGTTAGCGAGGGCCCGCATGGAGGACGTTGGTCGCAACTACATAGCTGCGGTGAACTCGGCGGAGGCTATCAGTGTTGACCGGGACAGGTACAACATCTGGTCACTTGAGAACAACACGTTGTACTGCCACGTCTTTGCCACACAAGATGGACACCCTCGCCGTTCCCGCTCGGAGTTCGTACCCAACGAGTCGTACCTCAGCCACGAGCTTCCTACTCTCCCGGACAACAAGACGTGGCAATTGGACGACCCTTTTGCGGTGGACTGTGTCATTTCAGATGGACAGCATAACTCGTTGTTCAGTTTTGAATGCGCGAGTTTCTTTCCTACTTTGCCGGACATGAAGGCCAAGTGGACCTTCGACTTGTCGTCGGACGCAGACACCACGGCTGGCCTCGGCGACAATGTGCCGCAGGGCACCCCGTCGGTCCGGAGTGCATAATGCACTCTCTCCTGGTAGTTCAGTGTGTCTTGAGTTTGGGGTTGACTTTACTCGTTGTTCTGTCCAGTTTGTTCACTCGAAAAGCACAATGTCGTTCGCCTCGCCGTTCGACCCATTGTGTCTGAGTGAGTGGACAGGCACGAGTTTCACTGGGGCCGTGAAGCCGGCAACTTGCAAGCTGCATAAAAGAATACGTGCGATGAATGGCTGACTGCAATAATGACTTCCTTGCGGTGCCTTGCAGTATGTGCTACATACATGTTGCAGAAGAACACAGACCCATGACACGTGGTGTGAGCACTGCCTTGCGACATCAGCGATTCGTTGCCGCTGTCTTTGGGCTTCCAGAATAAAAGCTGCATGCCTGCAGAGCCTCCCTTTCTCTTGGTTTGGCAGATGTCACATATACTTCCTGGGACATAGCCTATAAAGTTTTGCTACATTCGTTCACCAGAAACAGACTGTAGAATTGATCCACTCGCTATCAGATGCTGGAGCCCGCTTCTGCCGATGGACCCTCTTCTTCAGGACCTCCAGCTTTTTTCAGCTCTGCGTCGGACAAGCGTCGGACAGTTGCATTTTGCATTCCCTGCGGGACACACGGAAGCCTCAAGGGCGAGAGCTACAAGTTCAAAGAGCCGCAGACCAAGGTAACGGATGGACATCGTTTTTGGCACATGCGTTGGTTTGTGGACTTCCTCGGAGGACACGAGTCTCGAAATTTCCTCGCAGGCAGTGTGTCGACGTTCAGGAACAAGCTCTTCACGATTGCATGGCCCTGCTGGACAGACACGGAGGACGCTCTGAAAAAAGAGATCGAGTCGCACTTTCTCCAGAGTTCGTTCTCCCTCCTCAAGCAGCAGGAGCACGCTGCAAACGCCGAGAAGAAGGGCACCAAACGAAAGGCATCCTCGCAGCAGATGCAGGACGACATGGAGGACGACAACGAGCAAGCGGACAATGAGGAGCACACGGGTGACCAGATGGAAGAGGTAGCAGCTGGACGAAGCACACGTTGTACAGAGTTTGCCACGTCGAGCTTTGCAACGATTGTTCTTTTGCATCAATGGCACCAGGGTATGCGCAAAGATGCCAAATGGAAGAAGCCGGCAGAGGAGGTATCCAAGCTGGCCGGGGAGTTGCTTCAAGGCCTCGCTTCCTTGTTCCTGCAGACCCCGCAGGACTTCTCATTCACGTGGGACGGAAACACTCTGGTGCTGCCGTTCAAAGGAGGTTCGCTGGACGTGGACGAGGTTGTACTGCAAAACAGTTTACTTGCTAAAGTACTACACCGCGATCGTTCCCGATTCATGGACGTGCTGCAGGATGTGAATGTGGACTGCACCCGTCGGACAATTGGAGACACTCGCAAGTCATCTAGTTTGAGGACGAAGTACTACTTGTTGGCGGCTTTGGCACGTGCCATGGATTCGTCGGACGACACGCATTCCTGCTGGACATCTTTGAATGTGAAGCAAGTGATGCAGCTTAGGAGAGAGGTTTCGATTCGAGGGTTTGGAGGGTTTGAAGGGTTTGGAGGGTTCCGGGGTTTTAAGATGTAGGGTTGTGTCTTGAAAGCCCGAAAATTGATATTCCCCCTGTTGTTTCAGGAGCACCTCCGGATATCGTCGGTCGTCCACGAGTTTTCGACAAGAGGTTGCGAGTTCATCGAATGCCACACGCAGGACACTTACCTCCACATTGCAAGGACATGCGTTCACCGTGCAGGACAGCAGCGAACAGCAGGACGAACAAAAGATCAAGAAGCACGCTTCTATGGACGCACACAGGCTAGCACGCATGGAGCGATACGCCTATGTCACGCAGGGCAAGTCAGATTTCCTCTCGACGGACATTTTGTGCGTGGTGGCAGATGCAGTGCACGTGGGAAGTGACGATTGGCTGAACATCATGGTGTACAACCACACGACGGACAAAGTTTGGGTCTGCCCGCCGCAGGCGCTTTTTTTTTTTGTTAAGCAACACATATTTCTGAGGCGTTTTAGGCAAGAGGCGAGGTACGTCAGAGCCTTGCTTAAGTTGACCTTTTTGGGTGCCGTTTTCGTAGCTTCTGGGTCCGACCAAAATCGTTTTTCCGAGGGGAGGTACACGTATCCCCGCTCAGGCTCGGTTTGGGGCGGAGTCTTTCTATTGTATTTTATATAAAGATAGGTACACGTATCCCCGCTGACCCCTGGGTTTCGGGATTGGCCTGATAAAGGCTCCCGGCCGCCCTTCTACTGATGAGTAGGTACGCACAGCCTTGCTTAAGTTGACCGGGTCCCGGGTGGAGGCCGAGGAACGCATTTCGGCCACATTTTGGCTGCATTTCGGCCCCCAAAAAGGTACGCCAGATCCCCGCTTAAGTTGACCGGCCGGTCCCCCAAAAAAGGGCCCCTGGGTGATTATATGGTAACAACCTCTGTCGTTTGTTTTGCATGCTGTTGCTGACAAGCTCTTCCTCTAAGCTTTGCTTCACATTTTTCTCTGTGTAGTCAGACCACGCAGCAGGTCCAGAAATCGTCCGTCTTGTCGGCTGAGCAGTGGAAAGCTATGTGGAACAAGGCTTCCAAGAAGTTCCTCGGGATCGAGAAACCCGTTGGACCTGGTCATGCGGAGGACCGGCTGGCCACACTGTCTTGGATGCAGGACATAAACCACGGCTTGCGACCCATTGGCTGGACTTTTGGCTGCTGCCAGAGCACGCCGGCCGGCCCCGCGGAGGACGACACGAAGGCTAAACGTGCACCGATCATGATTTTGTGCACCGACCAAGAAGCAACACAGCTGGCGGCTGTCTCCTTCTTGAGGAACAAAAAGAGCCTCTGGATCGAACACGTCTCGGACCCCGCCCACAGGTCGCACAACGACGTGGCTTTGGCCTTGTCGGCCGCTGGACTCCTGAAGTTCTGCACGTGCATCTCGCTGTACAACATCAGGTATGGACCCTGGCAGAAGGGCTCGTGGGCGTTGAAGATCCAGCAAGCCGCAAATCGCATGAAGGACAACATGGACCCCTCGGACCCGATATTGCTCCTTTTCTTCCCGGACATTCTGCTGGACGCCGGCCTCTCCCCCCTGGACGACAACACGGAGGAGAAACGCAGGTCGTTTTTGCAGACATTACCCGACATGGACTGCATCCGCATCAAGGGCACGAAGGCCAGCAAGAGTCGGTTCAATTCCCTGACGACGGCCCACAGCGCGCTGGACAAAGAGTGGTCGGTCTTGGCTTTAGTTCTCACGGTGGTCTGCTTGGAGCACAACTGGGCAGTTTCCACTAAGGACCTCTTCTCGCAGGACAGCAACCAGGCCCGTGCCTCGGTTCCATATGGTGGAAGCAAGTCTTCTGCCATACAGGAGGCCAAGCAAGGCATGGACCAGGAGCGGAAGGGCAGCGCGAACAGTCTACACTTAATGACGAAGTTCGTGATCTCGCAGGACAACAAGACGACAGCCAGGATGATGTTCCAGGTCTTGCAACCCGAAGAGCTTCGTTGTTCGCTCATGCTCAAGCAGCTGCGTTCCAAAGGCATGACGAAGGACTACTACTCTGGCTGGGCACACTGGTCTTGGATGAGCACTGCAAAGGACCACGTCAGGACTTTGTCGAATTTGGAAGGTTTATCTCGTGTCGGCCTCGACCTGACACTGGCACGCGCACAACCCCCGGAGGAGACAGAGCTTGTCTGGCAGGACTCGCTCGCAGGCCAAATGACGCAGTTGACACTACAGATCCTGCGGCTGCGGGCCGGGGCACAGCTGTACCATACTGGAGGTTTCGGTGCGACCGCAGGACTAGTCCATGCTGAAGAGCAGTTCCGTCGGGCAAGCTTGGATTTTTTCAAAGAGATGCAGTCTTGTATCCAGGACACGCACAGTGGTGGTTCTCGTATGGAAAAAAAATTGCTCGAAGGTCATTTCTCCCAAGGGCCGATTAGTCGGTACATCCTCGCCGATCTTTGCACTACCCGGTTTCAGAGCCTTACGGAGGACGTTGCACACGTATTGACCAGCATTTGGTCGGGCCTCTTGAACACGAAGATCATCGAAGACTGTAATAAAGTCCAGCGCGAGGCCGAGCAACGACATTCGTCTTCGAAGGACTTGGGTCGTTTGGACGGATGGAAGGCTGTGACCCAACAGGCCGTGGTCAAGATGTACGAGAGGGTGGAGGCACTGTCAACGGAGCTCTACCACACGCCGGCAGCGTTTGACGTGGCCAAACTTTTCTGCAAAGACACCGAGAAGAAGAAGATTCAAGCAGTTCGTCGTCGTTCCGATTCGTCGGTCAGCACGCAGGTCAGTGCCTCGGAGGTGCAGGAAGCACAGCTTCTTGCAGACGTGACGAAGACGAGGGACTGGGTCTCCCACAACCACGCCGAGGAACAGGAGGTTTTGGCTGCCTTCAGTTTACTGATGAAGGCGTGGAGGGCCAAGCGATGGTCGCTTTGTGAAGAAGGTTGGTGCTCTGGACTTTTGCCCGAAGGACATGTTGTACTGGCAGGTGCAGACCCGTTGTTCATCGTTCGGACATACCGTTTGGCTGCACTCGCATGGCCCGGCAAGATCGTTAAGGACAAGGACCATGAGTTTTTCGAATTCAACATGGGCGTTCGGTCTCTCTTTTGGATGCACAGCACATCTTTGGACTTGGAAGTGTTGCGGCTGCGAGTTGTTTCACCTCTGCGTGCCTCGGCTGCAGTACAGTTGAACATTGTCAGCCCGACACGGACATTCTCTACATATATATTCGTCCTATAATGAGTGACGATGATTGATTGACACGGAAGGCTTCTCCGGTTCAGATTGTAAGTTTCGGCCCGGGGGGGGGGTAGCACTGAAGCTATTTTTTATGGGTTTCTGAACAACTCAGGCGATTCGACAGTCAAGGATTCGAAGTTTCACAGAGTTAGGTTGAGTAGCCCAGGATGGCACGTGCGTCGAGGTTTTGGGTATTGACGAAAGGAGGGTGTGGTTGTGTGTACTGCTACCACTTTTTTGGCCATACTACTAGTGCTAGTACTAGTGCTAGCAGTAGTATTAGTAGTAGTAGTAGTAGTAGTAGTACTAGTAGTACTAGTACTAGTAGTAGTAATACTACTACTACTAGGACTGTTGCTGAGATTCCTTCTACTACTGTAAACTACTGCGATTGCTTGTAGTAGTAGTACTACTACTACAAGTACTACTAGTAGTAGTAGTAGTAGTAGTACTACTACTACTACTACTACTACTACTACTAGTACCAGTACTACTACTCCTACTACTAGTATTACTACAACTTCTTCTACTACTACTACAACTACTACTGCTACTACTGCAACTACTAGTAGTAGTAGTACTACTACTAGTAGTAGTACTACTACTACTACTAGTACTACTAGTACTATCACTACTACTACTACTACTACTACTACTACTACTGCTACTACTACTACTACTACTACTACTACTACTACTACTACTACTACTACTACTACTACTACTACTACTACTACCCTTTTCGAGTCTTTTTACCAGTCTTCCTAGTGATATCACCGCTTTTTACTGACCAGGCGCAAAACTTAACGATTGCGATCATTTTTTACTAAGAGTGTTGCTGCCGCTACTGCTACTGCTGAGGTCGTTCCACGCAGGGCAGCCACCTCAACAACGGCATCGTGTTTTTGGTGGACAAGAAGATGGGCACGTTGGACTTTCACGCCGAGCAGGGCTTCGCTGCCTGTTCTGAGGCTTTGTTGCGCAGGTTGTGCCAGCACATGGGTTGGACCGCCACCCAACCCAAATCAGGTGTGGACGCAGGACATCAGCTGGCTGTTGCCGCCATGCTCAACATGGACAACTCGTTGGTCGAAGAGGACGTGGTTCAACGAATCCTGGCAAGGCATCAGACTGACAAGTGGATGCCGGAGGTCGACGACAAGGACTTGGAAGCCGTCGTTCGGGACACGCTGCTCATTGGCGAGCAGGACAAGGCCCTCAAGGAGCTCAGTGCCCGTCGGTCCACGGTTTCGGCCAAAAGTCTACGACCCAAGGTATGCACGATGTACAAGAACGCCGTCTCGGACCTGGACAAGGACTTTTGGAAGGCCGGACAGGACACACGCCGACGCAAGACTCAGAAGGCCGAGAAGGACAGCAAAAAGCTAAAGCAGCAGTACGACCGGGTGTACGCAAAGCTGAATGCCACGACGGACGAGCTTGTGAAGAGCATGGTTCCTGATACTGTACAGGTTTGGACGGACCCAAAGAATGGTCGTTGGAAGGTGTCGTACAAGACAGCTGTAGTCAGCATTACACGTAGTATTTCATGGACACAAGTAGGTGAAGCTGCCGCCGGTCGAGCCTGTGTAACACAAGGTTGGTCATGGGTGGAGCACCACGAAGGACGTGACCCACCCGAAAACTTGCAGGAGCGATTGACAAGGTTCGACTCCTGAGTTCACTCGGACTTGACATGCCCGTGATTGGACTTTTTCTCCTCGTAGCACATCGTCGTTCAGCATCGATGCACACATTCGTCGGGCCCAAAAGAGGATTATTCCGCTTTGCACGCGTGTTTGATCCGTGCAATTGATGCTTCTAGTCAGACTTCTGTAATGCACTGCTACGTGTGTGAGACAGTGGCGGTGATGTGGGTTCAAGTTCAGGAGCATGTCGTCCATGCATTGAGCACGTATTTTAAGTAGGCCAGACATGTACTGATATGGCGAGCCAACGCGCCCTCACTCACCTTCTGTGTAACTTTCCCCACGGACACACAAGATAATGAGTAGTCATGTAGCGCAACTGGAAATTGTACCAGAAATGTTTGTACTTGAAACCTAGGTTTTTATTCTCGGTGGGAGTCCATGAGAATTCAGTTTTGTTGAAATAAATGGAACGGAAAGAGTCTCTGTACATGTCTCGACTCGTGGTTCCATCCTCGAAGTATTACTCGTGCCATGGTGGCCCGGCCGAAGTTACAGGAGGTGGGACTGTCACGACGACCCTCGGCATACGCGCTGTTCATGCAGGACATGTGCAAGGACTCTGTGGACCCCAAATCTCGTCGTCGACTGTCCCGGAAAACATCACTTCGCGGTTCAAAACATTATCTGCGCAAGTGGCTTCTTGGCTGCAAAATCAATATAGATACTGACACATGTGCCCCTTGCCTAGAACCCCAAGTCATCTGAAGCCACGGGAAGTAAAATCTTGGCAATTCTGGTCAGGAACCCGAATATGCCATCTTAGCTACGTACCAAAGTTATTTACTTCAGACATAATTAATAAGATGTAGCTAAAAGTCCTAATACAAGTCATGTTACTTTTTACTCGGGGATTACCTTTTCACCCAATCGTCCAGTAAAATTCCTCTGTTCCCCGAGGCACAACCGAAAGGACCTCCGTGACGAGTACACACGCAAGGCCAGGCAGGGCTACCAGGAGAATCGGGTCCAACGCGAAGAATTTCGACAGGCCAAACACACGGAAGTTCCCCCCGCTTCGTTCATGGACAGAGAACTGCCGGACGTCGCAGAGTCGCAGGACTTCGACGGTCGTGGCATTTTTCGCTACACGGCCGAGGACCCACTGGTGCAGGAGAAACATATGGGTCGCGGCACGTACGGGGAGATTTTCGCTTGCACGTACCAGGGCCTGAAGTTAGCCTTGAAAGTGGCCGTTCGCGCGCCGGACAGGGAGACTGCACTGTTGGACGTGCACCAAGACGGTCTCGAAAAGACGTGGGACTTGACCCGTGAGTTCACTCTTTTGAGCCAGATAGGACCTCATCCGAATGTTCTGCGACTCTATGCCTTGCTGACATCCTCGACTGGGCACACGGGAATTCTAATGGAGCGGGCTTCCTGCGACCTCTTGAAGGCCACACGGGACTTGAAGACGGACGACCTTCAGGACGGAGTTCCCTGGAGCACACGACGAGCCCAAGTAACGACGTACTTTCGGCAGACACTCGC